>BSBM01000008.1:4945000-5520000 GCA_027924585.1 Larix kaempferi
TTATCTATTTTATCAAATGGAGTTATTTTCCATTGGAGGATTATTCGCTTGAATAATCATTCAATATATCCGGACACGGATAATTTGAGTATATCCGGATACGGATATAGCATTGGTATCAGAGCTTCGTACTAGATTCCAGCCTTTGGCTGTCTTTGGGATTTTAGCCATTAACCAGGGTTTCCCTGAATTTTGGTCTTTGACCATAAAATTACATACATCTCCTTTCCCTCCACCGCCTCCTCAACCCTATTCCCTCCACTCCATCGTCGTCCTTCACCTCTGCGCGTCTGCTTCACACGCCGCATCGAGTAGTCCTCTCTGCTACACCCTATTTCCCACGCCACGCTCACCATCCACGCAGCGCTCATTTCACCCCGGCAACCTCTCGCGCTCTCCTTTCCCCACACTTCCCCCACTCTCCAAGCGTCCCTCCCTTCCCAAGCTCCACTCCACTGCAACCCCCACGCCTTCGGCCCGCACCACGTTCCTCTTCCCGCGCCACCCTGCACTCCTGACTGCCCCCACGCCTGTCTTCCCTGCGTCCACCTCCTTCTCGCTGCCCCTTCGTTTGCTTCCTTTCCTCCTGCTCTTCCACCCAACGCCGTCTCCTGCTCTTCTGCTGCATCGATGTTCCTCTCCCTGCCTGCCATCACGCACAACAGTCTCCATCCACGTCGGTTCACGCCCGCGTCCACCCTTCGCTGCTGCCCAATCTCCGTCGCGTACTCCCTGGCACCTACTCCAACAACACAGCATTCCCGCACGTCTGCCAAAACCCTATGACCCACGCTCTTCTACCTTCCCCCGCACTCCCCTCTCTCCGCTGCTGCGTCCCACCTCTCGCTCTGCTCCAGTTCTGCCCCTGCACACCACTTCCACTTTCCCTTCTTCATTCCTCCACCACTGCGCTCTCCACAATCCAGACCCCCGTCAGCTTCCCATTCAACCTTCGCGGCCTCCTTTCTATCCAGCTCACCATCCACCGCCACACCCACACCCATTGCTCCGGCCGCTGCTCCTCCACGGCCCATTGAACCCTAATTTAAACAAAAAAAAATTAAATATTAAACATTATAATATATTATTATAATTGTTTAGATATTTTAATTTTTGAAAAAAAAAAATATATTAAACTATATATAGTTATATAAGAAATCAATAATAATATTATTAATTAACTAATTAATAATTATTATTATTCATAAGAAATAATAATTATTATTGAAATAATAATTATTTAAAAAAAAAAAAAAGTTATTTGATCTCATAATAAAGAAGTCAAGATTTGGTGATAGTTATCGAAGAGAAGAGAAGAACAAAATCAAAGAAAAAAAAAATATTAATAATAATATTATTATTATCTTTTAATAATAATTATTATTATCAAAGAAAAAAAAAAAAATCAATTCTTTTGAAATAAGAATTGTTTGAAGAAACAAAGCAAATTCAAGCCAAAGAAGATCAAGTCAAAGAAGAAGTTAAAGACAAAGTCCAAGCAAGACTCCTTATCATCAAAGAAGTCGAAGAACACTTATCATCGAAGAAATCAAGTCAAAGTAAAGGAAGGCTCATCAAGAAGTCGAGACACGTTAACGACAAGGATGACCAAGTTCGACATTATGAGCAAGGAACAAAAAATGTTAGACCAAAAAATGACGCAGAACCATAATATGTTAATGGAGGTGTTACAAAGACTAATGCAAAAAAAGGACCAAGTCGGTAGTCGAAATGTGCTAGATGCCACATCTCATATTTTCACACAGGAAGCACTTGCCAAAAATCAAGATATAAAGAAGGAAATAAATAATTATGAAGCAGAAATAATACGCTTGAACAGAATCATTAGCGACAGAGATGAAGAACTAATGGAGTTACGACATAAATTAGAAAGTCAAGAATCAGAGGTCGGCCAGTGTCGACAACAGATAAAAAGTTCTTCAACAACAAAATGACGACTCTAAAAAGACACATAAGTCAGAGATCGCGAAGAGTAATAAAGCATTATCTAACAATGCTGAAGAAATTTTTAGACTAAGAAATCATAACAAGATACTAGTCACAAAAATTAAGAAGTTGAAAAATAGTCGGAAGATAGAACAATCTTTGGACGACATTGAAGGGAAACTTCTAGATAAACAGGAAGAAAATAGTTGTATCAGAAGTCATAATGAAGATCTTAAGGAACAACTTAAGACATCTGAAGCTGACAGAAAATCGCAAGTCGAATTGATTAAGAAGTTTCAAAATGATAATAGGCAGTTAGAAAACAAGTTGGAAAAAATACTGAACAAAAACTTAAATCCTCAAGAGACGAAAATACAACTTCCAACTCAGATCAATGCTCTAAAGGCGACATCCGAAAACGAAAATGACATCGTGAAAGTTCCTTATCGACACCCCAACCGTAAAAATCGATATTTGAAAAAGTGGGAAATGTCGAAAGATAATGGTACTAATGTGATCAAATTTCTTGACAACACATCAGTAGGGAATCCCATCAGTCCACAACAAATCAATTTGGGATGGATTCATCCGTCGACATATCGGAAGTTATGCTCTACACTTAACAGTTCGTATCAACATGTTTCATCAGCCATGACATCGCAACGAACAATGCAACAAAATTATAAGGCTTTGAGGACAAAGCCTTTCTAAGAGAGTGGCAATGCTATGAATATTATATGTATGTTAGTTAAAGTTATTAGTTATTAAAGTGAAAGGGTGTAACCCTTCACTATACACGCTCAAGCTTATAAAAGCGAGCCTCATTGTAATTATTAATCATCTTATCCATTATCAATTATATATTATCTATTTTATCAAATGGAGTTATTTTCCATTGGAGGATTATTCGCTTGAATAATCATTGAATATATCCGGACACAGATAATTTGAGTATATCCGGATACGGATATAGCAGATGAAAATAGAGATCTCCCGATCTCTATTTATACTAACCTGTTTTCCTAGTTACACTATGGGGCCGACTTTTCTATCTAGATACATCCACAATATAATATATATTTCAGGGCCGACCCCACACATGGTGGTCTAATAACCCATTGGCAAGTACACACACTTGCGACACTTGTCAATCCATATGACGACACTCCCTCTTAACTAGGAAGGTATTTCTCGATACAGTTCTGCTAGACAAGTCTTCTTCTAGGGATCATTGTCATTGATGCATTGTCATCATCATCGTCACTGCTGCTGCTATCTCAACCAATCTCTGACTCTACTCGTGATAGGAAGTTTTACAAAGCCAGTCCTTTTTCATACTGGATGTAGGTGCACCACCTGCAGTTCTTCATCATCACTGGCCATACTGTGGAATCCTCAGGACTTATTATGTGCATCACAAAACCTGGCTGCAACATCCCAGGCTATTATGAGCACACAGATCTACCTGTCGGATCTCCCAAGAGCACATTACATGTGACCCATCACAAAACCTGGATGAAGCATCCTAGGCTATTATGAGCACACAGCTCTACCTGTTGGATCTCCCAGGAGCACATTACATGTGATCTCACCACAAAAACTAGCTAAAGCATCTGAGGCCTTTTTCATCTTGTCCAGATCTCCCAGGAGCAAATTACATGTGGTCCACCACAAAACCTGGCTGAAGCATCTGAGGCCTTTTTTATCCTGTCTAGATCTCCCATGAGCAAATTACATGTGGCCGTGGAAAAACATGGCTGAAGGATCTGAGGCCTTTTTCATCCTGTCCAGATCTCGCAGGAGCAAATTACATGCCATAGGACAAAACCTCGCAAGAGCATCTCAGGATGCTACGGGTACACAACTCTGACCCAAAGATCTCCCAGGGCACAAATTACATGTCCTCCCAGAGCAATGTCTCGAAAGAGCATCCTAGGCTGTTATGGGTACGCAACTCCTACCTATAGGATCTCCCAGACATGCTCATCTACACAACCTGATCCAAAGCCACAAAGTATCATCCTGATACTCACCATACATCATCCTGATGTACACATGATCATCCTGATCATCATCACTGCAACATCCTGCTGCATGTCATCTGGAGAAGCTCATCATCCACGATCATCCTGATCATACAATGCATCTACCTGATGCATACCAAGTATCTACCTGATACATATCATCATACACAGTTTATCCACCTGATACATAGATACATGATCCAAACAATGTATCCATCAACATACATGATCTACCTGATCATACCTGATACATATCAACATACATGATCTACCTGATCATACAATGTGTCCACCTGATACATATACAGATACATGGTATAAGCATCCAACATGATGCATATACAAAATACATACAAATGATCCAATCGATCATATCCAGCATCCAACATGATGCATACATACATATAAATGATCCAACTAATCATATCCAGCATCCAACATGATGCGTACATACATATAAATGATCCAACTGATCATATCCAGCATCCAACATGATGCGTACATACATATACATATAAATGATCCAACTAATCATACAAAGGAGAAAATAGAAAATCATCCTGATGCTCATCATCCAGCACTTACATCCATAGCCATGTGAAGGATCCTCCTTCCAACATGCTTGGAATGGCTTCAGCAAATGTGTCCATCACTTCTTCCTCATGTTGAGATATTGTAACTTCAAAGAATATTATATTTGTACTTTATTATTCCGGAGATGTTTCATTCCTCCGTGAAGATGTTATTGTATATCCGAAGATGTTTATTCCTCCGTCGGAATGTGGTAACTTGGGTTATTAGACTTCCCTAGTGGGGGTCGGCCCTATATGTGTTATATGGGTCAAAGGGTTATTAGACCCACCATGTGGGGGTAGGCCCAGTCATTTATAATGGGGTATTTAACCTAATGGTTAAATACGAGCCTACATGTACTTGTGTAAAATACATATCAGAGTAGTGTATAAATAGAGGAGGTGTGTTCCTCATTATACACACTTACTCACTTGAGGATAGCGCACTTGTGGAGGAGAGGTCTGCTATTGTGGAGGAGGAGATCATGTCTCAGGGTTTCATCTTTGTATATTGCTGGTCATCTATATTGAGGAAGCTTTGCTGGGTTTTCTACCCCATGAGGGTTTCCCAGGATAAATCTCTGTCTCTTGTGTTTATGTTGTGCTTGTTATTTCTTCAGTGATCCTGTATATGCTATTATTGTGAAATGGAATGTAATGCTTCTATTTTCTATCTTAGCATATTAAATCTTAACATGTTATCAGAGCTAAACTGAAGGAAGGCAAGGTATGGCACTTACGACACTTGCTTTACTTACGACAATTTGAAGATTAGGGTTTTACATAGCAAAAACCAGTCATCGTGGAACTTTCGCTATAAATCCATTTCTGTGACGGTTCAGGGTCTAAAAAGTTTACAGGTCGAAGATAACATCCCCAGGTACGTTGTGTCCAAAGGGAACCCTCAGATTCGTTGTACTTTGTAAGTTATGATCAGTACAAGTTAGGGTTTCTGCCTCTTCCAGATCTCAGTCAAAATCAGGTGACCTAGGAAAAAAGGTCATAACTTGCGCTAGGAAGCTCCAAATGAAATTTAGTAAAAAGTGACAAGTAGTACACAGCCTGTACTATCTCAAGAAACTTTTTCAGAGGCCGAAGCTGAACCAGTGACATGTTGCATGCCGTACAAGTTTGCTCTCCAGTTTTATCCCATAAACAGGTCATGTTACGACACTTGGCATAACTCTCTCTTAGAGAGTCCAATTGAGGTCAGACCTATCAGGATGAAAAGATAACAGGGCTAGCTATCTCAAAAGAATTTTTCAGAGGTCGAAGTTCAAATAGTGACACGTGGCACGCCATACAAGTTCGCTCTCCTGTATTATCCCAAAATAGGTCACGTTGAGACATTTGGCATAACTCTTTCTCAGAAAATCCAATTGAGGTCAGACCTGTCAGGATGGAAAGATGACAGGTCAGGATACTGCAGAAAAAAATTTCAGACCCTGTGGACCGGAAATTTTGGAGTTATAGCAGAAACAATCAGGTACATATTTCTGTCAAAACAGAATTATTTTTGGAGCACCTTTATTCATGGCTTCCGGAATTTAGGGTTTCGGAAAAAGTTAGAATTCTTGGAATCGGAATCCACGGCTGAATGCTACTCAGAAAAATTGAAATTTAGAGACCAAGATCGAATTTTTGGTTGGGTAGAAGACCAGGCTTGATTAAACCCTAGCTCGAGATTTTGATCGGAAAGATGGAAAATTAGGGCTTCAACAAAAGTTGAAATTTTTGAAGTCTGTAACCACGGCTAGAAGCTCCTCAAAAAAATAAGAGTTTAGAGCCTTGGATCAAACCTTTTCAATGAGCAGAAGGGTGGGCTTCATCAAACCCTAGTTCGGGATCCTGTCCAGAAGATCTAGAAGTTTCAAAGGCAATTTTGAGGGGTCAAATTTTGGAGATTTCAAAATTGAAGTATGCTAGTTTGATCAGCCCAGCAAGACACATCCTTCCATTCATTTGGAAGTGTGAAAGTCAAAGATTGAATTTTTAGGGTTTCTCCAGCAAACTCTAATCAAGCTCCAGATCAAGTTTCAGGGGGAGTTGAGGCTAAGAAGAAGTCTCGACAGGTATGACTTAAGGAGGTTCAGGTATGTCTTGAAATCTGATTCTTGATTAAGTTCATAATGTGTTTTGTCTTCATGTTATTTATTAGTACAATCTTGATTAATGTTAGAATTGTCTTATCACCCTAGTAATAGTATGAATGCATGTGAATGATTGAAGACATTCATTGATTAGGGCTATATGATTGTACTAATGCATTATGGTGTTGTGTGAGGTTGACGTTGTCTGCTAACAAGATATAGGTACATCACAAAAGACAAATCAAGTTCCATGACCATGACATCATGAAGACAAAGACTCATCCATAATCTTTGTTCTACTTACGAGGTATGTATGAATTTGTTATATTATGCTTAACCTATGAGACATGCAGGTTCTAGCTCAGGATCTCTAAATCATTGAAGAGATTGTTTAGGTATGTTGTACATAACTAAGCAGGTATACTAATCCAGGTATGTTCTCCTATGTCATGTTAGAATCTTACCTTGTATTGGGATCCCTTATATAAGTATACTTGGCATGATTAGATATTCTTATTCATAAAGTTAGTAATCAAGGGATTATGCATATTATGTCTTTTATCTTGATTGATGATATGCATGAGTACGAGAAGTCTTCCCTGAAATCTTGAATACTAATGTTTATTATTTATGATCGTGACTATACATATTCAAGACTATTTAGATGTTTTGATAATGTTTATAATATACTAATGAATGTATGTTTGTGTATGAGATCATGAGGATGACACTAGTGCACACTTGAGCATGCACAGTGGTACAGAATGAATACAAGTTCAAAAGACATATAGAAGATCAAGCGGGAGGCAACCACACAAACATAAAAGATAAGTATTTGAGTTGTTATTTGAAATAGTAAATGATATTGCTTGTATGCATATTTGTATTCCTAGAATATATCATGCTGAGTGTAAACATTCATAGAGCATTGAACAGTATACTACTAATATGCATATGATTGGTAAGTTGGACAAACATTCCGTTGTTGCTTGTCTAGAATGAAACCTCTTTGCTGACATGCTGAGAGTTGTGCACACTCTCGATAGTATGTTCTGGTAGAGATGGAAGGCATCTAGATAGCCACTGTATGCATACAGGATATGGGAAAGTGTTGTGCCAAAGTATTGGTCAAAATAGTTGCATAACTATGTAAATGATATCTGTATGCATAATAGGTTATCATGTCAATATGATTTGATGATTATGAAGTATTACTAATCATGTACTTAATTTTGATTTGTAGGAAAGATCATGATGAATGATGAACACTGAACAAGCGATGGATGTTAAACACAAAAAAATATTTTCAAATCAAACACACTATAGAAGGCTTGTGGCTAGAAGATTCTCTTAGAAAGAAGAAGAGAATCATGATGAGATGTTTGCTCCAAGTGGCTAGATAAGACCATTCTCTTAATGGTGTAATTAAAGAAGAAGTGTGAATCGGGTTCTGTATGGGCTCCCA
Organism: Larix kaempferi; assembly: GCA_027924585.1. Taxonomy (NCBI): domain Eukaryota; kingdom Viridiplantae; phylum Streptophyta; class Pinopsida; order Pinales; family Pinaceae; genus Larix; species Larix kaempferi. The sequence goes on from BSBM01000008.1 coordinate 4,953,099, forward strand.
GGATCGATAGTAATTGATGAGAATACATGTGAGGATTGCATCATCCTTGAACACAAGTTCTAAAGTGAGCCATAGACAAGTGTCTCCGAGAAAGAAGAGGGATTGTATCATCCTTGAACACTTGTTCTAAAGAGAGTCATAGATGTATGTCTTCGAAAATGAAGTCCTTGGTGGACATGAGAGGATTGGATCATCCCTGGACTTTAGAAAAGTCGTAGATGTATGTCTTCGAGAATGAAGTTCTTGGTGAACATGTGAGGGGATTGGATCATCCCTGGACTTCAATCCGAAAGAAGAGCTGTAGACGTATGTCTTCGAGAATGAATTTCTTGGTGAACATGTGAGGGGATTGCATCATCCTTGAACTTCAGTCCAAAAGAAGAGCCGTAGACGTATGTCTTCGAGAATGAAGTTCTTGGTGAACATGTGAGGGGATTGGATCATCCCTGGACTTCAGTCCGAAAGAAGAGCCGTAGACGTATGTCTTCGTGAATGAAGTTCTTAGTGAACATGTGAGGGGATTGGATCATCCCTGCACTTCAGTCCGAAAGAAGAGCCGTAGACGTATGTCTTTGTGAATGAAGTTCTTGGTAAACATGTGAGGGGATTGGATCATCCCTGGACTTCAGTCCGAAAGAAGAGCCGTAGATGTATGTCTTCGAGAATGAAGTCCTTGGTCGACGGTTGAGGATTAAGTCATCCTTGGACGTGGTCCTAAATGTACGGTGGAGGATTAAGTCATCCTTGGACGTGGTCCTAAATGTACGGTTGAGGATTAAGTCATCCTTAGACATGGTCCTAAATGTACGGTTGTGGATTAAATCAACCTTGGACAGTAAATCCAGTAATTCCGAAAGAAAGGATAGTCCTAAATGAATTGAGTGGATTAAATAATCCTTGGACAGTAAATCCAGTAATTCTGAAAGGAAGGATAGTCCTAAATGAATTGAGTGGATTAAATCATCCTTGGACAATAAATCCAGTAATTCCGAAAGGAAGGATAGTCCTAAATCAATTGAGTGGATTAAATCATCCTTGGACAATAAATCCAGTAATTCCGAAAGGAAGGATAGTCCTAAATGAATTGAGTGGATTAAATCATCCTTGGACAGTAAGTCCAGTAATTCCGAAAGGAAGGATAGTCCTAAATGAATTGAGTGGATTAAATCATCCTTGGACAGTAAATCCAGTAATTCCGAAAGGAAGGATAGTCCTAAATGAATTGAGTGGATTAAATCATCCTTGGAAAGTAAATCCAGTAATTCCGAAAGGAAGGATAGTCCTAAATCAATTGAGTGGATTAAATCATCCTTGGACAGTAAATCCAGTAATTCCGAAAGGAAGGATAGTCCTAAATGAATTGAGTGGATTAAATCATCCTTGGACAGTAAATCCAGTAATTCCGAAAGGAAGGATAGTCCTAAATGAATTGAGTGGATTAAATCATCCTTGGACAGTAAATCCAGTAATTCCGAAAGGAAGGATAGTCCTAAATGAATTGAGTGGATTAAATCATCCTTGGATAGTAAATCCAGTAATTCCGAAAGGAAGGATAGTCCTAAATGAATTGAGTGGATTAAATCATCCTTGGACAGTAAATCCAGTAATTCCGAAAGGAAGGATAGTCCTAAATGAATTGAATGGATTAAATCATCCTTGGACAGTAAATCCAGTAATTCGAAAGGAAGGATGGTCCTAAATGAGATTGAGTGGACTAATCATCCTGTAAATAGATTGGGATTGCCTCGTCCCTAGACATGGTGAGATGTCTTAAAGTGATAAGGACTAATCATCCTGTAAATAGATTGGGATTGCCTCGTCCCTAGACATGGTGAGATGTCTTAAAGTGATAAGGACTGATCATCCTGTAAATAGATTGGGATTGCCTCGTCCCTAGACATGGTGAGATGTCTTAAAGTGATAAGGACTGATCATCTTGTAAATAGATTGGGATTGCCTCGTCCCTAGACATGGTGAGGTGTCTTAAAGTGATAAGGATTGATCATCCTGTAAGTTGATCTGGATTGCATCATCCATAGACATGAGAGTTGTCTTAAATCGAGAGGGACTGATCATCCCGTAAGCGGATCAGGATTATATCATCCTTGGAGCTATGTCCTAAAGTGAGAGGGATTGATCATCCCGTAATTGGATCTTGTGTGTTGCATGGTATGCTGCTATTGTGTATACTTGTATTGATGATATGTATACTTGTATTGATGAGGATACTTGTATTGATGATATGCATACTTGTATTGATGAGGATACTTGTATTGCTGATGTGTATACTTGTATTGATGAGGATACTTGTATTGATGATGTGTATACTTGTATTGATGAGGATATTTGCATTGATGATGTGTATACTTGTATTGATGAGGATACTTGTATTAATGATATTTATACTTGTATTGATGATGTTGTTGATCGTGATGATCTAGATGACGATGTTGTTGATCGTGATGATCGTGATGACGATGATGTTGATCATGATGATCTAGATGATGATGCTGCTGATCGTGATGATCTAGTTGATGATGCTGCTGATCGTGATGATCTAGATGACGATGCTACTGATTGTGTGATGACGATGCTGATGATCATGTGATGACGATGCTGATGATCATGTGATGATGATGCTGATGATCGTGTGATGATGATACTGATGATCATGTGATGATGATGTTGATGATCATGTGATGACGATGTTGATGATCGTGTGATGACGATGCTGATGATCGTTTGATGACGATGCTGATGATCGTGATGCTGATGATGATGCTGATGATCGTGTGATGACGATGCTGATGATCGTGAGATGATGATGCTGATGATCGTGAGGATCCAGATGTTGATGTTGCTGTAGTTGTTCGAGTGCTGCAGAAGATAAAGTTCCAGTATTGAAGATGTTCCAGTAACTGCTTGAGTTACTGATGATGTTGAGAAAGCTTCCAATGATTTATAGATGTATCATGTATGATGTTGATGACTCCTTGCTCGTGCAGATGCTATTATAATATCCTTCTCGTTAAGGGGGAGTGTTGAGATATTGTAACTTCAAAGAATATTATATTTGTACTTTATTATTTCGGAGATCTTTCATTCCTCCGTGAAGATGTTATTGTATATTCGGAGATGTTTATTCCTCCGTCGAAATGTGGTAACTTGGGTTATTAGACTTCCCTAGTGGGGGTCGGCCCTGTATGTGTTATATGGGTCAAAGGGTTATTAGACCCACCATGTGGGGGTAGGCCCAGTCAGTTATAATGGGGTATTTAACCTAATGGTTAAATACAAGCCTACATGTACTTGTGTAAAATACATATCAGAGTAGTGTATAAATAGAGGAGGTGTGTTCCTCATTATACACACTTACTCACTTGAGGATATCGCACTTGTGGAGGAGAGGTCTGCTATTGTGGAGGAGGAGATCATGTCTCAGGGTTTCATCTTTGTATATTGCTGGTCATCTATATTGAGGAAGCTTTGCTGGGTTTTCTACCCCATGAGGGTTTCCCAGGATAAATCTCTGTCTCTTGTGTTTATGTTGTGCTTGTTATTTCTTCAGTGATCCTATATATGCTATTATTGTGAAATGGAATGTAATGCTGCTATTTTCTATCTTAGCATATTAAATCTTAACACCTCGAAGTGTCCTCGATCTGAAGAACACCAAGCCTCTCCCTAAATTACTCAAACTTCACCCTGGCTAGTGGCTTCGTCAGCACATCTGCAATCTGCTCGTCTGTCGCAACATACAGGAGCTTCACAGCTCCTCTCTTCACCATATCGCTAATATAGTGATATTTGATCTCTATGTGTTTCAACCTATCATGAAACATTGGGTTCTCAGATAGCTTCACACAACTCTGGTTATCGCAGAAAATACTAGTCGCATCCAATGGGAGATCAAATAACTTAGACACTAGCTTCTATAGCCATACTGCCTCACAACTAGCTGAACAAGCTACAACATACTCTACCTCAGCTGTACTTAGTGCTATGCAGGATTTCTTCCTGCTAAACTAAGAGATCACACCTGACCCCATATTGAAGCAACACCCATATGTGCTCTTCCTATCTGCAGCACTGCCAGCCCAATCTGAATCAACATAACCCTGCAGGTTAAACTTTTGATTCGCTTTATACTTGAGCCCATAATCCACTATACCCTTCAGGTACCTCAGAGACATGCTTTATAGCAACCAGGTGAACACTCCTTGGATCTGTCAGGAACTGACTCAATGTGTTCACAACAAAGAAAATATTTGGTCTTGTGTTCATCAGGTACGTCAAGGACCCAATCATCTGACGATAAATAGATATATCAACTGGCTCAGATGAAGCATCACATAGAAGCTTCAGATTCAATGCCATGGATGTGGCCATGGCCTTGTAATCCATCATCCCAAATCTCTTTAGAATATCTACTGTGTACTTCCCTTGACCAAGGAAGATCCCACCTGCATTTTGCCACACCTCCATACCTAGAAAATAATGCATCATTCCGAAATCTTTCATATTGAACTCAGCATCAAGCTTCCTCTTAGTATCTGCAATCAATATATCATATCCTGTTACAAATAAGTCATCCACATACAGGAGTAGAATCACAGGATTCCCTTCGTCAACCTTGTACTAAAGGTTGGAATCTGCTTTACTCTTGGTAAAGCCCAAACTAGATAGGAAACTGTCCATCCTACCATGCCAAGTTCTGGGAGGTTGCTTCAAGCCATACAAGGATTTCTTCAATCTGCACACATTTGACTCCCTGTCATGTATTTCAAAACCAAGTGGCTGCTCCACATATACTTCCTCTTCAACTACACCATTCAAAGAAAGCAGTCTTGACATCCATCTGGTGTATTTTCCATTTCATTACTGTAGCCAGGGTAAGTACTGGTCTGATGGAAGTATACATGGCTATAGGTGCAAAAGTTTCTTCATAATCTATTCCCTCTTTCTGAGAGAAGCAACGAGCTACAAATCTTGCTTTGTATTTCTCTACACTGCCATCTGCAGCATGCTTGATTTTGTAGATCCATTTAGAAGTCACAACAGACCTCTCTTTAGGTCTTGGTACAACATCCCAAACATCATTATTCATTATTGATTGGTATTCCTCAACCGTGGCATCCTTCCATTCTTTCTTTTCCACTACTTCTTCATAATTGGAAGGTTCTTTATTCATGATGTCAAAGAGTAAAGCAACATAGCTGGTATGTGATCTGGTTCTCTTCTTTGCTCTGTGTTCTTCTTCTGGAATGCCAAATATTTCTGCATCTTGAATGAGCTCTCTAGCCCATGCAGGTTTCCTCTTGTGGGAGTTATCCTCATGAGGTGGATCTACAAGTTCTTGCGGATCTTCAAACTCACGAACAACTTCTATCACTGCTTCAGCCATGGAAGTGTCTTGAAATCTAGTTTCCTTAGGTTCCTCATAAACTTCAATAGGTGCCTTCCTTGATTTGATGAATGCTGAGTTTTCATCAAATGTTACATCCCTGCTGCCATCAATCTTCTTGAACCCTGGAAAATATATTCTGTAAGCCTTCGAGCTTTCACTGTAACCCTTAAATATACCCTTCTTTCCTGAAGGATCTAGCTTGGTCCTCTTTTCCTTTGGGACATGTGTGTATACTGGACAACCAAATATTCTGAGATGGATGACTTAATGTTTCTTACCAGAAAAGACCTCTTCTGGTGTCTTGTTGTCCAATATCTTATGGGGAGTTCTGTTCTACACATATACAGCTGTTCTAGCTACTTCTGCCCATAGATGCATAGGTAGATCTTGGTCATGTAGCATTGCCCTTGCTGCTTCCATGATTGTTCTGTTCTTCCTTTCTACAACTCCATTCTATTGAGGATTATAAGGAGCAATCAACTCTCTCTTAATCCCTAAATCATTGCAAAGCTTCTTGAAGTCACCTAAGGTGAATTCTCCACCATTGTCAGATCTGAATGTTTTAATCTTCTTGTTAGTTTGATTCTCCATCAAGGTTTTGAATTCCTTGAACTTATCAAACACCTCATCATTGTTCTTCAAGAAGTATACCCAAGTCTTCCTGGAGAGGTCATCAATAAACAAGACATAGTAAACATACCCACTCAGAGAACTGGATGACATAGGACCACATACATCTGAGTGGATGATTTCCAGGATATCCTTTGCCTTGCTTTCACTACTTGGGAAAGCCTTCTTAATGTTCTTACCTTTTGCACATCCTTTGCAAACACCTTCATGTTTGGTCTTGATTTCAAGAAGACCCTCTACAGCCTTGCTTGCAATTGGAAGTGCCCTATAGTGCATATGAGCAAATCTTCTATGACAAAGTTCACTTGGCTCCATGGATTCATGCACCATGGCATGTTCAGGTTGTCCCTTCAATTGATACAAACCTCCCTATTGCTCTCCAATCACTACTGCATAATCTATGGTCTTTCCCTTTGGCCACATTAGGACTTGGCCATCCGCAAATGCAACCCTCATACCTTTTTCATCCAATGCAGAGATGGAGAGAAGATTCTTCTTAAGCCCAGGTACATAAAGGACTTCTTTCATCTTCAAAGATTTTCCAGAATCTAGGTTGTAGGAGGCTTCACCACTTCCTTTGATTGGGTATTGATAATCATCCCCAAGTTTCACCTTATGGGGTGATTCATGTTTAGATAGGTTCACAAAAGATTCTTTAAACCCAGTCACGTGTTTGGAAGCCCCACTGTCAATTAACCAATCATTACAACCATGGGAGATAGTACCTGTGAGAGCAGAGATTAGAACATACTCTTCTTCACTTGATGAGTCATCATTACTATCATCACTTTCTTCCCTAGCCTTCTTCTTGGGTGGTTCACCATCCTCGGCAGGATGAGCATGAAACCTTCTTTTGATGCCCTTCTCCTTCTTGTTGAAGTTGTTGTTGTCCTTCTTGTTCTTGTGACAATTAGTGGCAATATGTCCTTTTTCATTATAGGTGAAGCATATTCTTCTTTCTTTATAGTGATGTGAATATTCTTGGAGCGAGATGGCTCTCTCATGGACTTCCCTTTCTTTGTGTGAGTCGTGAGAGCTTGATCTTCATTCCCCATCTTTTCTTCTCGTGCCACAAGCCTTGCTTCTTCTTGTGAGCATTCTTCCCGTAGTCTGTTGAAGGATACCAACTTCTTTCTTGCATAGATTCCTAGAATGAAGGAGTCCCTAGACCTAGGTAGGCCATTTAGAGTGGTCATGACAACTTCCCCATTCTCCACCATTTCATCCACTGCCTCTAGTTGTTCCTTGATCTGGGAGACCCTTAAAAAATAAGATTGAATGGTTTCTCCATTCTAAAACTTTACTCCTTTTAATTGGTTACGCAGGGTCATCTTCCAATTTATGTTCTTCCCTTCAAATAGCTTGGTCAAAGAGTCAAACATCTCCTTGGGTGTCTTTAGAGAAGACACATAGGGTATGAGATGGTCTTTGATAGAATCAACAATGATTCTCTTTGCCTTGACCAACTTCTTCTTATGCGATACTTTAGCCTCTTCATGCTCTGGGATAGGGATGTCTTCTTTTATATATGAGTCCAACTCATTCTTTTCCTGGATTAACCCAATCCTATACTTCCAAGCTCAAAAGTTATCAACCCCTTCAAGCTTATCCTCAATCTTGGTGTGGAGAGACATCTTAAAGAGTACTTCAAATGGAAATAGAAAAGATTTAGGTCTTACCACTTGAAATGCTAAAAACTAGATTTGGTCTTAGATTAGGGTTTGTCGAAAAAACCCTAAAAATTCAAAATGTGAATTTCAACTTTCTAAAAGGATAGAAAGATGTGCCTTGATGAGATGATCAGCCTGGTGTATTTAGAATTTGAGATCAGCAAAGCTTTACCCTTCAGATTTCCTTTTTGTCCTCCCGAGTTCACTAGGGAGAGCCCTGAATTAGGGTTTGCGTTTCGCGGATATCTACCCAGCGAAAAATCTCGATCCAAAGCTCTAAACTTTGATTTTTGCAAGGCGCTTCCAGCTATGTCTTTTGATTTCAGAAATTCCTATTTTTGTGGAAACCCTAATTTGTAGGGCGAAGTCTAAAAATGCTCAGAATTGAATTCTGATTGGACAGATAGATTCTCCTTGATGAGTAGAGTCAATCTACTATACTGCTTTTCTATGGAGAGAAACCCAATAAACAAGAAACTCAAGTTTTTGTCACTACAAAATGTCTTCTTCTCAGGTTAGCTCTGATACCATGTTAAATTTTGAGCATTAATTCATAATACTCTTGGATATTTACTGAGAGAATAACATATACAGTATATCAATGCATAACAATCACAAGAAGCATGACAAGCATCACAAGAATCAAAAGCATTAGAGACAAGAGACACAGAGTTTCTGTGGGGAAAACCCTAAGGTGAAAAACCCCACAACTTCCTCAGAGATAGAAAGAGCAATGGCTCAAACAAAGTACAACCAAAATACACTGAGATAGTCTCCTAGTAGCAGATGATCCTCCTCCTCACTAGTGTGCCACTTTCTGAGTGAGAGAAGTGTGAGTTTTTGAGTGATGAAAATAGAGATCTCCCAATCTCTATTTATACTAACCTGTTTTCCCAGTTACACTATGGGGCCGACTTGTATATCTAGATACATCCACAATATAATATATATTTCAAGGCCGACCCCATACATGGTGGTCTAATAACCCATCGGCAAGTACACACACTTGCGACACTTGCCAATCCATATGACGACACTTCCTTATAGAGGAATAACACATCTCTTATAAGGGTAGAATAAATATATATAAAATACATAGATGAAATACATTCCGAAGTTACATATACATCAACACGTACTTCCTTGTCGACTCCATTTCCTCGACTATCATGCGGGTGACAAAGAACTCCCAAACGTATTCATGTGTATGAAAGTTCATTTTCAGGACTTGAAGGTAAGATTCCCAAACGCACTATTGATTTCCATTGTACCAAGATAATCAAAGTTTTTTTTGAATCCAAAACCGATGCAGCAAAATTTCAATTGTTTCTTGCTTTGTTAAAAACACATTGTCTAGCTCATGTTAGGAGAATTTTGGGCAGAAAGGTAGTTAAAAGTTCAGAGGCCAACAATCATGTTGTTAGAAACCTACAATCTGCATTTAATTTGATTGGAAAAAATTCTTGTACAAAATATTTTAATGTGGCCCATTGTGTACTGTTGAAATCGATTGTATACAAATCCACAAGGAAACACACATGTAAAATATTTAAAGTAGATAGAAAGACTCTTCAAAAATATTCTGCCATTAGAGAAAAACTTGAGACCCCAAGCCAAAAAAATTGTTGGGCCTTTGTTGGTAGGTTACCTCGTTCAGACATGAAGCTCATTAATGTTGTTAAAGAACTAGTGCAAAAGTTTTTGGGGGATGAACCCCATATCAAGCACTTCCTTGACACAACACAAACAAAACTCTATGAGAGGTTCAAGAATGAGCACACACAATTGAACTTGGGCCAAAGGTCCTTTGAAAAATGCAAAACCTTGTATGTTAGAATTTGCATTGATCGCAATACATGTTGTTGTACATACCATATAGAATTTGAGTACTATTATGATACATATAGGCATATATTTTGTGATTTGCATACTAACATTGTGTAGGATTACCCGTCATTACAACCACTGAATGCATCCAGAGAATTTATACATAGCATAATGTGTCCAAGACCTGAAGCACAAAAATATTATAAAAGATCATGTTTATATGGGACATGTTCCAGTTGTAATGGTTTTGCATTATTGAGCCACTGCATCCATGCAACTGAGGCATACGAATTTGGGAGGATGTCAGTAGAAATGCATAACTTCAAGTACATAACATATCAAGTAGATGGTTTGAAGGAAAGCAAAAAAATTGCATTGGTGAAGTCACAGGTAATCTAAGTTTGGATACTTTCATAATGTACATGTTGAATTTATACATATATATTTAGAGTGCAAATGTCACATTGTATTAATGCCCTTGGTTTTGTGGCACCCGGTACAAATTTGTGATCCTGTGAAGGAATTCAACCAAAAGACCAAGCAGTATGTACAACATGTCCATGTAGCACGATGGTAGGATGAACAGTATAAACAGTGTAGGGACACCTTTCCCAATGGCACAATATTGTCGGTTGTGGACTTTGTTGAAAACTACACCCTACAGCCACAGAATGAGATTCAAAGTCAATACTACCATTTAGAACAAGTTAGCATAATGGTCCATATCATGTATAGGAACGCGCTAGAGAGCAGCAACGACATGAGGATAATATTGAAAGAGACCAACTTCTACATCAGTGACGACAAGTGCCACGACTTGCATTATGTACAGCATTGCTTCAAAATTTTCTATGATCAGCTAAAGGAGAAAGGTATATAGATGGATCAACATTGGATATGGTCAGATGGTTGTGCAGGCCAGTTCAAAAATGCATGTGTATTCCAGTGGTTGAGTATTTTGCACAAGACTTATGATGTGCTGCATGTATGGAACTATTTTGAGATTGGGCATGGAAAGGGAGAGCATGACAGGGCTGGACCATGTCTCAAAAATGCCCTATGAAGGGAGGAGATGAGGTGCATGAGAGACCCTCATATTCATAATGCAGAATCCATAGTTCAATGGTGTGAAGCAAAAATGTCAGATCAGACCACAAAGCAACACATACCAACAGTTAGAGGACATGTCAGAAACTTTTGGAATGTAGTTGATATAGATCGATCGCATTCTTATAGTTGTAGTACTATGCAAGGAACTCATGGATTTCATTTGGTTTGAAGCTCAAACAACCCCTTATTTGAAATATGGACGAGAAAACTTACATGCTTTTGTGGGTCTTGCAGCAGTTGTGAGTGGGATGAGTGCAAATCAATGGATTGGGTTGATGAATGGGATCATGTATCATTTGCAGTGGACCCATGTGTAGTTGTTGAAACAATCCAGTTAGAGGAAGGCTAGTCCTCTATTTGGAATGAATACAATCATATATCTGATCTTGTACAACCAGGTAAACATTTTTGCTTGCATATCCTGGTTCCCTCCTTGTTTTTGTAATTATCCAAGTTATCAAAACCACTACTTTTTGGAATATGACCTTAAAATGCATCTTTGCAAGACACATCTACGTAGTTGTCACCCCGAAAAACAGTGCAATTGGGACAAATTATTGGTTGGCATGATGCATCTAGGGGAAGCAAACCCTCCTTGCATCATTAACCGAGAGTGAAGGCATTACCTTTCCGACTGGCTCGATGGTTGTTCAGGGGGAATATCTTATAGTAGATGGAAAGGGACCAAAGAGAAATGGCTACACATACACATATTATAGACCAGGTTCATGGGTGTATCACTTTACACACCTCATCATTGGTACAAACATCCAACTGCAAACAATGTCAATGAAGACATCAAACAAGGTATGCTACTTACTACCTCATGCAGAGCATGAGAGGTTGTTGGAAACAATAAAAAACCAAGAGGATCCAGAAAGCTTAATTGATTGAGGTACATAGTATAGCCATGTGATTGTTTATTCATGCATGATTAGTGTTATTCATGTTAGATAGTTTATTTGATATCGTTATCTTATATCGTTTATTTGATATCTGTGTTATGATTAAGTTATGATTTATAGCCATGTGATTGTTTATTCATGCATGATTAATGTTATTCATGTTAGATAGGAATTTGATATCTTATATATTATATCCTTTATTTGATGTATGACTTATTATTAATTTATTATTTATAGCCATGTGATTGTTTATTCATGCATGATTAACCCTAGAAGCACTAATATAACCCTAGAAACATAATCTAGCCCTAGAAATCCTAGAAAGCTAAACTAACCCTAGAAACACTACTTTAACACTAGAAAACTAAGCTAGAATACTATAAACCTAATCTAGTCCTAGAAACCTAAACTAGCCCTAGAAACACTAATCTATCCCTCGGAAACTAATCTAGAATCCTAGAAACCTAATCTAGATATTGCCCCTATTTTCTCTACCACTCACTCCATTTGGAGCTTTAGGAATTGTTTCAATATTGGTCTAGTACTTGGATGAATATTAGGATCTTTTGGGAGCTATGATTCTTCTTCATTGGCTTCTTGAGTTGGTTCTTCATTTCCTTCATCCACATAATAATGGATAATTTCATTGTTGGTTCAAATATGTTGGCAATGAGGGCATGTTAAGGCTTTTTCCATTAGCATTAGTAATAATATCCATATTCATGATGGCTTATGATAACCATTCATGCTAGGGTTTTTGGCTTTTCAATGTCATTTGTTAATTGAGGCTTGTTGCCACTTAACAACCTTCAATCATATTCAATTCAATAGTGTCATTTTGAATTGGTTCTAGAGAATATGTATGTGGTTCATGTGATGCAGCAACTTCCATATTGTCTTGAGCTACTTCATCATCTAATTGAGTAGCACTAACATGTTCATCATTGTCACCTAATGGTTGGAAATGTCCTTGAGGGAGGCTTTAGACGTACCTGACCCATGTCAATGCTTGAGTTTTTGGAGGTCGACCTCCCACCCCACATGTCCTCTTCAAAAAATTTTGTTCTCTTGGTTTTGTGCCCACCCAAACATTTTTCATGCTTTGGGTAACTTGAGGTATATCCCCAACCCAAAAAACTCTTATATTATGTTGATTATGTTGGTTATTGATTCCTTGTCAACATCTCCGTCAGCATCATCTTCTTCATCATCATCTTCATCACCATCTTCATCACCATCATCATCATCATCAACGTCTTCATCATCATGACCATCATCATAAGCATCAACATATTCATCATCATTGTCATCCCTAGGTTCCTCATCAACATCTCCATCATCTTCATCATCTTCTTCATCACCATCACCATCATCATCAACGTCTTCATCATCATCACCATCATCATCACCATCATCAACATCTTCATCATCATTGTCATCTATAGGTTCTTCATAAACATCTCCATCATCATCATCATAATCTTCATCACCATCACCATCATCATCAACATCTTCATCATTGTTGACACCAGATCTGAAGAAACCTAGAGTTTTTGCTAAAATGACCTAAAAGAGAAGAAATTATTACAAAAGGGTTGAAATGAAGGTTTTTATACAAAAAATACATTATAAAAACCCATATTTATAAAGTCCGCCAACAAATTTGTGGAAAGGTTAAACCCCAGTCAGGTTCCGACGGCGGAGATTTTATGGATCAAGATCTGCGGCTAATATCAATCCCGCGTCGCCAAAGTAATCGTCAGCAAACGGTGGAAGGTGGTAGCGGACATAATACCACCAAGGCACGTGTCCGATATCTATTCATCCGCGCATGTGATGGAGTGGTATTGGAAACCACTATAGCGCCGCGCGGAACCACCCATTATGGAAATGTGGAAAAATTCTATATTTAGCAGAGCATATAAATGAATTGACTGGGCTTCTAAATTTGGCCAATATGGTCAAATTAGGCGGATAAAGCACTGGTGAATCTCTAAAATAGTTAGTGAAGCTCTAAAATGGTGGAATGGCTAAAAGATAGCGGATCTCCAAAATGCCCAAGTCTTTGTTTAAAAATTTAAAAGTTTATAGTTATTAATATAAATATTCAAACCCAATCACCAAAGTCTTGGCACGAATCTCAAAAAATCTCAAAGTAAAACTTTGAAAAAGACAAAGTTTGGATAAGCGGCTACTATTCATTCCGCTCACTCAACTAGCTCGAAGTTTAAAATTATAAAGCGGTCGCGGACTAAATACCACGGGAGCACGTGGCGCATTATTATTCATCCGGATCATGCGACGGTGGTATTATAAACCAACTTAGCCCACGCGGAAACACCATTCACGGAGAAGAGAAGTATAATAGCACGTGCTTTGTGTTATTAGGTGTTGTGCGCGTCGGGGTATATAAACAACGTGATTATTTCTCGCTCAACCAATGTGGGATATATCCCATAGAGAAAATCAAATGGGACAATTAGAACACGTTTTTCTGGAAATGACTGTTTTAGTCACCATTTTCTAGAAGCTGTTTCCGCCAAACCGAGAGGAATTTTAGGAAACGGAGAGAGGTTTTTCTTCAGCACGGGCCAATATTCAAAAACCTCTCTCAGTTTTTACACAGGTGTTATGGTTTAAGAGAATCGAAGTCATCTTCACGGGGCAATTTTACAGAATTTCAGTTTACTGTTTTAGTCATCAACTTCAAAGAGCTGGTTCTTCCAAATGAAGATGAATTTTCAGAAACTGAAAGAGGTTTTTCTTCAGAACACGCCCAGTTACAAAAACCTCTCTCAAAATGTACACAGCTATCTCCATTTGAGATATACAGCCAGGTCTTCGAAGCCTATTTTTCAGCAAATTTACTTCCTGAAATAAAAAAATAAGTTGTAACTGTTTCTATTTTTAGAGTTTCAGTTAGGTTTTGAATTCGAGATTAGCCATAGGCCATATTTCTATATATTGATATGTAAAAAACATGTAAGGAGTTGGATTTTCAGTAAGGAGAAACCCATTCTGGGTATTTTGAAGGGTTTCAGAAGTTAATAAAGATCTCAGGATTGAACAGATTTTTCTTCAAAGATTCATGTGTTGTTTAAAATTGCAGTCTGTACCATTTCCTTTCTCTACTCGTGCAAGTTTACTTTCTGCGTTATTCCTTTCATTCTGTCGTTTTCTTCTATGCTTAGATGAACGTTCATAATAGATTGAGATTCATGTTTCTATGCCTCGATTTATTCGCTTCTGAGCATCCATTTATTTCTCTAAAATTAGCAGTGGATTCATCTAAAAATTGATGCCCGTTGTTAATGGACTGTCTTTATTTCTTTTCCTATCACCTGCAAAAATCTTATTGACTGTAATAAGACATCTATCTTGCCTTTGTATGAAAATATTTGTTTAACTGCTGGTCTATATTTTTCTGTTTTCTCGACTCCATTGCCCAATGGTATCCTGTTCATGTTGATCTAGCCACCTCATTAAAAATCCTTAAGTTTTTATTTATTTTACAAATTGGCCCTTGAGTTTCATTGTCAAACTGCTATCGTGGTGACATTGGATGGCAGATTTGCCGAGAGAGCCCTCTCTGGCTGAAGGAGGCCAACTTTCAGTCTAAAGATTGGTTTGAAATAGGTTACCTCGGGTTTCTTTGATACAGCCCAAGGAAAATCCGAGTGCTAACATTTTGGCGCCGTTGCCGGGGAACGAGGGTTTCATTTTCCCTGGGTATGAACGACAAAGTTTTCAGTTTTGATTGTTGATGGTGAACAACGGTCAAACATCAGTAAGGTTGTACATCTTTCACCTGGCGACTCCATCTTCAAGAATCCAAATTTCAGTGACTCCATTGGCGGCATGATCCAGAATCAAGCTTTTAAAGAGAACCGACAGACTCCGCTGGGAAATGAGCTCATTGTGAAGACATGGAAAGGCATAATGAAAAGACAAGGTACTCAATTTTCAGTTTTCTCCAAGACATCTTATCCTTTTTTGTAAATCTTTTTCTGTCTTTTCCAAAGCTTGGCAAAAGAATTTCTCATTGTTTACTATATTCGAAAAAAGACCATAGGTTTACTCCTGTATACCCTTCTTTAGAAACTGAAAATGTGTCTTCATTCTGTACATATGATTTTGATAAAGATCTTTTACTAGAACCACATGACAGTAAAGATCAGCCTTATGAACCTCATGATACCAAAGCTGATAATACATCCTCTCTACATAGTTCAGTTTCTTCCAATATCCAAAATCGATACCGGCCACTTCACCTACCTCATGTTCTCCATGATTATCCTCCTAAATACCATAAATACCTTCCTAAATTTGATGGAGAAATCGAAGGCCTTACTGCTGAGAAACATCTTCAAGGTTTTGAAAATTTTCTGGATCTGTTTGAAGTGGATCAGGATGATGTTTGTATGAGGATTTTTGCTCAAACTTTCCAGGGAGATGTGAAGAAGTGGTTTCGTCATTTACAGCCAGAGTCTATAGACACATGGCAGGGGTTTTCGGATGTCTTTTTGAAGTTTTGGGGTAAGAGGAGGTCATGGGACCTAGTTCTTTCAGAATTTTACTCTATGAGAATGCAGGAAGGGGAAGCCTTATCCAGTTTTAACAGGAGGTTCGCCAACGCCTATTATGATATGCCGAAAGAAATTCAGCCCTTAGAGAATGCTGCCAAGTTACATTATGTATCTATTTTTCATTCTGATTTCTCTTTTCTTCTCTTGGAAAGAAATCCCTCCAGTTTACAACATATGTTCGTTGATGCTTTAGAAGTTGAAGATAATCTTAGAATGTCCAGGAAATTATCTAGTAAAGAAAATGATGAGAGGATTGAAGAAGAATTTGGGTTCGAAGAGAAGTATGGACAAGGAGAAATGCCTTGGCATTCCAGTTTTTCCCGTGACAAACAAAGAGATGATCAGCTGGGTGATGTGACAGAAAAAGGTAACTCTGGTTTGTTTTATGTCAATTACAATCAGCCAGCTGAAATTTCTGTTAGTGAGGGTTTTAAAGAAAATTTCAGTCCACCTAAATTTGATGAGTATGAAGAAGATTGTTTGGATATGGCTCCGGCTGAAAAATTTAAAAGTTCCAGGGCAATTAGTGAAGAAAATTTGATCACTACCCATGATCAAACATCTGAAAATCAAAATTCTGAAAGTGATTATCTACCCCTCTGTTATGCTTCATTCGAACTGATAAAACAAAAAATTAAGGCTTCTAATCAAAAACATAAATCTATGATGGAGAGCTCCATAAACTTTTTTGAAAGTGGAATTAAAGAAGAAGAAGAACAAGTCTGTCATCATGCCCAAAAGGCTGGAGTTTGCCATAAGGTAGAAAAGTGCCAAACAGAAAACCAGGTCTCTATTTCGCATTCAGAAATTTTGTATCAAGAAGAGTCTGTTGTACTTGATGTCATTGAAGAATTTAATGATGGTTCTGCTGTTTTTGATGAAGAAGGGCAAGTTTTAAATTCTGAATTTTCGAATGAAATTGGTGATGGCCTTTGTATCTTTTCTCCCAAGCCGGATAAGAATTTTCTTCAGTCTTGTCAAAGGTTTTCTAATTTAGAAGAAGGTCAGATAAGCTTCTCTCCATATGACACTATTTCAGAAGCTGTGGGTCTAGCGAACTCTGTCTTATTTGATTCACTTAAAAAACGACAAATCAATACTTCTCTTGGAATGCAAAAGACAGAACAGGCCTCAGATAATGCTGCTGATTTTTCCTTAAACAAGAAAGGCGGACGCCTCCATAGTATTTCCAAAATTTCTCCTCTATCTGAAGATGAAATCGATCAGCTCCTGAAAGGTCATATTACAGCTCCAGTAATGTCGGATCTGCATTGTTCACACAGTGAGTATGTAAGTGAGACCTCTTCCATTTTCAAGCATGTAAATCTAAATTTAAACATTGACAGTCATGCTGATTCTTTGGAGGAACCTATTTATGATGATGATTCTCCGCCAAGGGATCAACTGTTAGACACTATTTATTTCCATCAAAAAGATAGGGTTGACATGATTAATGATCTTAAAGGATGTTTGTTGTTTGAAGATGTTTTGGATAATGATGTGGATAAGTATAAAGATGGAATAGATGACATACCAAAAAGGGAACCAGAGATGCTCATGCTTGAGGAAGATGCAGTCAACACTCAGGTATTAGAATATCACGCTCCCCTATTCACTTTCATCAATCCACAGTTGAATAGTCTTGCGGATGAACTTGAAAGAGATAGTTGCATTCTTGCTGAATCTCAAGACGTGATAATATTTCAAACTGTTGAAGATCCTTATGCTAATTTACTACAGTCTGAGGGGAAAATGAATTTTCTTCTATTTTTGGAACATGAACTCATTATCAAAGAATGTTTGGAGTGGTTTGTTTTTTGTCTTCTTTATTCACTCAAAAAGAATGCAAGCCATAGTCGAGCAGATGGTCAGTTATTAGATTGGCTTCATTGGCACTTTTGCATCATTTGATTCAGAAATCGCGTTTCAGCAGAGTAGGGTAGGTAGGAGGAATAAGTTGCCCGACAAACATTTTTTCAGTATGTACAGCGTTGTTTTCAGTTTAGTTCCAGCATGTATATTTCAGTGTTCAGCAGTTATCGGTTTTCAGTTACAGTTTTGGATGGAGGAGTGGTTACAGGTTACAAGTTGCAGTTTTCAGGATTGGGAGCCGCCCAATGGTCAGGCACATGGTCTACGGTGTTCTTTGCTACCTCACAGGGAGGATAGCATCCCCAGTTGGAGCCAGTTGTTGACACCAGATCTGAAGAAACCTAGAGTTTTTGCTAAAATGACCTAAAAGAGAAGAAATTATTACAAAAGGGTTGAAATGAAGGTTTTTATACAAAAAATACATTATAAAAACCCATATTTATAAAGTCCGCCAGCAAATTTGTGGAAAGGTTAAACCCCAGTCAGGTTCCGACGGCGGAGATTTTATGGATCAAGATCTGCGGCTAATATCAATCCCGCGTCGCCAAAGTAATCGTCAGCAAACGGTGGAAGGTGGTAGCGGACATAATACCACCAAGGCACGTGTCCGATATCTATTCATCCGCGCATGTGATGGAGTGGTATTGGAAACCACTATAGCGCCGCGTGGAACCACCCATTATGGAAATGTGAAAAAATTCTATATTTAGCAGAGCATATAAATGAATTGACTGGGCTTCTAAATTTGGCCAATATGGTCAAATTAGGCGGATAAAGCACTGGTGAATCTCTAAAATAGTTAGTGAAGCTCTAAAATGGTGGAATGGCTAAAAGATAGTGGATCTCCAAAATGCCCAAGTCTTTGTTTAAAAATTTAAAAGTTTATAGTTATTAATATAAATATTCAAACCCAATCACCAAAGTCTTGGCACGAATCTCAAAAAATCTCAAATTAAAACTTTGAAAAAGACAAAGTTTGGATAAGCGGCTACTGACTAAATACCACGGGAGCACGTGGCGCATTATTATTCATCCGGATCATGCGACGGTGGTATTATAAACCACCTTCCGCCCACGCGGAACCACCATTCACGGAGAAGAGAAGTATAATAGCACGTGCTTTGTGTTATTAGGTGTTGTGCGCGTCGGGGTATATAAACAACGTGATTATTTCTCGCTCAACCAATGTGGGATATATCCCATAGAGAAAATCAAATGGGACAATTAGAACACGTTTTTCTGGAAATGACTGTTTTAGTCACCATTTTCTAGAAGCTGTTTCCGCCAAACCGAGAGGAATTTTAGGAAACGGAGAGAGGTTTTTTTTCAGCACGGGCCAATCTTCAAAAACCTCTCTCAGTTTTTACACAGGTGTTATGGTTTAAGAGAATCGAAGTCATCTTCACGGGGCAATTTTACAGAATTTCAGTTTACTGTTTTAGTCATCAACTTCAAAGAGATGGTTCTTCCAAATGAAGATGAATTTTCAAAAACTGAAAGAGGTTTTTCTTCAGAACACGCCCAGTTACAAAACCCTCTCTCAAAATGTACACAGCTATCTCCATTTGAGATATACAGCCAGGTCTTCGAAGCCTATTTTTCAGCAAATTTACTTCCTGAAATAAAAAAATAAGTTGTAACTGTTTCTATTTTTAGAGTTTCAGTTAGGTTTTGAATTCGAGATTAGCCATAGGCCATCTTTCTATATATTGATATGTAAAAAACATGTAAGGGGTTGGATTTTCAGTAAGGAGAAACCCATTCTGGGTATTTTGAAGGGTTTCAGAAGTTAATAAAGATCTCAGGATTGAACAGATTTTTCTTCAAAGATTCATGTGTTGTTTAAAATTGCAGTCTGTACCATTTCCTTTCTCTACTCGTGCAAGTTTACTTTCTGCGTTATTCCTTTCATTCTGTCGTTTTCTTCTATGCTTAGATGAACGTTCATAATAGATTGAGATTCATGTTTCTATGCCTCGATTTATTCGCTTCTGAGCATCCATTTATTTCTCTAAAATTAGCAGTGGATTCATCTAAAAATTGATGCCCGTTGTTAATGGACTGTCTTTATTTCTTTTCCTATCACCTGCAAAAATCTTATTGACTGTAATAAGACATCTATCTTGCCTTTGTATGAAAATATTTGTTTAACTGCTGGTCTATATTTTTCTGTTTTCTCGACTCCATTGCCCAATGGTATCCTGTTCATGTTGATCTAGCCACCTCATTAAAAATCCTTAAGTTTTTATTTATTTTACAAATTGGCCCTTGAGTTTCATTGTCAAACTGCTATCGTGGTGACATTGGATGGCAGATTTGCCGAGAGAGCCCTCTCTGGCTGAAGGAGGCCAACTTTCAGTCTAAAGATTGGTTTGAAATAGGTTACCTCGGGTTTCTTTGATACAGCCCAAGGAAAATCCGAGTGCTAACAATCATCATCACCATCATCATCATCAACAGCATCCTCATCATCATTGTCATTTCTAGGTTCCTCATCAACATCTCCATCATCATCATCTTCTTCGTCATCATCATCATCATCTTCATCACCATCATCATCATCATCAATGTCTTCATCATCATCACCATCTGCATCATCATTGTCATCTCTAGGCTCCTCATCAAAATCTCCATCATCATTGTCTTCTTCGTCATCATCATCATCATCTTCATCACCATCATCATCAATGTCTTCATTATCATCACCATATTCATCATCATCACCATCTTCATCATCATTGTCATCTCTAGGCTCCTCATCAACATCTCCATCATCATCATCTTCTTCGTCATCATCATCATCATCTTCATCACCATCACCATCACCATCATCATCAACGTCTTCATCATCATCACCATCAACACCATAAGTGCCCAGTGGACGATTTTGCAAATTTGACCCTAATGTGCAAAAGATTGCACACTCCCGTACTAAGCAAAACCCTAGTTTCCAAAATGGACCTACAAGGTGACACCCAGGCCACAGGACCAGAGATGAGGGGAACCCCTAACACTATCGTGATGTCCTGAATCCAGTGCAATCGATGATTTGTCGATCTAAGCCACAGTCGTCATTCTATGGCTCATTCAGTCTCACATCCAAAAGGCCTTCAAGGACACCTACTGGATACCTATTGGAGGCATAGAATTCCAATTGTGCAGCAAAACCAGGTTCTGGGAAGTCCTACAAGTGTGTCTAGGAAGGTTCCAGCTGGGAATGCTAGCCATAAATGCCCGGTGGATGATTTTGCAAAGTTGACCCCCATGTGCAAAAATTGCACACTCCCTTACTAAGAAAAACCCTAGTTTCCAAAATGGACCTACAAGGTGACACATAGGACAGGGGACTGGAGGAGAGGGGCACCCCTAGCACTATCCCAATGTCCTGAATTCAACGGATTCGACTGTTTGTCGATCAGAGCCACGGTCGTCATTCTATGGATCATTCTGTCTCGCATTGAAAAGGCCTTCAGGGACACCTGTTGGATACCTTCTGGGGGCATAGAAATCCAACTGTCCAACATAACTTGGTTCTAGGGAGTCCTACAAGTGTGTCTAGGGAGGTTCCAGCTGGGAATGCTAGCTGTAAGTGCCTGGTGGATGATTTTCCAAAGTTGACCCCTGTGTGCAAAAATTGCACACTCCCTTATTGAGCAAAACCCTAGTTTCCAAAATGGACCTACTAGGTGACACTCGGGCCATGGAACCGGAGGAGAGGGGCACCCCTAGAACTACCCTGACATCTCGAATCCAATGTACTTGATGGTTTGTCGATCCAAGCCATGGTCATCATTCTATAGCTCATTTCATCTCACATCCAAAAGGCCTTCAAGGACACCTGTTGGATACCTTCCAGGGGCATAGAATTCCAACCGTCCAACAAAACCAAGTTCCGGGGAGTCCTGCAAGTGTGTCTAGGGACGTTCCAGCTGGGAATTCTAGCCATAAGTGCCTGGTGGATGATTTTCCAAATTTGACCCCCATGTGCAAAAATTGCACACTCCCTTACTGAGCAAAACCCTAGTTTCCAAAATGGACCTACAAGGTGACAACTGTGCCATGGGACCGGAGGAGAGGGGCACCCCCACCACTATCTCGATGTACTGAATCCATTGGAGTTGACGGTTTGTCGATCCGAGCCATGGTCGTCATTTTATGGCTTGTTTTAGCTCGCATCCAAAAGGCCTTCAGGGACACCTGTTGGATACCTGTCGGGGGCATAGAATTCCAACTGTGCAACAAAACCAAGTTCCAGGGAGTCCTGTAAGTGTGTCTAGGGAGGCTCCATCTAGGAATGCTAGCCATAAGTTCCTGGTCGACAATTTTGCAAATTTGACCCCAATGTGAAGGCCTTTTGAATATTACTCAAGGGGGGAATTTCTCGTCCGAAGGATCCTGGGCTTGGGTCACCACCGTGGACAAGTCCACGATGGCCATGTGGACCTGTGGGAGCCGACAGAATCCAAGTCCGCTTGCCGGTTTGGGTCTCGTGGCCCTGGAGAAATTCCTAAAAGTATCCTTGAATGGCCTCATGGTGCCTGACGAAAATGCCAGCAACACCTAAACCGTGGCTCTGATTGCAAATCTGTCGATTCTGATGGATCTAGGATGTCGGGTTTCAGCTAGCCCCCCCCCCACAGCATGCCTCAAAGTCCCAGAAATGGTGCCAATGTGCCATCTCCGGAGCTAGGGTTTTGCTGAGTGAAGGCCTTTCGAATATTGCTCAAGGGGGCGATTTCTTATCTGGAGGCCCCCGAGAGTACGTGGCCACCGTGGACACATCCACAATGAAAATAAGCACATGTGGGAGATGACAGAATCCAAGTCCACTCGCCGGTTTGGGTTCTGTGCCCCCAGAGCAAATCCTCAAACTATCCCTGAATGGCCCCGTGGTGCCAAGATAACTGCAGGAGCCAAACCGTGGCTCCGGTCGTGAATCTGTCGATTTCAGTGGATCCAGGGCATTAGGTTTCAGCTAGCCCCCCCCCAAAGCATGTCTCCAACCCTCGGAAATGGTGTTATTGTGCCATCTTTGAAGCTAGGGTTTTGCTCAATGAACCCTAGCTCCGGATATGGCACATTGGCACCATTTCTTGCAATTAGAGACATGCTATGCGGGCTCCCCTAGCTGAAATTGGACGTTTTGGATCCATCAAAATCTATGGATTTGCGATCGGAGCCACGATTTGGGTGTTGCGGGCATTTTCGTTGGGAACCTCGGGGTCATTCGAGGACACTTTGAGGAATTGCTCTGGGGCCACGAGACCCAAACTGGTGAGCAGAATTGGATTCTGTCGGCTCCCACAAGTCCACGTGGCCTTTTTGGACCTGTCCACAGTGGCGATGCATGCCCGGGGGCCTCTGGAGGAGAAATGGCCCCCTTGAGCAAGATTGGAAAGGCCTTCATTGAGGAAAACCCTAGCTCCACAAATGGCACATTGGCACCATTTATGGAATTTCGAGGCATGTTTTGGGGGGGCCCCAAGCTGAAACTTGGCATCCCAGATCCATCGAAATCGACGGATTCACGATCGGAGCCACAGCTTGGGTCTTGCAGGCATTTTTGTCGGGCACCTCGGGGCCATTCAAGGACACTTCGAGGAATTGCTCCAGGGCCACGAGACCTAAGCCGACGAGTGGACTTGGATTTTGTAAGCTCCCATATGTTTATGTGGCCATTGTGGACCTATCCACAGTGGCCACACACACGCGGGAGCCTTCAGATGAGAAATTCCCCCCATGAGCAATATTCAAAAGGCCTTCACTCAGAAAAAACCTAGCTCTGGAGATGGAAAATTGGCACCGTTTCCAGGACTTTGAGGCACGCTGTGGGGGGTCCCCTAGCTAAAACACAACATCTCAGATCCATTAGTATCGACGGATTTGCGATCGCAGCCACGGTTTGGGTGCTATGGGAGTTTCTCCATTGTCGAGGTGTTTGAGGCCGAAAAGGATCTGGTAAGCATTCATTTTTCAAAAGTGGTTCAGAGGCTCTTGCATCTTGGTAGTGACCAAGAGTATCTTGCAGTGTGATAAGTATGGCCTTATCCTTAGGCCTTTCACGAATTTGAGGCCAAATGTAAAAACAATGGAGAAACCTGAGTTGTTTCTCCACTGCTGAGGTGTTTGAGGCCGAAAAGGATCTGGTAAGCATTCATTTTTCAAAAGTGGTTCAGAGGCACTTGCATCTTAGAAGTGACCCTATTCTTTATTTTCATTTCCACTTATACTAAACTGGGTTTTTATTTTTATTTTTTTAATGACAGGTTTTACCAATAGGATTCTACTCTGAATTGTGTTTGGTGATAAAGGATTTTACCGTGGATTGTGTTTGGTGACATTTATGGCGATCCTCAAGGAACATATTGAAAAGATTAGGAAAGACAAGTTCTATGTTGGGGAAAAATAAAATCCACTTACAGAAGATTTACATCAAGCAGTTAAACAATTATCTGCTGAATTATACACCAGGGGTGTGCATTTTTTGATGGACTTGATTCAGGTAATTACTAAGTTACAATTTTAGTAGTCATTTTATAATCTTATATGTTTTCTTTGTTTTGAAGGTAAGATTAGTGTTTTGTTTTGGGTGCAGAATGCAGAGGACAATGACTATGAACCACATGTGGAACCTTCATTGGAATTTGTCATTACAACTAAAGATGTCACTGGCGTAGGCACTCCTGCGACATTGATAGCTTTTAACAATGAGAAGGGATTTCAGAAACAAAATATTGATTCTATATGCAGGGAAGGTGGCTATATTGGATAAAAAGGTATAAACAAGCCATAGAATGATGACCGTGGCTCAAATCGACAAACCATCAACTCCATTGGATTCAGGACATCAGGATAGTGTTGGGGGTGCCCCTCTCCTATGGTCCCATGGCCCGGTGTTACCTTGTAGGTCCATTTTGGAAACTAGGGTTTTGCTCAGTAAGGGAGTGTGCAATTTTTGCACATAGGAGTCAACTTTCGAAAATCATCCACCGGGCACTTATGGCTAGCGTTCCCAGTTGGAACCTCCCTAGACACACTTGCACGACTTCCCGGAACCCTTTTTTGTTGCACAGTTGGAATTCTATGCCCCTGACAGTTATCCAACAGGTGTCCCTTAAGGCCTTTTGGATGCGAGACAGAATGAGCAATAGAATGATGACCATGGTTCAGATCGAGAAACCGTCGATTCCATTGGATTCAAAACATCGGGATAGCACTAGGGGTTCCCCTATCCTCTTGTCCCATGGCCCTGGTGTCACCTTTTAGGTCCATTTTGGAAACTAGGGTTTTGCTTACTAAGGGAGTGTGCAATTTTTGCACACGGAGGCCAACTTTGGAAAATCATCCACTGGGAACTTATGGATAGTGTTCCTAGATGGAACCTCCCTAGACACACTTGTAAGACTCCCCGGAACCAGGTTTTGTTGTAGAGTTGGAGTTCTATGCCCCTGACAGGTATCCAACAGGTGTCCCTGAAGGCCTTTTGCATGCGAGACGGAACAAGCCATAGAAATATGATCATGGCTCCGATCGACAAACCGTCAAATCCATTGGATTCAGGGCATCGGTATAGTGGTAGGGGTGCCCCTCTCCTCTAGTCTCGTGGCTTGGGTGTCATCTTGTACATCCATTTTGGAAACTAGGGTATTGCTTAGTATGGGAGTCTGCAATTTTTGCACATGGGGGTCAACTTTGCAAAATCATCCACCGGGCACTTATGGATAGCGTTCCCAGCTAGACCCTTCCTAAACACACTTGCAGGACTCCCCGGAACCCGGTTTTGTTGCACAGTTGGAGTTCTATGCCCCCGATAGGTATCCAGCAGGTGTCCCTTAAGGCCTTTTGGATGCGCGATATAACAAGCCATAAAATGAAGAACGTGGCTCTGATCGACAAACCGTCGACTCCGTTGGATTCAGGACGTCAGGATAGTGCTAGTGGCGCCCCTCGCCTCTGATCCTATGGCCCCGGTGTCATCTTGTAGGTCCATTTTGGAAACTAGGGTTTTTCTCAGTACGAGAGTGTGCAATTTTTTAACACGGGGGTCAAATTTGGAAAATCATCTACTGGGCACCTATGGATAGCATTCCCAGAAGGAACCTTCTTAGACACACTTGCAGGACTCCCTAGAACCCAGTTTTGTTGCTCGATTGGAGTTCTATGCCCCCGGCAGGTATCCAGTAGGTGTCCTTGAAGGCCTTTTGGATGGGAGATAGAACGAGCCATAGAATGATGACCGTGGCTCAGATTGAAAACCCGTCCACTCCATTGGATTCAGGACGTCGGGATAGTTCTAGGGGTTCCTCTCTCCTCTGGTCCCCTGTCCCGGGTGTCACCTTGTAGGTCCATTTTGGAAACTAGGGTTTTGCTCACTGAGGGAGTGTGCAATTTTTGCACATAGGGGTCAACTTTAGAAAATCCTCCACCGGGCACTTATGGCTAGAGTTCCCTACTGAAACTTTCCTAGACACACTTGCAAGACTCCCTAGAACCTGGTTTTGTTGCATGGTTGGAGTTCTATGGCCCCGACAGGTATGTAGAAGGTGTCCCTGAAGGCCTTGTGGATGCGAGACAGAACGAGCCATAGAATGATGACCATGCCTCGGATCGACAGACCTTCAAATCCATTGGATTCAGGACGTCGGGATAGTTCTAGGGGTGCCCCTTTCCTCTAGTCCCATGGCCTAGGTGTCACCTTGTAGGTCCATTTTGGAAACTAGGGTTTTGCTCAGTAAGGGAGTGTGCAATTTTTTCATACGGGGGTCAAATTTGGAAAATCCTCCATGGGGAACTTATGGCTAGCGTTACCAACCGAAACCTTCCTAGACACACTTGCAGGACTCCTCGGAACCCGGATTTGTTGCATGGTTGGAGCTCTATGACCCAGACAGGTATCTAGCAGGTGTCCCTGAATTCCTTTTGGATGCGAGACGGAACGAGCCATAGAATGATGACCGTGGCTCAGATCAAAAAATTGTTGACTCTGTTGGATTCAGGACATCGAGATAGTGCAAGGGGTGCCCCTCTCCTCCAGTCCCCTGGCCCAGGTGTCACCTTGTAGGTCCATTTTGGAAACTAGGGTTTTGCTTAGTAAGGGAGTGTGCAATTTTTGCACATGGGGGTCAACTTTGCAAAATCATCCACCAGGCACTTATGGCTAGTGTTCCTAGCCGGAAGCTTCCTAGACACACTTGCAGAACTCCCTGGAACACATTTTTGTTGCACGGTTGGAGCTCTATTCCCCCAGTAGGTA
Organism: Larix kaempferi; assembly: GCA_027924585.1. Lineage (NCBI taxonomy): Eukaryota > Viridiplantae > Streptophyta > Pinopsida > Pinales > Pinaceae > Larix > Larix kaempferi. The sequence continues at coordinate 4,980,359 of BSBM01000008.1, forward strand.
TCGAACAGGTGTCCCTGAATGCCTTTTGGATGCAAAGTGGAATGAGCCATAGAATGACAACCGTTGACTCCGTTGGATTCAGGACGTCAGGATAGTGCTAGGGGTTCCCTTCTCCTCTGGTCCCATGGCCTGGGTGTCACCTTGTAGGTCCATTTTGTAAACTAGGGTTTTGCTCAGTAAGGGAGTGTGCAATTTTTCCACATTGGTGTCAAATTTGCAAAATCGGGGACCAAGCACTTATGGCTAGATGTTGATGAAGATGTTGATGATGATTATGATGATGGTGATGATGATGAATACATTGATGATGATGGTGATGGTGATGAAAATGATGATGATGATGATGATGAAGATGTTGATGAGGAACCTATAGATGACAATGATGATGAAGATGTTGATGATGATGATGATTATGATGGTGATGATGATGGAGACGTTGTTAATGATGGTGATGGTGATGAAAATGATGATGATGATGATGGAGAAGATGATGATGATGGATATTTTGATGAGGAACCTAGAGATGAAAATGATGATGAAGATGTTGATGATGATGATGATGATGGTGATGATGATGAAGACATTGATGATGATGGTGATGGTGATGAAGATGATGATGATGATGAGGGAGAAGATGATGATGACAGAGATGTTGATGAGGAACCCAGAGATGAAAATTGTGATGAAGAGGTTGATGATGATGGTGATGATGGTGATGATGAAGGCATTAATGATGATGGTGATTATGATGAAGATGCTGATGATGATGATGGAGAAGATGATGATGATGGAGATGTTGATGAGGAACATAGAGATGACGATGATGATGAAGATGTTGATGAAGATGTTGATGATGATGATGATGATGATGGTGATGATGATGAATACATTGATGATGGTGGTGATGGTGATGAAGAAGATGATGATGATTATGGAGAAGATGATGATGACGGAGATGTTGATGAGGAACATAGAGATGACAATGATGTTGATGATTATGATGATGATGATGATGATGGTGATGATGATGATGGAGATGTTGATGATTATGGTGATGGTGATGAAGATGGTTATGATGATGATGTAGAATATGATGATGATGGAGATGTTGATGAGGAACCTACAGATGACAATGATGATGAAGATGCAAAATTAACCTGAATTTTGATTATCATTAGAGCCATATCAAGTAAGAGGATATGTGGAGGGAAACATTTTAAAATGTGCCAACTTAGGATTGTTTGAATGCTGTTGATGTCATCTAATCTTATTGTTGCCTTTGTGACATTTATGACGATAATGAATTGAGTACTAAGATTGTATTTTGGCTTATTTGTGATCATCTATCTAGTTGACATTCTTCTTTTTAGCAAGACATGGAAAGATCGTTTGCATCAATTGGACCTGGCATGTATTTGTAGCAATGTGTAGATAAAAGTTGGTCAACATGAAATACTCATGCAAGCCAACATGAACAGAGCATTGATCATGTGAAGATTTCAATTATTGGCAATGGCATTTCGCATTGGAATTTCATTTCATCTCCTCCCTTCAAACTAAATTGTTTTTACGTTTTATTAAAGAATAATGCCAATGCAAAATGCCATTGCCAAACAAAAAAATATCATTTAATAATTTTTTTTATTAAAGAATAATTTGTGGAAGTTAATGTTTGGCCATATGTAATTCAACAAAACAAAACTTTCAATTTGAGCACGTTGCATTAATGGTGTAATTGAAATTGTGACATTCTATTCCAAATGACTTGGCTTTAAAGACCAGATAAATATAGTATGCCCTTTATAGAGGCTATTCTTTAAAAAACAGATTGCTATTGAGAATGTACTATGATGTTCTCCCCTTTCTTTGTCGAAAGAAGATCAATAAGGTTTTTTTTCCAAGGTATAGGATGTTCTGGATTTCTCAACTATTATTGCATGTGAACTTGCACATACCAAGCTACAACAAATCTTTCACGGAAGTGGATTTGTCTATGTGAATAGATAAGTGAAAAGCTTTTAGCAACAAGACCTATAAATATAAACTTGGAAGTATTGGAAATGTACAAAGTGGGATTGAGAGGCTTGATGGTGATTGTAGTAGTGGTCATGGTATTGGTGAGAATGATGTCGTGATAGTGGAATTAAACATTAAGATGGTGACCCTAGAGCTTGGATCCTAGCCTAGAAACACGAGAGCCTAGCCTAAAAACCCTAGTTGGTAGCGTAAACCCTAGTTTGTATTCTAATCACAATGAAAGCCTATTATGTAGCCTAAGATCTAGCCCTAAATTATAATACATATGACAACCTTCTCAATGGATGGAAAACCTAATATTATCATAACATTAGTAAAGCTTAGTCCAACATGTAGTAATGCTTACATGTTCTTGTGTTGATGGCGCACTAATGGATGCACACAACTTGATGAGGGTGTATGTCTAACTCCGTTGATGTAATGCAAGTTCTAAATGTCTTTAACAAGTGTCTGAGTGTCTAGTAGATGAATTAGGATGTCCTAATACCCCTCAATCCCTTCCAGACAGAATTTGAAAGAATTTGGGGTATTGGGGTAACAAGTTGGTGTGTTGAGGTGGATATAGCCTCAAAAATACACCTCATAGTAGTCATTTATTGTAATGTCAACTATATGTGTTTAAGTCAATGTGTCTACATAATATTAGATTGCTATCACATAATGATAAATTAAGGAATTCCTAATTGTAAATGGTAGTGGATGTGATGGTCATCAAATCAAAGGTGGATATATCCATGAGTGAGAATTAATGAGCTAGCTATACATTGTGCTCAAGGTTGTCCTATTTGTATGGTGACAACTGATTAAGAAATGATTCCATAACTTGGTTATTAATTTGTTGCATGATCTTAAGTAGACAAAATGGTCAATATAAATACTAGTGATGACATTTCATTATGTAGAGTATGGACATTTTGGATCTCATTATGTAGAGCTATTAAAAATCATGTTCCCAATATAAATCATGTTCTCATTATGTAGAGCTATTAAGTATTCCTTTCCTAGTACTCAAGTTCCCGATATATATCTTATGTGCCATGAGGTGTGATTTGTCCATCCATTTATTCCATTTGTTTTTATATTAAGTCTCACACATGATTTTGTTTTAGTTAGCCTATGCTTATAATGTTTTCTTAACATAGATACCATTACAAGATTTTACATGTGGAAAGATAAACCAAGCTGAACTATGATATCCAACATCTCTTCTAAGATCTAGGTGTTGATGTATATGTAACTTCAGAATGTATTTCATATATGTATATTGTACTCCTATAGAGATGGTATTATTCCTCTATACGGATGTGTTTGTATTCCTATATAGATGTTACTATTCCTCTATACGGAAGTGTCATCATTTATATTGTAAGTGTCTTAACGTATACTTGATGGGTTATTAGACTACCTTGTTGGGGTCAGCCCTATATAATTCATGTGGGTCAAAGGGTTATTAGACCACCCTATTCGGTGTCAGCCCAGTCATCTTTGTGTTATGTGGTTAAGTTGAGGCCGACCTAGTAAAGGTTATTAGGAAAGTCAAGTCAAGTATAAATAGAGTGTGGGAGGCACTCTATTTTATCATTCTATTCTCTCACACACTCTTTGGAGAGTGGCACACTTGTGGAGGAGGAGAAGTTGCTGCTAGGAGATGTCTATCTCTTATGCTTGGGTTGTATCATTGCTCTATCTATCTCTGAGGAAGTTATTGGGGTTTTTCACCTTTATGGTTTTCCCTAAGTAAACTCTGTGTCTCTTGTGTGCTTGCATTATTGTATCCATGATTGATATGCTGTAGATATGTTGTACATGTTGTTCTTTCAGTTAATATCCTAGATTAGATTGAAGTAAATTCTGAAAAACTAACATGGTATCAGAGCTATCTTGAAAGAAGTCATGGTATGGCATGTATGACACTTTTTGCACTTGTGATGCTAGGGCTTGATATAGAAAAAACCAGTCATCATAGAACTTTCGCTCTAAATCCATTTTGGCGAAGTTTTCGGATATGAAACTTTTACAAGTCGAATATCAGATCCCCATGTACCTTGTGTCCAAAGGAAAACTTCTAATTAGTTGTACTTTGTGTTTTATGATCTGTACAATATAGGGTTTCTGCCTCTTCCATATCTGAGTCATAAACAAGTGACCTAGGAAAAAAGGTCATAACTTGGGCTAGGAAGATCCAAATGAAATTTTGTAAAAGTGACAAGTAGTGCATGGACTTTAATTTCTTAGGTAATGTTTTCAGAGGCCAAAACTAAACCAGTGGCACATGGCATGCCGTACAAGTTCGCTCTCCTGTTTTATCCCATAAACAGGTCATGTTGCGACACTTAGCATACCTATCTCTCAGAGAATCCAATTGAGGTCAGACCTTTGGGGTTGGAAATATGACAGGCCAGGTTACCACAAGTAGAAGTTTTAGACCCTATGGATTGGAAAGTTGAGAGTTGCACCAGAAACAATCAAGGCATATTTCTGTCAAAATAGAATTATTTTTGAGCACCTTCATTCATGGCTTCAGGAATTTAGGGTTTCAGAGAAAGTTGGAATTTTGGTAATCAGATACCATGGTTGGGTGCTACTCATCAAAATAGAAATTTAGAGACCAATATCAGATTTTTTGGTTGGGAAGAAGACCGGGCTTGATCAAACCCCAATTCAGGACTTTGATTGGAATGATGGAAAATTAGGGCTTTTGCAAAAGTTGGAATTTTGGAAGTCTATGACCACGGCTGGAAGCTCCATAGAAAAATAGAAGTTTAGAGCTTTGGATCAAACCTTTTGGTTGGGAAGAAGGGTGGGCTTTATCAAACCCTTGTTCGGGATCCTATCCAGAAGATCCGGAAGGTTCAAAGGAAATTTTGAGGGGTGAAACTTTGCAGTTTTCAAATTCTGAGTATACCGGCTTGATTAGCTCATAAAGGTGCATATTTCTATCCTTTCAGAAGTTTGAAATTCAAAGTTTGAATTTTTAGGGTTTCTCTGACAAACCCTAATCTAGCTCCAGATCCAGTTCCTGCAAATCAAGAGGATTGGGTTAATCCTAGAAGAAAATGGATTGGTCACCTGCATAAGTGAAGAAGTTCCTGTTTCAGAGGGAGATGAGGCTAAGGCCTTACATAAGAAGTTTACAAGCAATCTCGACAGGTATGACTTACAGGTATGTTTCAAATTTTGTTCATGGTTATGTTTATGATATGTTTGCCTTCATATCATTATGGTTTGTACAATCTTGATTAATTACTAGGCTTGTCATATCACCTTAATAAAATTATGAATACATGATAGAAGATATTCATTGATTAAGGTTTTGACACTTATGATTGCACTAATGCATTGTGATGTTGTATGAGGTTTATGTTGTTCGCTAACATGAAAGGTACACCAAGAAAGAAAAATCATGTTCTACTTCAAGAACATATGATCATGGTGACATGAAGACAAAGATTCATCCATTGTCATGGATCACATAGAAGATCTACTTACGAGGTATGTATAACTTGGTTCTAAAATGGTTAGCTTATGAGACATGCAGGTTACTAGCACAAGTCATTGAAGAGGACCAGAAGACATCATGCGGGTATGGTAGACATAACTAGCTAACATAGTAATCCAGGTATGCTTTTCCTATATCAAGTTAGAATGTTACCTTGTGTTAGGATCCCTTATATAAGTATACTTGGTATTATTGGTTATGTTTATTCATAAAGTTAGAAATGTAAGTAATCAAGGGTTTATGCATATTATGTCTCTTATCTTGATTGATGATTTGACTAACCAGAAGAGTCCTATGATCAAATAAGAATATACATGAGTAAAAGAAGTCTTCCCTGAAACCTTGAATACTAATGTTTATTATCTTTGTTTGAAATGATCATGACTATACATGTTTAAGATTATTGTGTTTTGATAGTATTAAGATTATACTAATGAATGCGTGATTATGTATGAGACCTCTAGGATATCACAATGATGATACTAATAAGCATGCATAGTGATTAAGGATGGATATAAGTTCAAGGATAGGTAATCTAGGAAGCAAAGATCAAGAGGGAGCGCACTTCAGTAGTTTCTGCAAGGATGCAAATATTCAGAGGGAGTTGACCACTTCTCACAATCCACATCAGAATGGAGTTACAGAAAGGAAGCAAAGACTGAGAGGGATTCAACCCAATAAACAAACAAAGATAATTATTTGAATTATCATTTCTTGCATATTTGATTGTTTAAATAATACTGTTCAATAATGTATATATTGATGTTCCTAGAATTAGGTTGTGCATAGTTGCATTGATGAACAGTATACTACTAATATACATGGGTAAGTGGCCTATGGCACTGTACAACATTCCATTGCTACTTATCTAGAATGAAACCTCTTTGCTGACATGTTGGGAGTTGTGCACACTCTTAACAATGTTCTGGTAGAGATTGGAAGGCATCTAGAAAGTTATGGGATATGGATAAATGTTGTATTGAAGCATTGGCTAAGATAATTGCATGACTGTATGACATATTTATTTATGTGTAAGAATTTGTTCTGAAAACTATGAGATGTCTTCTAATCATGCAATTTAACTTGTTTTGTAGGAAAGATTGTATACCATCACCTACCAAAGAGAAGGACTACAACATTTGTTCAACAACAAAGTTATCTATTGAAGATATTAAAAATATTGAAGTTCCTAGGATTCGGGAAGAATGCCATGATCGAGGAGTACCAGTAGATCATGAAGAAAGATGGTTGGGATGCAGTCCCAAGACCTGAAGGGAAGTCTGTTGTGAATTCCAAATGGATCTATAAGATAAAGCATGCTGCAGATGGTAGCATAGAGAAATACAAAGTGAGATTTGTAGCTTGTGGCTTCTCCCAGAAAGAGGAATTGATTATGAAGAGACTTTTGCTCATATAGCCAGATACACTTCCATTAGTACTTGCTCTAACTGCAGTGATAAAATGGAATATACACCAGATGGATTTCAAGACATCTTTCTTGAATGGTGTAGTTGAAGAGGAAGTGTATGTGGAGCAGCCACTTGGGTTTGAGTCATACATGTGCAGAACTTGGTATGGTAGGATAGACAACGTTCTATCCAGTTTGGGATTTACCAAGAGTAAAGTGGATTCCAACCTTTACTACAAGGTTGAGGAAGGAAATCGAGTGATACTACTTTTGTATGTGGATAACCTGTTTGTTACAGGTGAGGATAGATTGATTGCCGACACGTAGCGGAAGCTTGTTGCTGAGTTTGAGATGAAGGACTTGGGGATGATGCACTACTTTCTAGGTATGGAGGTGTGGCAGAGTGCAGATGGAATCTTTTGTGATAGTATGGCTTCGGAAGCTATTGTCTGAGTTATTTGATCTACCACTGGAGGCTACTGGTATCTTTTGTGACAACCAGTGTTGTGTGAAGCTATCTAAGAACCTAGTGTTCCACGATAGGTCGAAACACATAGAGATCAAATATCACTATATTAGGGATATGGTGTAGAGAGGAGCAGTGAAGCTTCTGTATGTTGTGACGAATGAGCAGATTGTAGATGTGCTGATGAAGCCACTAGCCATAGTGAATTTCGAGTAATTCAGAGAAAGGCTTGGTGTTCTTCAGATCGATGACACTTCGAGGAAGAAGTGATGGAGGCATTTGCTAAAGCCATTCCAATCATGTTGGAAGGAGGATCCTTCACATGGATGTGGATGTAAGTGTTGGATGATGAGCATTAGGACGATGCTCCAGTTACTGCTCTGTATATGTGTATGCATCATGTTGGATGTTGGATATGATCAGTTGGATGATTTATGTATGTATGCATCATGTTGGATGCTGGATATGATCAGTAGGATCGTTTATGTATATATGCATCATGTTGGATGCTTGGACCATGTATATGCATATGTATCAGGCCGATACTATGTATGCATCAGGTGGATTCATTGTATGATAAGGATGATCACGGATGATGAGCTTCAATATGCTGCTCCAGATGACATGCATCAGGACGATGCAGTGATGATGATCAGGATGATCATGTGTACATCAGGATGATGTATGGTGAGTATTAGGTTGATGCTCTGTGGCCATGGATAGGTTGTGCAGATAAGCATATAATAGCACCTTGAAAGGTTTGCAGATTCTCTTGCTAGGTTTTGCCACTAGCATATAATAGCTCCCTAGGAGATCTAGCAAATGCTCTTTTGAGGTTTTGCTTTGGGAGGACATATAATAGCGCCATGGGAGGTTTGCAGATTCTCTTGCTAGGTTTTGCCACTGGCATATAAGAGCTCTTTGGGAGATCTGGCAAATGCTCTTTCGAGGTTTTGTCCTATGGCATGTAAGTAGACCTGGGAGATCTGGACAGGATGAAAAAGGCCTCAAATGCTCCTTTGAGGCATTTCCATGACCACATGTAATAAGTCTAGGAGATTTGGACAGGATGAAAAATGCCTTAGATGCTCTTTAGGGTTCTTGCTTGACAAGACACTCTTTTAAGGTTTTGTGGTGGGGGTCACATGTACTAAGTCCTGGAGATCCGCACAGGATGAAAAAGGTCTCAGATGCTCTTTAAGGTTTTTGCTAGTCAAGAGACTCTTTTAAGGTTTTGTGACAGTCACATGTAATAGCTCCCTGGGAGATCTGATAGGTTGGGCTGTGTGCCCGTAATCAATCCTGGGATGCTCTTGCGAGTTTTTGTGATGCACGTAATAAGTCCTAAGGATTCCACAGTATGGCTAGTGATGATGAAGACTTTCAGATGGTGGGCCTACATCCAGTATGAAAAAGTACTGGCTCTGTAGAACTTCCTATGATGAGTAGATTCATAGATTGATTGATATAGCAGCAGCAGTGATGATGACAATGACTCAATGACAGTTATCCAGTGACGATGATCCAGAGAAGAAGAGTTTTGCTAGAAGACCTGTGTCAAGAAATACCTTCCTAGTTAAAAGGGAGTGTTGATGTATATGTAACTTCGGAATGTATTTCATATATGTATATTGTACTCCTATAGAGATGGTATTATTCCTCTATACAAATGTGTTTGTATTCCTATAGAGATGTTATTATTCCTCTATATGGAAGTGTCGTCATTTATATTGTAAGTGTGGTAACTTATACTTGATGGGTTATTAGACCACCTTGGTGGGGTTGGCCCTATATAAGTCATGTGGGTCAAAGGGTTATTAGACCACCCTATTGGGTGTCAGCCTAGTCAGCTTTGTGTTATGTGGTTAAGCTGAGGCCGACCTAGTAAAGGTTATTAGGCAAGTCAAGTCAAGTATAAATAGAGTGCCGAAGGCACTCTATTTTATCATTCTATTATCTCACACACTCTTTGGAGAGTGGCACACTTGTGGAGGAGGAGAAGCTGCTGCTAGGAGATGTTTATCTCTTATGCTTGGGTTGTATCATTGCTCTATCTATCTCTAAGGAAGTTATTGGGGTTTTTCACCTTTATGGTTTTCCCCAAGTAAACTCTGTGTCTCTTGTGTTCTTGCATTATTGTGTCCATGATTGATATGCTGTACATGTTGTTCTCTCAGTTAAGATCCTAGATCAGATTGAAGTAAATTCTAAAAAACTAACACTAGGTAAGCTTCAGGTTGATTCTCATTATCAACTAATGCATGGACATCATTGGTACCAAAACTGAAGACCGCATGCCATGGATGGATAGAAGTAAAAACAAAATTTAGACATCACACCATGATACACACAACATGAGACAACAACATTAGACAACACGATACTAATATAGACAACATCGATATAAATCACATAACTGAAAATCCATGTACATCAAGGCTACAAAAATCATCCAAACATATACAATTTCTGGCAAATAGTGGAACATGGTTCCCAATGTACATACAATGGCAACTCGTGCCCTATAGAAAATGTGACAACTCATGTCGTAGATCCAAAATACATGGCAACTCGTGCCGTAGATACAAAGTACATGGAAACTGGTGCACAAAAGTGCCACTTCATGTGTCAAGCATTGTGACCACCCCCGTCACTCCCAGGTGCATCTCCAAAGTCGATCTTCCTACTTTTCGAGCTACTGGTGCCCCAGGTCTTATTTCGTCTAGGAGTAGACCATCTCTCCAGGCTCTGGAACAAATGATATAAGATACCATCTTTTTCAAGCATTTGAAACATTTACCACATTTATAAAACAAATGTAGAATTCGAATCTTAAATAAATCACCTCTGATACGAGTGGGAAATGTGAGGCAGCTTTCCTAGATCTACGAAACCTCTTAGCAATTCCAGCCTACAACATTTACAACAATCATTTCATTGAAAAGTAATAATTGATTAAATTAATTTTTGCTAATGCATCAAAATATTTTCATAAATTAGTTTGATTCTCACCGTGAACACCTCCGACGATGGACATGGTTGGGCTTTTGGGCTGGTAGGTGGGGCAGATGGCTGGACAAACAACTCCGATGAAGTCATGGGGGGGGCACAGATGTAGTGGCATCCACTACAGGTGCAACCACTAGTGATACAGATGAGGATACCAGAAGAGTAGATGCCACAATAGTGGTGGGAAGTGGGGATGATATGGTGGGAGAAGACATGGTGGTATGGGGTGGAGGAGGACGTCGTGGATGATGAATCGCTACCAGTTGTACGATAGAGGGTATCAAACGAAAAGGACTTGTCGAGCACCCTATATGCAAATAGATTATTCCAACATACAGAGCAGACGAGATTTATTGTCAACCCGAGAAAGTCTTTTATTTCAAAGGATAGATGCACAGTCTATGCTTAAACACCAAATCACTAAAATTGAATACTTTTATCCTTTAACAACTATGTCCATCCCAAAGATCTGTGTAATCCCAATTGCTTTCTAAATACTATAATTTCAATTACTTTCTACCATGCATCAACAAGAAACAATATAAGATTCAAAGACAATTGTAGATAAAAAGAAATCCTGTTCACATCCTAGAACAAGTAACTCACTTCTTCAATCTGATCACTCTTGAAAACCATAAGCATAAACTGAATATTAATCTAGAAATTCAATTGCAAAGGATTGAGTTCAGCTGCTCTAAGAGATTGAATTACAACAAAGAAAATCAATAATCATAACAGGAAAGATAAATTGCAAGGGCTCATGGGATCACAACTTAACTGCAAGATGAACAAGGCTGTGTACAACTGCACACGAATTGCATAAAGTTTCTTACTCAGTCGATTGTCATTCTGTACTATTTGCCAATCTCAAAGAAATATAATCTTAATTATACTGGAAATCCACACCACACTTACTACTGCTGCATACAAAGGAGATATCATCAACAAAACATCACACAACAATAAATCAAAGAGTCCTAATTTTACTTAGCAATCTCTGTGGAAGACGGGCCCAGCCTTCACACAGAGATGCTGGCTGAACAACGTAAGGTTCCTTTAACTTAGAGGTAACTCCTTATATTAACAGAAGAATGATTACATAGTTTGCTTTTACTGCTAATACAATGAATAAATTCTTCGTTGTTCCCCATATTTATACATATAGATCATAACATCCAATCCTAATAACGGGAAGCCATGAAGATCTCTGATCTTTAGGCACCCTAAAGAACACTAGCTGTTACAATATGTGGCAAAGTAGAGACATAAAAGTGCGAGAAAGCTGTTGATTGGCCCAGGAGTGGCGATCTTTCCAAATCACAACTATACTCGAGTAGCGACATACTAAAGATATCCAATTATAGCGCATTCTGTTACAGTTTCCCTGTCACAGCTCCACCTAGGATGTTATATTGGAACCATGTGCCTTAATTGATGATCCAAGCCCCGAGGATCCTTTTTAAGCAGCGAACAACCCTCCTTTCAAGACTTGTTCAGCCCCACCTTCCTGCAGTCCACTTATCTCAAACTACCTTCATAAATCATAACATGTTAGCACAATTGAGAGATAAACAGCCTTAATTATCATAATCATAAGCATTAATAAGATAGAGCAATGATCAGTCATACCTTAGCAGCTTGGGGGAATAAAGTGAGGACAACAGGTCTGATTAACATGCTAAATGGTGTAGGACAGGGGAAGAAAAGGTGATCGAGGATGATTAAAAGGGGCCAATTCTGGGCTCAACATCTCCCCCCAACTACCCTGTTGCATGTCCTCATGCAACAACCTACATCATTCAGAATCTGAGTCCTGTACTGAGCTCTATCCATGGAGAGAGGAAAAAATGTAGGGAAACTCAGGCACTTCATCTGTCTATAAAAAGCCTCTGTGAGTAACCCAATACCTTCTAGCATCATTGTTCCCCTTCCAATGCTACCTGCTAGTGTCTGGAATTGTAGTTAGTGCAAGTGGAAATCACTTCTTCTTGCAATCTCATTATATGCTGTGCCTAGGGAGGACTTGTAAGGAAATCTTAATCTGAGTCCAAATCAATGACATTTCTAGGAGGTGGAAGCACTGGTTCTTGTGGGGTAGTGTCTTCCAGCACATCTAAGTCTAATATGAGAGTTGCTGGTTCTTGTGTAACATCAACATCCTTTAGACACTCTTAAGAAGCTACCTTCATTGCTTTTAGAGACATTAGTTCTTGTGTAACAGTGTCTTCTTTGTCCTTCTGCTGCTGAGATTGGATATCTTCCTCATTGTGCAGCTCCTCCTCCATGATTTCAGTGTCACCTGTGGATTGTGTCTGTACCTGTTCATCCTCACTCCACTGCATATAGGGAATGATATCCATTCCAGAGTTATCTTCTAATTGATATTTAGGAGTACCTGCTACAGCGTCCAAGGATGTTGGTTCTTGTGTAGCAACATCCTGGCTTGCCTCTTCATCCTCCTATTGTTGCAATTCTTCTCCTATAAGCTCTGTGTCATGGGAACATTCTGGGGTTACAACCCATAGTTCATCATTAAATTCCAGAGTGTCCTCTATTCCAGGTTCTTCTCCCATTTGTTCGGCCGATTGGACAAGTATACTCAGGTTTGTTGGTTCTTGTGTTACAGCACCCTGTTCAAGTTTATCAATGTCTTGCCTTTGTGGCTCCTCTTCTAAAATTTCTGTGTCATGGGAGCATTCTGGGGTTACAGTATAGAATTCTTCATTAAGCTCCAGAGTGTTTCCCATCCCCGGTTCTTCTCCCATCTGCTCTATAATCTCTGTGTTGTGGGAGCATTCTGGGGTTACAGTGTATTCTTTATCCCCATCATCATACATGATTTCATCCCTTAGCTCCTCTGTCACAGGATTGGTGGCAGCTTCAGCAAGGATGTTTAAAGATGATGGTTCTTGTGTGGCAGCATCTTCTTTTTCTGCAGCTTCCTCTATTGTGGCCGCAGGCTGTTGTGCTGAGCAGGTACGAAGTATAATCTTGTGGCCTGCCTCCTTGAAGATTTCTCCATAGGTGGGACATATTACTCGTTCATCCTCCTTACCAGGCTCAGTAGAGTTTGATCCCTCCAGTTGGTCTGCAGCCTCTACCAATGTATACAGTTTCCTTTCACCTAGTTTTCTATAGGTTTCCTTCCAGGTTTCCAATTCCCTTCGAAGCACTTGGAGGTCCTCTTTTAACAGCGTGTTCTCAGTCAGAAGTCCTTCAATTATGAGTTCTTCCTCAACTGGCCTTTGTGGAGCATCCATTAGTCTCAGTACAAGGATCAGGGGTTCAACCTGTGCCTCTAAGGTTTCCCATCTTTTTCTGGCTGCCTCTGCTACTGTAGCTGATCTAGTTCTTTTCTTTCTGATTGGTGAGGTTATGTTAAATTCATTGATTGCTCTCTTTCTTTTCCATTGTGGTGTTTTCTTTTGTGGAGCTGGTACATAGGGATTTACAGCTAAGGTCGAAGGAATGTTTTCTTTCTCCTCATGCTATTCTTCTTCAATTAAAGCTCCTCCTACCCACTCATGTGAGGATTCAATAGTTACCAGCTCAATATTTTCTTCTATTGCCCTGGCTCTGTCACCTTCAGGTTCACTTGTCGCAGCATTTAGTGCTGCTCCAATTTCACCTTCTGGTGTCAGAGCTACACTATTGTCTGGATTTTCCACAGGGTTTTTATCTACATCCTCCCCCAACGGCTCTGCTTATGCCCCCAATTGTTCTTCTTCTAATGGAGTTTCATCCCCCCCAAATGGCTCTGCTTGTGCCCCCAATTGTTCTTCTTCTAATGGAGTTTCATCCCCCCCAGATGGCTCTGCTTGTGCCCCCGGTTGGTTTTCTTCTACTATAGTTTCATCCCCCCCAGATGGCTCTGATTGTGCCCCCGGTTGTTGTTCTTCTTCAATTTCATCCCCCCCCCAACTTCAGTGGAGGGACTCTGGTCCTCCTGTTGTGGTGGAACTCGTATCTGCTGTAATGGTACAACCTGCAAGGGGGCAGGTTGCTGAGCTCGAGCTGTGAATTGTTCCTAGGTTATATGATGCTGGGAAAGGGTTCTTACAATTATTAATTTGATAAGGCCGTGGTGGGTGAGGGAGGAAAGTGGGTGCTTAGCAGACTGGATAAATGCCGCCATATGACGCAAGTCATGTAGTAGATAATATGGAATGTTTAATAAAATGCCATGGCAGAGATGAGAAAGTAAAGGGAGTTCAAAATTATACACAGTTTGATATCTACCTTCACAAGTGATGTACTTCTTGAGAAAGACAGCAACCTGGTCCCATGGCCGCGGCAATGAGTGCAGTGTGATCCCTCTTCTTGATGATTCTACTTGCTCCCCCTCCAGTAAAAATGCTTCCCGTGCAGTCGTTGTGGGGACTCGTCAGTTAAACCATGGCTTTCCCACCAGCGGGATGGAAGTAACCTCGGATATAATGGCCTCGAATACTTCTATGCGTAGCCCCCACACCATGGAGTGAGTTTTGGTGAGGTTTGAAGCAAATTGCAAGGTTGCTTCCCGATTGAATCCATCTAGTTGCTCAAAAAATTTGAGCCAGCCAGCGGCTTGAAAGATGGCAAGAACTTGAAGATTTTTCCTGAGTTCCTGTGTATTCAAAGGTTCATGACGAACTGGAATCCCCATGGTCCTGGCAGCAAGCTGAAGTTGCTATCCCATAGATGACAGAATCAAAGAATAGAAGTTGCAGCACAGAGGATGCACGAATCACTGAGCGGAGATGTTGAAGAGATGGACAAATTTGGAAAGTTGAGCACAGAAAAATGTTCGAAATTTCCATTTCGAATTGGGGAAGGTGGCAGTTATTAATGTTTACGTCGTATGTGGGAAAGGTCTCATTAGGCATAATGGAGATACGTATAAAGGTACGACTGATATTGTTCATTTATATCAACACTTAATCACGTGATAAATGAAAGCCATACCTCATAAGACTATGCATAAAATATCCTGCGGAGAATGGTGGAGCGTGCAGTTGGTGACGTTCTGGAACTAGACTCGTGCACAGTCATAAATAATGCAATAATTCATTTCGCCAGTGAAACACAAACCATCGCGTCCTCGGGGTCGGAATGATGAGTTCTCCGGCATGACTAGGATGAATCAGAGCCATAGCTTAGCAGGGTTGGAGCAATTCTTTCGTTAACATAGGAGTTACCAATGCAAGTTTCCAGAAATGATATCACGACCGATGAAAAAGATGTCCCAGCTGCCGGGAAATATGTTGCAGCCACCGAAAAATGGTTCACGGCAGCTGGGAAAAGAATTTACGGGATCGGGAAAAATTATGGCTGTTAGGGAAAAGTTTTACGGTGGTGGGAGATTTTTTTTTTTTTTTTTTTTTTTTTTTTTTTTCCATGTGGTTCACTTTAATCGGCTTAGCCGACCGCTACATCCACGAAATAATTTCCGACGGACCCGCCCCGAAGGGGTTTCCGCCCTGCGGCCGCTGCGTGCCTAACCCCAAGAGGGTCTATGAGGATGGATCCCGTGACCTCGCATGCTGGGAGGCCTAACTTCCGAGAACTCAACCGATCGAGCTAACTCTTGGGGCTTACAGTGGTGGGAGATATGTCACAGTCGCCGGGAAATATGTTGCAGCCGTCGGAATATATGTTGCAGCTACTGGAAAATGGTTCATGGCAGCCAGGAAAAAGGTTTTATGGTTATCGAAATAAAAAAAGTCACGGCTGCCAGGGAAAAGTTTTACAGCGTCGGGAGATATGTCGCAGTCGCCGGGAAATAAGTTGCAGACGTCAGAAGATATGTTGCAGCTACCGGAAAATGGTTCACGGCAGCCGGGAAAGAGGTTTTACAAATGTCGAAAAAATGATATTGCAGCTGCTAGGAAATGGTTCACGGCTACCAAGAAAAGATGTTGCAGCCGTTGAGAAAGTCATTGTAGCTTCCGGGAAATGGTTCACAGTTGTCGGGAAAAGGATTTTACGGCTGCGGGAAACAATATTGCAGCCGCTGGGAAATGGTTCACGGCTATCGGGAAAAGATGTTGCAGCCATTGGGAAATGGTTCACGGCTGCCGGGAAAAGATGTTGCAGCCGCTGGGAAAGATGTTGCAGCTACCGGGAAATGGTTCACAGCTGTCAGGAAAAAGGGTTTACGACCGCCGGGAAAATGATTTTACAGTTGACGAGAAACGATATTGCAGCCACTGGGAAATGATGTTGTAGTCGCTGGGACATGATGTTGTAGTCGCTGGGAATGATGTTGTAGCCGCTAGGACATGATGTTGCAGTCACTGGGAATGGTTCACAGCTGCCGGGAAAGAAGGTTTGCGGCCATCGGGAAAATGATTTCACAGTTGCTGGAAATGATATCGCGGTTGCCGGAAAAGATATTGCAACTGCCGAAAAATATGTCGCAGCTGCCAGAAAAGATGTTGTAGCTGCCGGGATTTTTTTTTTTTTTTTTTAAGGAAAAAGGGAAATATAGCACAGGGCGACTCTCGTTTGACAGGCCCAATCTGGTCGTTCTCCTGGCGCTTCCCTGGAAATTTTTGAAAAGCAACAGCAAATGAAAAGATCAAATGTAAAGAGAAAAAAAAACAAATATACGCTACAACAAAAAGTTATTTATGTACAGTAATTTAAAATGCAATTTTCAGTTTAAGGATTGGCAAGGGTAGAGAGAGATTCCTGCTCTGGTGCCAGCTAATAATCTGGATCGGTGACAATAATGAATGCATCTTACGAAATAGGCTTACGATACAGTCGTAGTCTGTGGCCATTAGCAAGTAATGGTATACGGTTTTCATCGATGGTCACTAGATGGACAGTGCCGTTGTCAAATACGCTGTCGACCAGATATGGACCCAGCCATCTTGTACGTAATTTACCTTTAAAATCCCTCTTGAACCTAGAGTCATATAGTAGCACCCAGTCTCCCTCACAAAAGGTTTTCTTTTTAATAAATCGGTCATGCCAGTTGGATCTCTGTTGTTGAAGCAACACAGTCTAGTCTACTGCAGCTAACCGTTTCTCATCCAATTCATTTAGTTGATTCAATCTTCTCTTTTGGGCTTCTGTTACATCCAGATTCATTTCGGTGGTTGTTTTCAGGGTTTTGATCTCAAATTCAATTGGAAAGCTGGCACTCTTCCCACACACTAGATCATAGAGAGAGAACCCTGTGGTGTTGCGCCAAGTTGTGCAATATGCCCATAGTGCTTCCGGAAGCCTGTCAGCCCAATCCTTTCAATGGCTTTTAACTGTTTTAGTAAGGATTGCTTCAATAACTTTATTAGTACTTTCCACCTGACCATTGGCCTGGGGGTGGTAAGGTGAAGCCACCCTATGCTGCACATGATACTTCTAGAGCAAGGATTCAAATTGGTGTGAGATGAATTGCTATCCCCCATCGGTAACTACTTCCTTTGGTACCCCAAAGTGGGTAAAGATTTCACTGTACAGAAAATCAATTACTGCCTGGTCATTAGCCTTATCTAAAGCTACAGCCTCTACCCACTTGGTCATATAATCAGTACAAACCAGAATGTAAACTTTCTGTCTAGAAGGAGGGCTAATAGGGCCAACAAAATCCAGTGCCCATCTATCAAATGGTTCAACTACTACTTGAGGTTGTAGAGGCATCTGATCTTTTTTATTTGGCTGGCCCATCCTTTGGCAGCTGTCACGGGACTGAACATACCTTTTAGTGTCCCTGAACAGAGTCGGCTAATAGTAGCCCATCCGCAGTGCTTTATGCCCTATTCTTTTATCTGCAAAGTGTCCCCCACAAGGTCCATCATGACAGGCCTTCAGTATGTGAAAGATCTCATCTTCCCTTACACATCTCCTAATCTCAAGATCGGGTCCTGTGTAGGAGATGACCATTGAGCCAACAATACCTGGCACTTTGCTGGATAATTTTTCTCTTTTCTCGTTTAGACATGTGTGGTGGGAGCTTTCCTGCAACCAAATAATTAGCGTCGTCTGCATACCAGGGGGAATGAGCTGAAAGTGCGAATAG
Source organism: Larix kaempferi (assembly GCA_027924585.1). Classification (NCBI taxonomy): domain Eukaryota; kingdom Viridiplantae; phylum Streptophyta; class Pinopsida; order Pinales; family Pinaceae; genus Larix; species Larix kaempferi. Next base: position 4,998,783 of record BSBM01000008.1, read on the forward strand.
ATGTTCATCTGGAAAAGAATCCTCAACAGGCGAACTGTCATCACTGTTAGTAAAACGAGATAAAAAATCAGCAACAACATTTTCTTTTCCAGGTTTATCTATAATGGTAATATCAAATTCCTGCAATAATAAGAGCCACCTGGTCACTCTGGCATTGGTAACAGGTTTGTTCATTAAATATTTAATGGTAGAGTGGTTAGTGTGCACAAACGTAGGATACCCAGTAATGTAGTGCTGAAATTTATTAATAGAGTAAACAATTGCGAGGAATTCTTTTTCAGTAACAGTATAATTAAGTTCAGCAGGGGCTAAGTTTTTACTAACATAATAGATGGCATAAGGTACTTGACCATCCTGCTATCCTAATACTGCTCCAATGGCGGCATCAGAGGCATCTGAAGAAATGTGGAAGGGTAGGGTCCAATTAGGTCCCCTTAGGATAGGAGCTGTGGAAAGCTTCTCCTTAAGCTTATCAAACGTTGTCTGGCATGCTTCACTCCACATGAACTGTGCATCCTTCATTAACAAAGAAAACAAAGGAGAAACAAATTTGTAGAAGTTTTTTATAAACCTATGATAATACCCAGCATGCCCCAGAAAACTTCGCACCTCTTTCTGAGTTGAAGGAGTCGGTATATTTTTTATCACCTTAATTTTTTAAGGATCCACCTAAATGCCATTGGTAGAGATGAAATGCCCTAATACCACCCCCTCACTCATCATCATATGGCACTTTTCAGTGCTTAGTGAGAGGCAATTCTGTTTGCAGTGAATTAAAACCTTCTTTAAATTTTCCAATGCTTCCTCAAAATCCTTACCATAGGGAGTAAAATCATCCATAAAGACTTTCATACTATCATTAACTAATTCAGAGAATATGCCAATTACAGCTCTTTGGAACGTTGCTGGTGCATTACATAAACAAAAGGGAAGCACCCTGTAGGAAAACGTTCCCCAGGGGCAAGTGAAGGTGGTCTTATCTTGGTCCTCAAGAGCAATTTGAATTTGATTGTACTCGCCGAACCCATCTAGGAAGGAGAAGAACTTCTTCCCTGATAGGATATCAAGTACTTGGTCAATGAAGGGAAAAGGGAAATGATCCTTTTGTGTAGCTTTGTTCAGTTCCCTATAATCAACACAGACTCTCCATTTACCATTTTTCTTGGGCACAATTACGAGTGGGGAAACCCATTCATTATCTGAAATGGGATATATAAATCCTGCTTCCAAAAGTTTTTGGATTTCCTCCTTCACTATATCCCTCAGATTGGGTTTCATGTGTCGTTTGGGTTGACACACAGGCCAGGAGTCATTTTTAATATAAATGTGGTGGGTGCACAGATTAGAGGGAATACCCCTCATGTCTGTATACTCCCAGGCGAATACCGCCTTATGTTCCTTCAAGAGACTGATTAGGCACATCTATTCCTCTAAGGAGAGACCAAGGTTGATATTCAAAGTCCTTCCAGGCTCTACCTCAATAGGAATACTTTTTGAACTTTTCAAAACTGGGATTATGTTTGTGTCACCAACTAGTGCTTCTTCCGTAAGATTTTCTTGTTCTTCCTTACCAAGGGTAATGTTCAGGATTTGATAGACCTCTTTATCCACTGAAGCAGGTTCACTAATAAAATTACTGATAGCATCGTCTTCTATTTCATTTTTAAAAGTTAAGGCCTTCCCTATAGTTAATAGTGGCTGAACATCCTCCTCCTCCTCCTGCTCTATCCAAAGGGAAGTTTCAACCTCTAAACTTGGCCGAGCTGGAGGATACAAGGTGAGGTTTTTAGTCTCTGTACCATCAGATATAGTCATGGACCCCGATCGACAGCTGATGCAAGCATCAGGTGTGGCCAACCAAGGCCTCCCCAAGATCAATGGATGTCCCCCCAGCTGTGATTTTGGTTGTAATATCAAAAAGTTAGCAGGGTACTCCCATGAATCTACTGAGATGACAAGGTCGTCCAGAATCCCTTCGAGTCTAATGGTGGATCTATCTGCCAATTCTAAAATGGTAGGGGTCGGTCTAAAATTAGTGAGCCCAATCTTCTTGACAATCTCAATTGTTATGACATTGATCGCTGCTCCTAAGTCGACTAGCACGTTGTGTATCTGCGTTTGTCCTATATGTACAGTGACAGTAGGATTGCCAGGGTCGTCATACTTGGTCACAGGGGTTTTTCCTGTTATTAAAGCAGATAAATTCCCTATGATGTGAACAGTGGGAGGATCTCTGGGTTTCCTCCCTGGTTTCTTAGTGCACAGGTCCCGAACGGTTTAGCATAAATAGGCACATCTTGAAGACCTTGCAGAAGGGGGATTTTAACGTAAACATTCTTTAACTTTCCTAGGAGGTTAAACTGAGGTTGCCCCCCTATTTTTGGTAGCATTAGTCTCTCGGGGTATGGTGGTTTCCTTATCAGCTGGGTAGGCTGCGTATTATCTGATTTCTCATTTGATGTTTCAGCCATCCCATCTAAGGGATGCTCAGCACCTTCAGTGATAGGAACTGTATCGGATGGATGTTGTGAACTCTCTCCTTCTTCATGCACAGAAGGTGGAGTATCTTCTGTAATTACAGGTTCTATTATCTTCGTAGATCGTAGACGAATATCATTACAAGGTACAGGGGAAAGAGAGTAGGCCGGCATATTGACAGTTTCCAATTGATGGACTGTTTTATTATTCGGGTTAGGATTAGGTTGGGTAGGCAGTTGAGGCCATATTGGTACATTAGGGACAGGATTATTCTGCAGCTGCAGCTGCGACTGCTGAGGTGGGTATTGAGGATATTGAGGAAATTGAGCATATGGAGGAGAATATGGTGACTATTGAGGTGGAGGTGGTTGAGGAAACTGGTTCCCAAGATGGAAGTTCCTTCATCCAGGAGACCATGACATAGGTTGATGTGGTGGCTGTGTCCAGGGACTCCATGAGTTATAATTTTGCATTGTAGGTTGGGAAGGATTCCACTGAGCATAATTCGAAGGGAATTGTGTATTCACATTTTGCATGTTATTATTCCAATTGCTCATATTATTCAAAAATGGAAACGAGTCCAGAGGCATACCTTGATTTCGAGGCTACCAAGGTTTCTTCTGTGCAATGAAATAGGCTGATTCCACTTCTGGAGTTGATGCCTGCAGAACAGCCTTCACTTGGGGAAGTGTGGGACATTCTTTCATGTCATGGTTTAGCTCACACAGCTGACATACTTCTACTTTGTCAAGCAGGCATTCTTTCAATGGATGATTTTTTCTACATCGGGGATAGAACACACCTAGTGTGAGATCCTCCACTGCCTATTTTTGTTTTGCCTTCAGGACATCAATCTCCGAAGAGATGGAGCTCATCATTTCTGTTTTAAAATTTTCAAGGAGATTGCCTATCTCTTCACGGGTAGCTCCTCCGTTGGACGATTTTTGGGTTCTGTCGAAGACATCACGTTCTAGCTTATCCCATTTGTCCTGCTTATTGTTCCTGGAAGACCCCCCTAGAGTATCTCTTACATAATTCCACAATCCTCCCAAAAGGTTCTTTGGAGATATCCCCCTTTTCTAGCAAGTTTAACATATTTAAACAATCATCCCTGATCCCACGAAGCAAAATTATCTTGAGCACGTCCAGCCCCATGTTCGTTTCCCTGGCTCTTTGCACATTGTACAACAGCCTTTCTACAAAATCCTCTAGACTTTCATCCTCCTTCTGCACCATTTTGAATAATTCCTCTCTTTTGTCCTTGGTGTTGCAATATTCCTGATACTTCTCCAGGAACAGTTGTTTCATCTTATCCCAATTAGCAATGGTTCCACCCCTAAGGCTCATGAACCAGCGTAATGCGTTGTCCTTTAGGGTGGCGGGAAAAAGTTTTAGCTTTTGGGCATCGGTGACATAATCATAGCTGCGACAGAGGATATCGAATTCAAAAAGGAATTCGTCTGGATCTTCTGCCGCCCTTCCATAGAAGCGAGGCAACACTGATGGTGAGATGTTTTTCATAGGGGCTGTCCCTTCTGGCTACCGAATCGGAAATTGCAGTGTAGCCGTAGTTCCCTCAGGCAGGGAGTGATTTTCATGATGATAGTTTTCCACCATTGCTTCTTCCTCGTCGGACTCGTGTCTGTTACTCATCTCCTCTTTTGTTTTCTCCTCTTCATTCGTTTCTGCATTCTTTTCCTCATTTTTTTCTTCATCCTTGTTTTGTTCCTGATCAGCAGACTTCTGGTGGAATTACGTCCACTCTTCTTCAGTTACAGCCTTCCCGTAAATGTGGCAGATCGAACCTCTACCAGCAGATCCAGTTGTAACAACAGGTTCAATTGTAACAACTGTGTCTTCCTCGGTTGTAACAGCAGGTTCAGTTGTAACAGCTGTGTCAACTGTGCCTTCCTCAGCAGAGATATACGAGGGAGTCACGGCTGCTCGTGTATTCTCCATCGTGGATCCTAATGCTGGCGCCCCAAGATCAACAGGGCTTCTTCTGATAGGAGTTTCTTGATGACGAGCCCTGGTGGATGAATCAGTTATCTCAACAAGATCATCAATGAATGTTCTTCTACCCAATGGTGGTCCTCGACCACAGCCCAAGCCACCTGCACTGTTAGTATTTTGTGGGGTTTTGGGAGTTGGGAGGTGATCGCGTTTTACCTCCTCGTATTCATGCGAACCGAATCATTTCAGGAAAGAAAAGACTGACTAGAAACAATTACCAGATGCAACTAATGATTAGTGTTTAATTTTTATCCTTCCCCGGCAACAATGCCAAAATGTCAAGCACCCTATATGCAGATAGATTATTCCAACATACAGAGCAGACGAGATTTATTGTCAACCCAAGAAAGTCTTTTATTTCAAAGGATAGATGCACAGTCTATGCTTAAATACCAAATCACTATAATTGAATACTTTTATCCTCTAACAACTATGTCCATCCCAAAGATCTGTGTAATCCCAATTGCTTTCTAAATACTATAATTTCAATTACTTTCTACCATGCATCAACAAGAAACAATATAAGATTCAAAGACAATTGCAGATAAAAAGAAATCCTATTCACATCCTAGAACAAGTAACTCACTTCTTCAATCTGATCACTCTTGAAAACCACAAGCATAAACTGAATATTAATCTAGAAATTCAATTGCAAAGGATTGAGTTCAACTTCTCTAAGAGATTGAATTATAGGAAAGAAAATCAACAATCATAACAGGAAAGATAAATTGCAAGGGCTCATGGGATCACAACTTAACTGCAAGATGAACAAGGATGTGTACAACTGTCACACGAATTGCATAAAGTTTCTTACTCAGTCGACTGTCACTCTATACTATTTGCCAATCTCAAAGAAATATAATCTTAATTATACTGGAAATCCACACCACACTTACTACTGCTACGTACAAAGGAGATATCATCAACAAAACATCACACAACAATAAATCAAAGAGTGCTAATTTAACTCAGCAATCTCTGTGGAAGATGGGCCCAGCCTTCACACAGAGATGCTGGCTGAACAATGTAAGGTTCCTTTAACTCAGAGGTAACTCCTTATATTAACAGAAGAATGATTACATAGTTTTCTTTTGCTGCTAATACAATGAATAAATTCTTCGTTGTTCCCCATATTTATACATACAGATCATAACATCCAATCCTAATAACGGGCAGCCATGAAGATCTCTAATCTTCAGGCGCCCTAAATAACACTAGCTGTTACAATACGTGGCAAAGTAGAGACATAAAAGTGCGAGAAAGCTGTTGATTGGCCCAGGAGTGGCGATCTTTCCAAATCACAACTATACTCGAGCAGTGACATACTAAAGATCTCCAATTATAGCGCATTCTGTTACAGTTGCCTTGTCACAGCTCCACCTAGGATGTTATATTGGAACCATGTGCCTTAATTGATGATACGATCCCCGAGGATCCTTTTTAAGCAGCGAACAACCCTCCTTGCAAGACTTGTTCAGCCCCATCTTCCTGCAGTCCACTTATCTCAAACTACCTTCATAAATCATAACATGTTAGCACAATTGAGAGATAAACAGCCTTAATTATCACAATCACAATCATTAATAAGATAGAGCAATGATCAGTCATACCTTAGCAGCTTGGGGGAATAAAGTGAGGACAAATGGAAATGCTAAATGGTGTAGGACAGGGGAAGAAAAGGTGATCGAGGATGATTAAAAGGGGCCAATTCTGGGCTCAATAGGAATAGGGGGGGTATTGAGGCATGATGCATGGGAGGGCAGTCCTACATAAAGGGAGGAGGATGGACGAAAGGGAGGTTGTGGATGAAGAGGGGAAGCTGGAAGGAAGGGGGGCATGGAAGAATGGGTGAGAATGGATAGACTGGGGGGCATGGATAAATTAGGGAGGATGTATAGACGGGGGGGGCGTGGATGAGTGGGGGAGGATGGACAGAGGGGGGAGTATGGCTGGAGAGGGGAGGCTGGATGGAAGGGAGGGGGTGGATGGAGGGAGGGGTCTAGATGGAAGCGAGGGGGGGAATCATGAGAGAGGGTGGAAACATAGAACTCAAATGGGGACCTGCAAGTGTTGGTGGCACCTACATATACATTTGTAATATCACAATTTAGTAAACAAACAATAAATTAAAACATAGTAAGTCGTAACAATTCAAATTAAAAGCGTGCTCTTAACTACACATTATACCTGTGTATATGGTGATCTTCCAATCACTGGCAGGGATGGTTGATCACTGTAGTCAAGGAACACTTGTGGACACCAAAATGCATGCATGTTATGAACATGTTAAACAAGTCATTATTTAGGCAATCAAGATATTCAAAAACATTGTACGAACTATCAACGTGTATGCCATAAATATAAATACTTAAGTAATATAAATGACATAAGTAATAACAATATTGTGTGAAGTACTGAAAAATACCTCTGTGTGAGGTGCCACAATTTTAGTTGCAACTGCCATTGTTGCATCTAGGTTAGGAGATCCTATGTTCTCCCATGTTGCTGTCTCAGCTTTGAATAACTGTACATTGAAATAATAGTTTAATTCAAACAAAAATACTTTAAAATTACTTTACAAGTTATCAAGTGATAATTGAACACACATTAAAAAAATTGCTAACCTGATCCATATAACAGCCCTCGATCAGGCTAGGGAAAGTGTGCCCGCAATGGGGACAAAGATGTGGCATTGCCCCTGTCGAACTGGAATTCCTAGCATGGCTACCGCCGGTCACAGGTCTATCTTGGCCCTGTCGTGAAGGCCATGCACTTGGATCTCTATCAAGGTCACCCGACCTCTCCACTGTAGTCGCTGCTACAAAGGAGGTGTGTCTGAGGATTCCACGTGCAACATTCGTCATTGCCTCCTCGATCTGATCAAGCTTGTGGGGTAACTGAGGTTGCTGGGGAGAGGGGTTAGGGTCGCGCCTAGGAGCTGGTGGCCTTCTAAGTGAGTTTTCTCTTGGCAGTAGGTCGATCTTGGGCAGAGACACACCCAACACCTTGAAACTCAGTTATGTCAAAATAGTTGACATGTAAACCAAGCATAAACGTAGCGGACAGTTGCTGAAGGAAGTACTATGGAACCTCCATATTATTTCAGGGAGGTTTATCATACACCATGAACCACCTCTGCATCCAATTGTCTCTCCATGGTTGGTAATGACACCAATCCATGCAGACACGTGGCTTTGCAGTGTTAGGTGGTTGTTCTATTCTTGGATTGGTGAACACACTATATAATTGGGCCTTTGTAATATCTTTTATTGCTTCCTTGGAAATGCCCGTGGAGTAATACTCCCGCATCCTATCTCTATATTCAATCATGTCGGTTAATTGGCGATGTGCATGGATGAGGGAGTCAATTGAGCTTTCAATTGACGTGGCAAGAGACACTTGAGATGGTTCCCCCGTGTTTCTTATTTCTCGAGTGTGCACTCTCATTTCATTTACATAATGGTTAAGGTCATCTTGTTCAACATTTGGTTGGGGGTTTTAGTTTTCTTCGGCATTTGGATTTTGTTAACGATTTTCTTTGGCATTGGGTCCAAGGTTTGGGTTTTCTTGTGTTCCACTAGACTTTGGGTTACTATTTTGTTCACTCATTGTCTCAGTTTACAATCTGCAATTGAAAATTGGTCCATTGTTTTAAAAATTTGGGAATTATTAACAATTTAATAAACAAAAAAATCAAAAAATTGACACAAAGAATGAATAAAATGACAAAAAAATTGGAAATTACCTATCCAATTGATGTGTTGATGAGTTGGTGGATCGAACATTATCTTGGGAGAATTTGGCAGAGTCTAGTGATGTTAGGGTTTTTCCTTCTGAATTCTAATCAAACTAGCTAGTTAATTTGTTCCATGTTATCCATTGTTTTGTTTCATTTTGAAAATCTTGAGTTAATGTGCCTGTGATCAAATTGGGTACATTACACTAAGGCTCTATATTAATGATGAGGTATGGATTGCACAACATAATATCTAGCACCCTGCATAAAATATATTACGTCAATGATTAAATATATTTTTCCTTCCATTTAATATAAATATGGTAAATTATTTAAAATTAAAAACATTTACATTACGTGTAATGAAGATAAACCAAGATCGCATGCAGCATTGACTGCTGCATTTGATTCAGTCTCATGATCAATACCCATATGTAGTGGAATCCACTCCAATACCAGCTAAACATGTTGTTAGTATTGAATCTACGTGTCAAAATTTTTGAAGCACTACCAAAAGATATTCAAATTTAGTAGTGAAAGCTTTAAGTTGTCTATTTCGCCTTTGTTTTGTGTGAAAATTCCAAAGTGAACCCATTGAATTCTTCAACTTTTTTTTTTGCCAATTTTGAGTCAATCTTTCTAAGTCTTAAAATTTACATCAACTTGGTCAGCTTCCTTTCAATTTAAACCCTTGTTTTGAAGAATCTCACAATTTTCCATGTGTTTTAGACTCTACCAAGTTGAGCCCTTCTATTTTCCCAAGCCAAATATTTAAAATCATTTTTTCAAATGATTTTATTTAATGTATTTTAAAGTTTTAAATTTTGGGAAAATTAAAAAAAATGGGGTTATATTCCCTTCACAATAACTCTAAAAGGTGAGAAACCAATCCTCCAGCAATCAATGTGAAATGCATAAGGAGTATTTGAAAGTATCAAATACTTACACCATCATATTATATCAGTTAGCTAAGTGTCGAGGCAGGTATCCAAGTAGCTTTGAACTATCCATGACGAAACTAACTTTCAACTTGTTATGATCATTGGAGTACTCATAGACATCCATCCACGCCTTGTGGGAAGTTCCAGCTGAAAGTTAAATCACGTCTAGGTGTGAAAAAAATATTGAGAGTTAAAACTAAGTGTCAATTTGTGTATTTTCCAGAACAGGAGTCCATGTGCTCAAAATGTTAAGATCATCATGCAAGTATAAGTGGAGCAAAACTTTAAGACTAGTTGTTGCAGAATCAAGCTACAAATTTAAGGAGTGTGATAAACCACATGAGCCAGATGTTATTTTTGTGTACAATGTTAATGAAATTGAATTGAAATCAGGTTCTGATCAGCTCTCAGATGCATAAAAGAGTTTTTTAGTTGAAAATAATTGAGACATTTTAAAAGTTGAAAACACATAAGGGTAGTTGATCCATTTACATCTCATTATGTCATGCCATTGGGTGTTGTCAGGTTCTTAAGTTGTGCACATTTTATACTACAAGTGGTTAACTAGTGGTGTGCCTTCTTACTGAAGAATATTGGGGCTCAGAGATCTTGAAGTCAAAGTATTCATCAAGAAATACATGGATCAGATATTTTTGGACATCAAATCTAGATTTTTAGTGATTTAATGAGCATTTTTGGGCATCATTTGATCATTTGATGGTTGGTGGCAGATTATCATAAATAGAGCATTAGTTACAAAGCATAATTCGAGATTTGAGGAGGCAGATAATCTTTCAATCTCATGTTTCCAGTTCTATCATTTGCAGAAGATCATCAATCGAAAACCAACTCCATATTCAAGGGTGAAAGTATCATTCAAAGGATCAAATATGCAACCCAAATATCCAGGAGCTTGATGAGCATCTTCAAGTGGCATTTGAACATTCAAAACAAAAGATTCATCATTTCCATATTTCATGGCAAATTTTTATCATCATTTCCATATTTCCAGGCAAAGTTTTATCATTTGATGATTGTATAGATAAAGAATTTGATAAAGAAATATTATCATATCCAAATCAAATTTAAAATTTCTAGATCAACAATTGTCCAAATTAAGCTCACATTTCTAGCAGGAGATCAAGGCTTGATTTTATTGTTAGTTTTTCAATAATTGATATTGCTAAAACTAGATATTGATTCGGATTTTGGATTTTCTCTATAAAATTAATTATTGAGAATGTAATGGGGTGATCTAGAAGCCCGAGAGGGAGCCTTTTTGGCAGAGACTTGTATAAGTTTTATTGTAAGGATGAAGGCACACACACACACACACACACACACACACACACACACACACACATATATATATATATATTTAATTTTTATTTTTTTTTCCTGTTATATTTGATCTTTAGAAATTTTGATATTCACTATTATTAGTCTATGTATCCCTGCATTCTCATGCTTTTTCATATTCTTATGTGATCGTATGTTATTTGGAATTTACATTAATAATTTGTGATTTATAGATTCCTGAGTAGTAGAATATAAATACTATGATTTCCTATGTCTCATGAGATCTACTCATATATCCCTATTCACAATCAGAAAGTATTTTTGATTGATGTCCTCTATTTGTTTTCTTAATTCTTCCATTGCTCGGAGTGCATTTTCTAGTGCTAACACATGTGATTATAATATATCAACAAATTAATAGAATAATATTTTTTTAAACAAATCAATGTAGTAAATTAAAATATAATAAAGTATTTGAATATTGTTAAACTTATACATTGCATGAATCCACTGGTGTGAATTTGTAATGAAGACCTGTAGCAAATGCTACCAAGACTGGAAGGGATGCAGCAACATTTTTCACACTGTATCATGTGCATGTTCTCTACTAGCATTTTTCTATTTGCTCAGCTTCACCACCAAATGACTGCTCATCACCTTGAGCTCCACTAGGTCGCTCCTCACCACCACTAGACACAGATGACTCCCCCTCCTAGATGAGGCCCACAACAAAAGTTGCATGCTGAACCAGTGTCTCTATCAACCGTAACAATGCCCCCTGTCTCTGATCCAATAGGCTAGGTGCAGGAGGATATAAATGGTAAGGGGTTCGAGGGAAAGGAGGGAATCATACACAGTTTGGATTAGCCTCAGCATGCTCTCTATTTTGGGGCTTCCCTCCTCTCACCTACTATAACTTTAAGATGTCAAAATAATTGGCATGCTTATGAAGTATAAATTTAGCATACAAATCCCTCAGGAAATACAATTGTATGTCTCTATTTCCATGCAGGTCTTCATCAAATACCATATACCACCTGTCCATCCAAGTTTCTTCTATTATTGGTTCTACACACCATTCTATGTATATATGTGATCTTCCAGTTGGAGGAACGTGGCCAGTGTGAGGTTCTCAAAAGAGGGAATAAATTTGGTCTTTTCCTTTTTGATTTTTTTAATGTCCTAGTAACTAAGCCTATTTGCATAAAATTGCCTCCTGGACTCTTTATAAGAAGTGATGTTATAAAATGCTCCTTGGGAATTGGCAATTGTGGTAGTGATAGTATCAATTTCTTTCCCAAGAGAATAACGTAGTTCATCTCCCCCCTTAAACATAGCAATTAGACATCTCAACAACCCCAATTGTGATAGTATTTCAACATTTCTATCTGGCATATGTTATCTTAGTGGGATTTCTCATTCCTCTTGTGATTGAGGGATTTGTTATTCTTCTTGCAATGGAGGGATTTGATATTCTTCAATAATTACTTGTTTTCATCTTAGTGGGATTTGATATTCTTCTTCAATAATTACTTGGTTTCTTCTTGGAGGGCTTTCTTCTTCTTCTTCAACATATATTCAGTTTTCATGGTCAATGTTTTGAAGGTTTGGGTTTTGTGGAGGAATGATTTCTTTAGGATTATGTGCATCCATGGAGAATACTCTGTTTTTATACAACAAAATTTTAAAACTAGATTGAATATTTAAAAAAACCATAGACATTCAATTTTTTATATGGAATTTAACAAAAAATAGGCAAAAAACATACCTATAGTACTTCGCAACAGAGGTAATCAAACCACTAATCCTTCCACAAATCAAGCAAACTATCCAAATGGTAGAGTAGATGCCCAAATCACACTTGTGTTAAATATTTACTACATTTTCTCCCTCGTGTGTTTTGTAAATGTGAACTAGAATGGGCCGGTCGGGCCCTTTTTTTCATATATTAGTATAATGCAAGTGTGACATAACACACTTGTGTTATGAAACACGTATGCATTATATTAGACATACATTATATTTTGGGATTTCTCATAACACATGCGTATTATAACGTCGCACATGTGTTATAAAATGCATGTGTTATATAGCACATACGTTATGTTTTTGAATTTTTCATAATGTATGTGAACCTAAGAACGTGGATGCATGGTGGCACAAAAAAGTGGACACAACTTCATGCTACCACCCGTTAGTATTTTCTTTTTGGTTTTCTTGCATCATCATAAATCTTATCTATCTTTTTCAAAAAACCAATTATTCTAAAAATATAGTTTCTTTTTTTAGTTTCACTTGTCAAAATACTAACCAATAATTTTTTATATTTTTAATATACAAATCCAAAGAAATTTCACTTATAAAAATATTAACCATTATTTTTTATATTTTTTATATACAAATCCAAAGAACTTTCACTTACAAAAATATTAACCATTATTTTTTATATTTTTTATATACAAATCCAAAGAACTTTCACTTATAAAAATATTAACCATTACTTTTTATATTTTTTATATAATTACAAATAGATACCAACATGAGTTCAAACAGTTCTCATTTATCCCTTTTTGTGAGATAAGGACTCACAAAATAATATAAAAAACCTTTAAAACATTCCCTCTAATTTTTAATTTCCTCTTTGAGACCTTTTTCATAGTCGATCCTCTAAAAGTGAGTATCACTGGGCTGGTGCAAGCTAATGCTGGCCACTCATGATGCGTTAGTCACAATGGAATTCTAGAAAAACAAAAATCTGGACGTCAAAAAGCAATATTAGAGCTACATACACAACTTTTTGGAATATGGCGTAAGAATATGAAACGTAGAAAATCGGATTACCTTCCGGTATATATAACTATTATTTATGGAAATTAAGTATAAATGCCAAAAAATGGGGTTCTCCTTAGGTTGGTATGTTATTTTTTTAAGAAAACATAATGAATATGTTTGTGTTGGGCCCTGGGTTTGGTATGAAAATGGTGGAATTTTGTGAAAAAAATTATATACATTCGTAGATAACAGGCTATTCTAGTGCAACGTTATTTTCCCATATTTATTTATGTTAATTTTATTTTACTTTTAAATTAAGGAAGTCAGCCAATCCCTAAAATGACTAGGTTGAGTGTTGGGCCCCGACATCATGGTCTTAACATAATCAATGAACTTTGTTCTTTTAGGATGTAGGTCTTTGTGTGTACTTGTGCGGGTTCTTTTCTGTTTTCAAAATAGGTGAGCCAATCAAAAGTTATAGCCGGAAGAAATAACCTACTTTTTGTGTAAGATTGACATTAGTGAAATTAAAATTAAATAAAAAATAGAAAAAAAAAAAGATTTAATAAAAAATTACATATTCAGAATTTGCACACATAGTTCTACAAGTGTGTGCAATTTCATTAGAAATGGACAAGTGTAGCATAAGCAGAATCATGCTCAAAATAGAGGAAGTTATAGAATAAGATGTATTTTGTTATAACACAGTCCAAGCCACTTGGTTTGGCAACCCAAAACTAAAACCAAAGTGGCCATGTCATCCACCACATTGGTGGGAAAGGAATTTCCCACGAAAATTTAGAAATGTAAATGACGCATACACGTTATTTTAAATACATGTGTACACACTAAGAGAGCGTAAGCAGAAATAGCATGTACGCACTAAACAACGCGTACATGCCATTTAGAGCATGCGCGTTAGTAACGTGTGCGCACAATTTTTTACTAATATGAAATGTAGTTTTGTTTTCATCTTCATCTATTTCAAACCCCCCCTACCACCTCTCTCCCTAAATCTAATCCTCCTCCTCTCCATTGTATGTTCTTGTCCCTCCCTAACCCTCCTCCCCTCCACCCGATTTCAACCCCTATATCTCTCTCTCTCTTTCTCTCACTCCCCCCTTCAATCCTCCTCTATCTCCCTATATACCTAAGATTCCTCTTCTTATCCCTCTCCCTCCCATCTACCTAAACTTCTTCTCCTTCTAACTCTCCCTCCTATATCCATATCTCTAACCATAACCATTGTCCTCTCTCTCTCTTACTCATCCCATCTCTTCTGAAGCCCCTTCCTTCCCCTCATGACCCTCCCCCCTCTCTCACTATCTCTTTAACAATGCTCCCCTCTCCCCCTAACCCTCATCTTCTCACTCTCTCTCTATAATAGTTATCTGTCTCTCTCTCTCTACTTAACCCTCCTCCCCCTTTTCTCCCCCCTATGTCCCTATATCTCTCTCTTTCTCTCTCATTAATCTTCCTCTCTCTCTCACTCACTACAAGGGAAAGACCTTGTAGCATAGGTTTCCCGCAGATTGGCATTTTATACTGCCCCTAAGCCAATGCTCAAGGATTTACTAAGAAGCGTAGGGAGGAGGAGGATGACTTGCCCTTCGAGAAACCTTAGGGGATTATCGATAGAGAAGAAAAATACAAGAAAAGGAGGCTTAATAGAGCTAATTTCACTGACATAAATGATGCCTTTGCCATGGGTGATAATACCCTTGATGTCGTTATCTGGACGTATGTTGATATCATGCAGCAGAGGCCCTGAAGAAGGAAAAGGAAGAAACCCTAAGGCTAGTTGTGAAGAAGCACCAAGAAGAAGATAAACCTAAGGTGAAGGATAAATATGGGGTTACTTAGGCCCGAGTGGCGCAGCTTTCCTGGAAGCAAAGGAAGCGATGGGAGCAAGCTCAGGATTAGGACAATGTTGTGAAGAACGAAAAGGCTTCGTTGGAATGGGATGCCCCTAATGCCACTCATTTGATTAGCAGGTGGGATGGTACACCTACTATATGAAGGATGAACAGTGATGTGAATTTGGGCATTAATTTGCTTAACATATTAGTAGGTGGGGTGGTACACCTACCCCAGGAAGGGTTAACAATGATACAACTCCCAAGTATCTACCAAGTGATTAAATTCTCAAATAAAAGATGAAACGGTTCCTTGGTAAGAATGTAAACCTAAAATGCTTGACGTTGAACGGTCTTACTATCTGTTGGCATTCCTCCAACCATGTGAAATATGTAAATGTTGTATGCGAGGAGGGATAGGAGGAAGCAACCATAGAAGGGAGTAAAGGAGAAGCTGTGTAAATATGAGAAGTAGAGCCATAGCAGTGATGTTTGGTTCTTGATTATGCCAATGTATAGGTTGGGATTGAATTAGTAGTGCATGGCCCTATTAATGTAATTTGGAGCGGCATGAGTAATGAATAAAAAATTTCATACATTTCCTTATTCCTGTTAGTTGCACAATTTTTGTATTTATTGTACGTCTCTATGCTTGTATAGATTGAATTGGAATTTTGTTCAATGGTAGTTTTGTTGTCCATCTTTGTAGCAGCTTATTTGCTACGTTACCCCCCTTCCCTCTCTCCTTAATTGTCTCTCTCTCTCTCTCTCTCTCTCTCTCTCTCTCTCTCTCTCTCTCTCTCTTTCTCACACACACGCACACACACACACACACACAAAATGTCACCCTATCTTACTCTATCCCCCTATCTATATCTCTCCTTAACACTCCTCTCTCTCTCTCTCTCTCTCTCTCTTTCTCTCTCTCTCCCCCCCCCCTAAAACTTCCTCCCTCTCTCGCTCTAACCCTCTTTACCCATATCGCTCTATCATTATTTCGTAAACCTCCTCTATCTGTAGTGCACAGATCCCCACTCATGACACCCATATCCCATTTAAAGGCCTATAAAGAACTCATACAAGGGGCATACCATTTGATCTATCCATGGTCCCATGCGGTCGTCTAAGGATGTTCTCATGGTGCTTAAACTTGAGAATCTATGCTTAGGGCCCGAGGTTGTTTTTTCCCTCCCCCAACGATGCTAAAGGGATAGAGGCTCTTGTTTCATTACCACAACCTATTAACAATCTCAAATTAACACCCTTAACCAAGTAAAGGAAGAAGCATATTTTTACTATGTGCCCACAACATGAAGACAAATGACAAGTACAGAAGAGAACAATCCTCTCTAATCTGAGCACTACTTCCATAATTGGAAGGATTGAATGAAGAAAGAAGGAGCCTAAAGAGACAAGGTTCAGTGATAGAACTACTCAATTGAAGGCTTAAATCTAGTCTCCATCAGTCAACAGTGAGAAGAAATGCACAAAAGTGCATTAATTGTACTTAAATATGCTCAAGTTGTGACAAAAGCCTAAAAATACTATGGAAAGTGGGTTTTTGAGAGAAAATAATCAAAAATCATGAAAACGGATTATCCCACATTGAAAAGAGAAACTTGAGAGCCCATTTCCCAATGCTATAAAATAAAGGAATTTGGGGCATAGTAGAGAAGGACAAAGGAAGAGCAAAGGCATGCTAGAGAGATTTTGAAGGTTGGAAAGCTCAACTTCTTCATCAAAACCAATGGTGGAGAAATGATAGCTCATCGCAATGGAAGAAGGATGCATCTCAAGCTTCATGGTAGATATGTACTTTCTTCTCTAGCTTAATATGAAATGATTCAAGTTTCCTTCCATATGAGATATGTTTATGATGGCTTTAACTCTTGAGAAATGCTTGATAGTTGATTAAATATCTTAGGAAATTTGTATTAATTGTTTCATACTTGACATTGGAACTCACCATTCCATAGTAATATAGATTTTTAGGGTAGACACATCCCTACCTTTAAAGCTATTATCAGATTGGCGACCATAATAGTTGAAATTTCTTGACCATTTCTTCATATTTTTTGTGTTCTAACTGTTCATATCAACTCCAATTCAGCTTTAAGATCCCTTCAAGAACTTATGTTTCAGGTCTAGAAGCCCCTAACCGGCCTAGATCCACTCTCAAACTCCAAGAATCCTTCAAAACTGAGCTCAGATCTCAATTTTTCTTGCTTTGGAAGACTGGCGCACTCTACCTCTATCCACAGAACGAAGTCTCACCATGTACACTAGCAAAGTGCGGCACCGTCTCACCTTTCCAGTGTACCAACTGCGCCAGCCCACTCTTGGCACTCTACTATGTTCTGGAAACTTTGTCGGTCTAGTTTTTGAGTTTTTGAAGCATAGTTCTTCATCCTTGTCTTGGTTTTTGTGATTTTTTCTTTATGGATGGGCTTAGGAACCCCTTAAATTAGAGTTTAAACATAATTTGGATCCTCCTTTGCTCAAGATTTGGAATCTTTTAAAAGAATTTTAAAGCTTTCTTGTTTCAAATTTGCAAAAAAATGCTAGAACTAGCTTTGAGATTTCATTGTTTTAGGGCCACATTTAGGCTTCATTTTTGTACTTGTAGACCTGAATATTGATTCAAGACATGTTAAGATCAGTTTAATACTAATTAAGAAATATTTGGGAGGGTTTGGTTTGATATTTTCAGATTTGGGATTTCCTTCCAAAAACCTTTAAAAATGGCTTAAATTGACATTTCTTTCAATTTTTTCTTACAATTGGTGGTAAATACATTTTCTTAAGGTCATCTTTTGCTTATAGATACCTGATTGGATAGGATTAGGACTCATCTTTAAATAATTTTGATTAATTTCATAGTTTGCAAATAGTGAAAAGTGAAAAAACATGAATATTTGTTTAAAGAACCTTAAGGCCCTTTAATTTTTTACTCTCATGCACTTGCTTATATGAAACTTGGAACCAAATCTCATTTATGCCATTCCAAAAGATCACTTTAACACATTTGCATTGAAAAACAAAAAAAAAATGAACATCACACTCTGAGATATTTTGAAAAACAATCTCCTTCCAAAAGAAAAAACAAGCTTTAATTAGATAAATTTTGTTTTGGATCTCTAATATTTTCATTATACTCTTGCACAATTAGAGGAATTTTGTTGATGCAGTCTCTATCAACAGGGGTTCACTTCGTACTGTCACCAACAACTATCAACCCAAAATCCCTTATACACCGTCCCAGAAAGGTGTAACCCTTCCCAGCAACACTTGTGGAGCAAGTGCAGTCTCACCCGAGATGCATAAGGGGGCTACTGGAACCAAGTTTCCGCATTTGTGTAGAGGACATGCACATACTATATTTGCACTAACCAAAGATTATAACATTCACAACATACTATTAACTTATCATTCGCATATTTCAATAAACATTCAGAACAACATATTGGACATACTTATTCAGATTAGCATTACTTCTACAACATATTCGCATCAACCAATGTAAACATTCACATATCATAGTTCTCATTCATAATTGCATAAGATTAAAGATAGAGATTACACCATAACCGAACATCTCCATTCATTCACCAAACCTGTGGAATAAACCTCGCAGAAACTGTCAAGACATCATATTGTGGATACAAAATGAACCCAAAGGATAGGATGATCATCCAAAACTTCAATGCCCTTAGGCTTACAATCCTACTCTATTTATATGCTTCTATTCTATTACAAAATGGTCCACATGACCAACTTAACTAATCTATCAATTCTTATGCTTCTGCAAATATCGTGAAGGGTCCTTTTTCCGTGGAATGACCCTTTCGCACCTGTCGGCTTCCACACTTCCTGCAGATCTATCCCGTGCCAAGAGGCCCCCAACACAATCTTGTGGCTCGTCCCAAGCCACCTTAGCTGGACACTACTGGTTTGTTGTATTGCTATTGGAAGTTGTCGTAGGTAGTCCGAATCTGGTCGACTATCTCTTTTACTGATGCTCAGAGCTGCACACTCTCTATCACCTGTTGCTCCGTTGGGTGGTCGCATAATTTCTGTCGTACCTCTTACAATTGCTCCTATTCCTGTTTCATCACTGGTACTACTCTTTCTATGAGGGCTTCAGCCTTTGTTTGAAGCTCGTCCAAATGTGCAACTTGTCGTTGCTTCCTTTCGTGGGGTTTTTCATCCCATTGCTTCATACTTTGCAGTTCCATGGCCTTTTCCATTCACATCGTTGTGGGCATCGTTTAGAATGATCCCTTAAAATTTTCCAACTACTCTTCTGCTTCATGGAGTGTTTTTTTCAGTGTGGCTAACTGGTAATTCTCGACCAACCGATCCTAGAATTCTGTAAGACTTACTGCCACTTGCTGTGCTTCTAGTTCCATTCCCTGAATCTCTACCACTACTTCCTCTATCGCTGTCTGCCGACTCTGAACTTATGCTGGTGCTATGTTGGGTGTTACTTTGGTCTGGAGCTCCACATTTTCCTTTCTGAGCTCATTAATGGCGACTCCTAACATAACAACTCTAGCTTCCGGGTCAACATCCAGATCTAGCATTGTTGTTTCGCATGCCTATGCAAGTGCTCTTTCTAACCTCATCCATTCCTCTACAACCTTTTCCTTTGCAATGAGTGTGATAGTCTGTTCCTCGATGACCTTCTCTTTCCCAGCCAAGGCCTCCTCTAATCGATCCTTCTCCTCGATAGCTTGTACCTTCGTAGATAGTACTATAGCGTGTCTAACTCGAAGGTCTTATGCCTTCGTCTCGCTATGCTATAGTTGCTTCTTGTATTCAACCATCTTATTGTGCATCGCAGCCTCACGGTTGTGGACTTTTGTGCTTGTTTCCGCTTGGACTCGATGTAGCGTCAACATTGGAAGTAAGTTAAAATCGACTAGTGCCAAGTCGGCCTTCCAAATTGTGAGGTCCAAGGTATCATCTCCCGTTCCAAAGGCGTGGGTTTCAACTTGGACGATGTGTTGTTGGGTGCCCACTTCTACCTCGACTCTGGGAGTCGGCTGGTATTGCTTGATGTCTCCATGTGGTACCCTTCGATTGATTATTGTATTCACCATGGTGTTTAACAGCTCCCTAATGCACTAAAATTTCTCTGTTGAATGTTGTGTAACCTTTCGGTGGTTACTCTCCACGACCTACGTAATGCTATCCATAAATTTGTCGACCTATTGCATAGCGAGCCCTTCCTGTGTGCTACTGCTGGCACGGTCCATTCTCTTCTTCATCCTTCATTCTTCCTATTGGAGGTCTAGTTCCAAATCTATTAGGGTGTTGGTTGTGGATGCCCCATCGTGGCTAGACTCTACTGTCTAGTCTTCCTGTTCTACGCTCTCCTTCTGGTTAGTGGAAGCTATGTCTTCCTTGGCAGGGTTTTGTTGTCCTTCTGCCTACCCCTTTTCTATGTCCTCCAAATCTGCAAGAACCTTCCATATCTCTAGCCATTTGGCGATGATGTTGTCAAGCTCAACCTTAGTGAGCTTGTACTCGGTCCTCACCCATTGCTTGTTCGGATCTGCTTGGGCCTGGAGGTAAATCATGTGTTCTTCAATGGATATCTGGGAAATGGGGTGATACTTTGTCACAGCTTGCAGTGTGATCCGCAATATCATCTGTGCGTCCATCCGCATCCTTTCGAGCCATATATAAAACTGTATGACATTTTCCTTTTGTCGTTCCTTGTGAGTGGTCGCCCACAAGTTCTGGTATCGCGCTCCATCACATACTCATGGTTCCATGAGATCCACCCCGTGATAGTCATCTAGTACCCTCCATGCTTTTAAGGAAATGAGGAGGAGTAGCCATGAATATGTGAAAGGACGCCCATATTCCTGTGCATCATACACATCCTCAGTCAATTCGTGGAGCAGGAACTGAGCCCAGTTCATCTATTCCCCTCTGGCGCACTGTTCCACAGCTGTGGGGACGCCTGAATTACATTGCAGCTACCGGTTTTTTCATGTTATTTTGACCGTAAGTATCTTTGTCGCTACCCTGATTGCTTGGTTGTTAATTGTGTTGATCAGATAGCCTCTGGAATCCTTTTCTACGCCATATTTTGCGAACAATTGTTCGGCCAATTTCTTGTCATTGTCCTTACCCTAGAAAAATTGTGAAGGGTCGGTTCCCTCTTGAGGCAGTCTAGTAATTCTGGCAATTAGGTCAATGGTGACTGGGATTCTCTTGTACAACTAGAGAGATATGTCATGGAATGAAGCAAGGATTTGCTTAACACATGCATTGACCTATTCCAGGCACCCAAAATGCGGTACAAGGGTGATACCGAGCAACCCTGAATGTGCCAATCCCAATGCCCACTTCTTCGGTTCCTTTATAGTCAGGCCTCCTACGTGGGGGACATCTCCATAAGCCTCCGCGTATTCTTTAAACTTAGCTAGGTCATGGTTAGTGTATTGTAACCTCTGCAATTTGTTTGTAATATCCCCACTTTTAGTAACTCTTGGTGGTACCGGTACGAGTGCGATGGAGTATTTTTTGTTCTTAGTAATCCGCAGCGTGGGAGCCCCTACCCGACGTGGTGGAACATACTGTGACAGCATGGGGCCATCATATCCATCTTGCAAAAATTTAGCAACTAAGGGGCCTGTAGCGTCAGTCATAAGCATTGCAAATTCCTGGGTGCCCTTCTTTCTCTCTCGACCGGTCTCGGGAGGTCGAGTCACGCTCCTCTTTTTCTTGTGTGGGACTGTAGACATAACTTCTAGTTGTTCTTGCACAACTGGTGTTGGCTATGGTCTTTCCGTGCTGGTGTTGGAGACATACACTTCCATTCGGCTCTTTGGATACTACTGTGTTTCCCCGTCAGCTCCTTTGAGATTTATAACGCTAGTTGGTAGACTCCATCCGATCATAGGTCATGATTACCAAATCTAGCCAGGGTGTTCCAAATGCATCGAGTGCATTGGTATTAATTGTTGTTGTTCTCTTTTTTGTCGTTGTCCCGTGTGGTGTAATTACAGCATTTATGGTCTTTATTGCTGGTTTAGGCCTTTATGCGTCATGGTAGCTTCCAACTTGTTTATAATGTGTCGATAGTTTTTTATGATTATTATATATATATATATATATATATATATATTATTTTTTATTTTTTACACTAGCACAGCGAATGCTACTATGTCGATACGTCGTCATATCGTTGGCATCTCTACGGTGGCCATTTTTTTCTGGTTTTGCCGGGTCACTATTGTGTACTTCTCTTTGTCATTTGTTAGTGGTTTTTGTTTGATCATTCTTCCTATCGCAGTTGGTTCCAGTTGATGTGGCCATTGCTTGATGTGCTTCGAATCAGGTTTCAGGAGAATCTTTATTTCCCCTAATTCTCCGAAAATTCCCTTCGTCTCTGGACATTTCGTTGGAAACAATTTCTGAAACTTAGGTGGTAGGTCAGTCATCTTCGCAATGGTTGAATCATCCCAGTAGTCACCAATGTGTGCGAACTTGGGGTTTTCCTCCGACCCAATTGTCACCTTCTTGTTCTTTAATGGTTGATGAAATTTGTCTGATGATATATCTGGTGCCGTAACACTGCGATTACCCTCCGATTCTGGTACATATGTAGCTCTTGGGTCATCGTCATCTTCGGGCTCTCCGGTGATATTATAACACTCCATCAACATTTCTGGTTTCACATTCCATTGGAGTTCCATTGGTTGTCTGGTCGGTACCACCTCAAATATCTTTCCTCGGATCGCCTGTAGCGTGGTGTGGGTTGAAGGATCCTCATCTGCGAATGAGAACGATTGGCTGAATCTAATGGTAAGCTATTCCCAAGAAGTCATCCCATGTCGCAGTTCTACTGCGACATACCAGCTCTGTGGTACCTCATCCAATGTATGTACGAATGCATGTACCCACTCCTGTTGTGCTCTCGATCTCCATTGATGTTGATAGGTATTCAGATGCACCCTCGGGTCTCCACGTCCGTCATATCGCGTATGGTTGTATTCTGTATCTTCATCGAACCGAACCTCCATGAGGCGTCGACATAGTGGCCAAGATGTGATGTTTGATTTATGCGCTACCCACCATCACGCAGGAGTAGCCTTCAGGGATTCCTCCAGGGCCAGGAGATGTTGTGGTTTTGCCACTGTTTCCTCAAATTCTGTGAGAAATGTGCCCAAATTTGGAAATCCCTCATAGGTAGGTAACACATACTCCTCCATGGCTACCCTTCATAGGGACTATTTTATCTGTGTGCATCTTCAAAAGGACACTTCATGCATATGATTCTGCCAATTCTCTAAGGCCTCGTCTGAATCGGAGGATGTTGAGATGTCACTGTGCCATCCTAATTCTCCATTCATGGTGATATTAACATAATCCTCATAGATGTTATACAAATTGTCCCACCCTTCCACAAACTTGTCTATGGCTAGCTCCGTATAGAGAAACCCTTATGCAGGGTCTAGTGGTGCGATGACCCTCATTTCCTGATTCTCGAATGACATTATCCGTTTCTTAAGGTTGATATTTTCTTGATTCTTCATATCCCAGTCTATCCCCAGCAGTATCAGATAGGGACTGGTGTTATCCACAATCTCAATGACATCGAAATCCACATACATTCTAAGCCCTTCAATTTTAACCAGGAGTTGACATACCCGACCGAGCGGGTTGACCTTGCTCTGGTTCACCAGTTGTAGCTGTATTGGTGACTAGGTCATCCACGGCTTTCCCATTATTTCCCATGTTAGTTTAATCAGGATATTCACATACGAACCCAAATACAAAATGATGGAGTCAACATCGAATTCCCCGTTCTGTGCCTACATCCGCATCTCCCTACCTGTCTTTCTTCTATGTATGCGATTAACTCTCTATTCCAGTCATGCACCTCCCCATCGTTGCAGTAGACTTGAAATCTCTTCCAGTGCATCTGGGTCCTTATACAAATCTAGGAAACTTTCCAAGAAGGCTTTTGGAGTGTTTTCCTTCTTTTGTGACTTCGTCGAGTCGAACGTTGGTGGCATGTCATAGATTTCTTCCTCAAGAGGTAGCTGCCTCCTATAGAGAAACCCTTATGCAGGGTCTAGTGGTGCGATGACCCTCATTTCTTGATTCTCGAATGACATTATCCGTTTCTTAAGGTTGATATTTTCTTGATTCTTCATATCCCAGTCTATCCCCAGCAGTATCAGATAGGGACTGGTGTTATCCACAATCTCAATGACATCGAAATCCACATACATTCTAAGCCCTTCAATTTTAACCAGGAGTTGACATACCCGACCGAGCGGGTTGACCTTGCTCTGGTTCACCAGTTGTAGCTGTATTGGTGACTAGGTCATCCACGGCTTTCCCATTATTTCCCATGTTAGTTTAATCAGGATATTCACATACGAACCCAAATACAAAATGATGGAGTCAACATCGAATTCCCCGTTCTGTGCCTACATCCGCATCTCCCTACCTGTATTTCTTCTATGTATGCGATTAACTCTCTATTCCAGTCATGCACCTCCCCATCGTTGCAGTAGACTTGAAATCTCTTCCAGTGCATCTGGGTCCTTTTACAAATCTAGGAAACTTTCCAAGAAGGCTTTTGGAGTGTTTTCCTTCTTTTGTGACTTCGTCGAGTCGAACGTTGGTGGCATGTCATAGATTTCTTCCTCAAGAGGTAGCTGCCTCCTATTTCTCATTGCTTCATGTTCTTTTAAGAAGACATCCCTTTCGGCCTCAACATCAAAGGTGACCTTCTTCCGCTGTGTTTGTTTTGGTCTAACATTGGCGTGTGACATATCGCCACTTTTTACCGCCCCTCCTCTTGTCACTATTCCAACCGTCACATGGCTACTCCTAGCTTCTGTCGATATCCTTTGCACAAATGATGGTGCATTTTTATTATTTTGGTTCCGGTTCTGCGGTGGATGCTTAGTTTTCCATTTTGTAATGAGCTGGGGCCAGTCCTCTACACTATCATCTACAACACTGCAATATGTACACTGCAGCGCTGGATTTGGACAGTCCCTTTGGTAGTGCCCCTACTATCCACAATTGTATCATATGATTGGACCTCTTCCTCATCGAGCAGCTCCTCCATGTCTCATATTGACACCTCGGCCCCCGCGGAATCTTCCCCCAAAACCTCTGCATGGTGGTCCATATTGTTGATACTGCGGTGGCCCATACTGTGGTTCCTGATATTGTTGCTGCCCATACTGCGGCTGGCCATATGGAGGTGGTGGATACTGCGGGTGCTCGTACTGCCCCTGGTTATATTGCTGTGGTTGATTAAACTATGCTTAACTGTATTGCGATTGTTGCTGCACCACCGGAGGCTCTTCACCCTTCATAAAATACATGTCAGATGTTCGATCTTATATCAGGTCGTAGGCCCTGCAGCCCTTCTCATCATGGCCAACCGATCCATAGAATTTGCATTATAAGTTTGTTGTCTTTGATACCATATTTTGTAGATATGCACATTCCTCCAATCGATGCCCTTTGGTCTGACAGACAGTACACCATGGCATGCCTCCTTGACGAAGGGGGTTTGGTGCCCCTGATTGCAAATACTCACAAAATTCTGGGCAATTGTCCTTATGGTTCCCTTCACTTTTGCATCTAGTGCACGATATGTCTCCACGAATTTCCTTTCCCTTCTTAAAATCCTCCAATTGAAGTGTTAATTTGGTGAACTGCACCTGGACTCTGTCCATTCCTATCTCTGCTTCACCGATTGGTGAAGCCTCCAGTTTCATTGCAATTTTTAACGCTTCTTGCTATGTCGCAACCTTTTCTTACATCAATGGTCCATGGATATGTAGTACTAGTCCTGCGATGAGCCATTCTTTGTGTTGCAGCTCATTTATCGGGAAACTCACTTTTGCTATCAATGTCTTGTACCGTTGATCGAATTCCCACACCGACTCATTTGGGAATTGCTTAATCTCTTCAAGTTTAGTGACATATTGTGACTCAGATTTTGGTTTTTTAAATTCGTCAATCATTGTCGTTCTGACCTGTTCCAATGTTTTAGTTGTTGTTTCCACTGGAACATTTACAAACTTCATGTGCCAGTCTAACGCCTGACCCCTAAGGGTCGTCACCAGCTGCCCCATCTTAATAGCATCGTCCTGAACCTGCTTCATGGTCCAAACTGCTTTGCATATAAACCAATACTGTTTGGGATCCTCGGTCATGTTCCCCTGGAAGGTAGGCTTCTTTGCTTCGTCGGTCGTCCTAACGCTGCTATTGTTGTTGTTTATGTTGATGTATATGTAACATTGGAATGTATTTCACCCTTGTATTTCATATATGTATTTTGTACTCCTATACAGATGGCATTATTCCTCTATACGGAAGTGTTTGTATTCCTGTAGAGATGTTATTATTCCTCTATACGGAAGTGTCGTCATTTATATTGTAAGTGTCATAACTTATACTTGATGGGTTATTATACCACCTTGTTGTGGTAGGCCCTGAATAAGTCATGTGGGTCAAAGGGTTATTAGACCACCCTATTGGGGGTTGGCCATGTGGGTCATAGGGTTATTAGACCACCAAGTGTGGGGTCGGCCCGGATTAAGTTAACCATGGGTTAAGCTAGACATGTAAGCCCCATTAGTTTATTGGGCAGGACAGAACAAGTATAAATAGAGATCGGGAGATCTCTATTTGATCATTTTCATTCACACACTTCTCTCATTTAGAAAGTGGCACACTTATGAGGAGGAGGCTCTGCTGCTAGGAGAAGACTATCTCTTGTATTCTAGTTGTATCATTGCTCTATCTATCTCTGAGGAAGTTATTGGGGTTTTTCACCTTTATGGTTTTCCTCAAGTAAACTCTGTGTCTCTTGTGTGCTTGCATTATTGTGTCCATGATTGATATGTTGTAGATTTGCTATACATGTTGTTCTCTCAGTTAATATCCTAGATCACATTAAAGTAATTTCTGAAAATTTAACATGGTATCAGAGCTAGCCTGAAAGAAGGCATGATACGGCATGTATGACACTTGTTGCACTTACGATGCTAGGGCTTGATATAGCAAAAACCAGTCATCGTAGTACTTTTGCTACAAATTCATTTTGGCAAAGTTTTCGGATCTGAAATTATTACAGGTCGAAGCTAAGATCCCCATGTACCTTGTTTCCAAAGAACAACCTCTAATTTGTTGTACTTTCTGATTTATGATCTGCACAATATAGGGTTTTGGCCTCTTCTAGATCTCAGTCATAATCAAGTGAGCTTGGAAGAAAGGTCATAACTTGGGCTAGGAAGCTCCAAATGAAATTTCACCAAAAGTGACAGGTAGTACACAGACTATAATATATCAAAAAACGTTTTTAGAGGCTGAAGTTGAACCAGTGACATGTGGCATGCCGTACAAGTCCGCTCTCCTATTTTATCCCATAAACAAGTCACATTGCGACACTTGGCATAACTCTCTCTCAGAGAATCCAATTGAGGTCCGACCTATTGGGATGGAAAGATGATAGGTCAGGATACCACAAAAACAATTTTCAGATCTTGTGGATAAAAAAGTGCGGAATTAAACTAGAAACAATCAGGTACATATTTATGTCAAAACAGAATTATTTTTTAGCACCTTCATTCATGGCTTCCGAAATTTAGGGTTTTGGAGAAAGTTGGAATTTTTGTAATCAGAGACTACGGCTGAATGCTACTCATCAAAATATAAATTTAGAGATTAAGATCAGAATTTTTGGTTGGGACTTTGATCAGACCCTAGTTCGGGACTTTGATTGGAAAAGTGGAAAATTAGGGCTTCTGCAAAAATGGGAATTTTTGAAATCTGTGACCACGGCTGGAAGCTCCTCAGAAAAATAGAAGCTTAGAGCTTTATATCAAACCTTTTGATTGGGAAGAAGAGTAGTCTTCATCAAACCCTAGTTCGGGGTCACGTCTAGTGAATCCGGATTTTTCAAAGGAAAACTTGAGGAGTGAAACTTTGCAGTTTTCAAATTCTGAATATACCAGCTTGATCAGCTCATCAAGGCGCATATTTCTATCCTTTCAGAAGTTTGAAATTCAAAGTTTGAATTTTTGGGGTTTCTCTGACAAACCCTAATCCAGCTCCAGGTCCAGTTCTTGCAAATCAAGTGGATTGGGTTAATCCTAGAAGAAGATGGATTGGTCCCCTGCATAAGTGAAGAAGTTCCTGTCTCAGAGGGAGATGAGGCTAAGGCCTTCCATAAGAAGATTACAAGCAATCTTGATAGGTATGGCTTACAAGTATGTTTTGAATTTTGTTCATGTTTAATTTTGTGATATGTTTGTCTTCATATCATTACAGTACAATCTTGATTAATTACTAGACTTGTCATATCACCTTAATAGAAGATATTCATTGATTAAGGTTTTGACACTTATGATTGTACTAATGCATTGTGATGTTGTATGAGGTTTATGTTGTTCACTAACATAAAAGGTACACCAAGAAAGACAAATCATGTTCTACTTCAAGAACATGTGATCATGGTGACATGAAGACAAAGATTCATCCATTGTCATGGATCACATAGAAGATCTACTTACGAGGTATGTATAACTTGGTTCTACAATGGTTAACTTATGAGACATGCAGGTTACTAGCACAAGTCACTGAAGAGAACCAAAAGACATTATGCGGGTATGTTAGACATAACTAGCTAGCATGCTAATCCAGGTATGTTTTTCCTATATGAAGCTAGAATCCTACCTTGTGTTAGGATCTTATACTGTTGTGTTGTTGATAATGATTATTCATGAAGCCATAGATTTGAATAGTCATGGTTGAATGCATATTATGTTTCTTACCATAATTGATGATATGACTAACCAGAAGAATCATGAAGGTATAGGTTTGAGTAATCACGGGTTTATGCATTGATGATTGAACTAATCAGAAGAGTCCTATGATCAAATAAGAAAATGCATGAGTAAAAGAAGACTTCCCTAAAACCTCGAATACTAATGTTTATTATCTGTGAATGATCATGACAATACATGTTTAAGATTATACTAATAAATGTGTGATTATGTATGAGACATCAAGCATAACACAATGATGATACTAATAAGCATGCATAGTGATTAAGGATGGATATAAGTTCAAGGACAGGTAATCCAAGAAGCAAAGATCAAGAGGGAGCACACTCCAGTTGTTCATGCAAGAAAGCAAAGGAGCACACTTTAGTAGTTTTTGCAAGGATGCATATATTCAGAGGGAGTTGACCACTTCTCACAATCCACATCAGAATGGAGTTGCAAAGATTCAGAGGGAGTCCACCGAGCAACCAAACAAGATAAGTATTTGAATTGTCATTTCTTACATAATGTTATTCAATGATGTATATGCTTATGTTCCTAGAATTAGGTTGTGTAGTATGCATATTAGAATAGTTGCATTGATGAACAATATACTACTAATACACATGGGTAAGTGGCCTATGGCACTGTACAACATTCCATTGCTACTTATCTAGAAGGAAACCTCTTTGCTGACATGTTAGGAGTTGTGCACACTCTTAACAATGCTCTGGTAGAGATTGGAAGGCATCTAGAAAGCTACGGAATATGGATAAATGTTGTATTGAAGCATTGGCTAAGATAATTGCATGACTGTATCACATATTTCTTTATGTGTAAGAATTTGTTATGAAAACTATGAGATGTTTTCTAATCATGCAATTTAACTTGTTGTGTAGGAAAGATCGTATACCATCACCTACAAAAGAAGGACTACAACATTTGTCCAGCAACAAAGTTATCTATTGAAAATATTGAAGATATTGAAGTTCCTAGGATCTGGGAAGAATGCCATGATCGAGGAGTACCAGTCGATCATGAAGATGTTTGGGATGCAGTCCCAAAGGGTAGTCTCTAGTGAATTCTAAGAGGATCTACAAGATTAAGCATGCTACAGGTGGTAGCATAGAGACTTTTGCTCCTATAGCCAGATACACTTCCATTAGATCCGTACTTGCTTTGGCTGCAGTGATGAAGTGGAAGATACACCAAATGGATTTCAATACAGCCTTCTTGAATGGTGTGGTTGAAGAAGAAGTGTATGTGGAGAAGCCACTTAGTTCTGAGACACATGACAGGGAGTCATATATGTGCAGAACTTGGTATGGTAGGATAGACAACTTTCTATCCAGTTTGGGTTTTACCAAGAGTAAAGCGGATTCCAACCTTTACTACAAGGTTGAGGAAGGCAATCCAGTGATACTACTATTGTATGTGGATGACCTGTTTGTAATAGGTGAGGATAGATTGATTGTCAACATGCAGCGGAAGCTTACTTTCGAGTTCGAGATGAAGAACTTGGGGATGATGCACTATTTGTTTTTGGCATGGAGGTGTGGCAGAGTGCAGATGGAATCTTCCTTGGACAAGGGAAGTATGCAGTAGAGATCCTGAAGAGGTTCGGGATGATGGACTGCAAGGCTATGACCACACCTATGGCATCGAACTTGAAGCTTTTGTGTGATGCTCCATCCGGTTGATGTCATGATGTATCGTCAGATGATTGGGTCCTTGATGTACGTAACGAACACAAGACCAGATATTTGCTTTGCGGTGAGCACATTGAGCCAGTTCCTGACGGATCCGAGGAGTGTTCACCTAGTTGCTGTAAAGCATATTCTGAGGTACCTGAAGGGTACAGTTGATTATGGGCTCAAGTATGATGCGAATCAAAATTTTAACCTGCAGGGTTATGTTGATTTAGATTGGGCAGGCAGTGCTGCAGATAGGAAGAGCACATTTGGGTGCTGCTTCAATATGGGATTAGGTGTGATCTCTTGGTTTAGCAGGAAGTAGTCCTGCATAGCATTGAGTACAGCTAAAGTAGAGTGTGTTGCGATGGATGAGTAGGTTGCATATGTATTGACCAAGCCATTTGCCAAAGTGTAGTTTGAGTACTTCAAAGAGAGGCTTGGTGCACTTCATATCGAGGTTCCTTCAAAAGGGAAGTGATGAGTCTGGAAGATGCAGATGCACATGAGCTTTTCTAACATGGTTGATGTGTTCTCCCTTGGTCGTGATGTAATTGCTGAGCCATTGTTTTCACATGGTGGTAGATGTGTTATCCCATGGTGAAAAAGTAAGGGCTAGAGCCTTCCCCGAATGGTGGTAGATGTGTTCTCCCATGTCGGTGGTGTAAGTGCTGGATGATGTGCATCTGGGATGTGCTTATTGGACGATGAGATGATCTGAAGAGGATGATGCTATGATGATCAGGAGGATCATGGATGATGAGCATCAGGACGATGCTCCAGTTACTACTCTGTATATGTATATGCATCATGTTGGATGTTGGAAATGATCAGTTGGATCATTTGTATGTATTTTGTATATGCATCATCTTTGATGCTTGGACCATGTATCTGCATATGTATCAGGTGGATACTGTGTATGATTAGGTAGATCATGTATGTTGATATATATCAGTTAGATGCATTATGTGGATCATGTATCTATGTATGTATCAGGTGGATCATGTCTGATGATATGTATCAGGTAGATACTTGGTATGCATCAGGTGGATGCATTGTATGATCAGGATGATCATGATGACGAGCTTCAGGATGTTGCTCCAGATGATATGTACCAGGATGGTACAGTGATGATGATCAGTATGATCATGAGCATTAGGTTGATGCTTCGTGTGATGATGATCCATTGGATCATGAGTATCAAGTTGATACTTGGAGGTCAGAGATGATATGTGGCAGGTTGTGCAAATAGCATGTAATCAGTCCTCAGATATCCGATAGGTTGAGCTGTGTGCTTGTAATCAGTCCTAGGATGAGGTATTGCTATGTAGTATGTAATCATTTCTCAGATATCCGATAGGTTGAGCTGTGTGCTTGTAATCAGTCATGGGATGAGGTATTACTACAGAGACATGTAATCAGTCCTAGAGATCCGATAGGTTGAGCTATGTGCTCGTAATAAGTTCTAGGATGCTCTTTAGAGATCTTGTCGGTCGTGCTGCGGCACATAAATGTTCCTAGGATGCTCTTTAAAGGTATTGTCTATTCACATGTAATCAGTCCTAGAGATCTGAGAGGTTGAGTTGTGTGCGCGTAATAAGTCCTGGGATGCTCTTTAGAGATCTTGCAGGTCGTGCTGCGACACATAAATGTTCTTGGGATGCTCTTTAAAGGTATTGTGAAGGAGATGCATGTAATCAGTCCTGAGGAAATCTTGCCGGTCGTTCTTAGGCACATAAATGTTCCTGGGATACTCTTGTCAGGTATTGCATCCGCACATAAAGTTAGTCCTAAGAGACCACCTCTATCAGACTGTTTGTACAGATGATGAAGACTTGCAGGTGGTGGGCCTACATCCAGTATGAAAAAGGACTGGCTCTATAGAACTTCCTATGACGGGTAGATTCAGAGATTGGTTGAGATAGCAGCAGCAGTGATGATGATGATGACGATGCATCGATAACGATGATCCAGAGAAGAAGACTTGTGCTAGCAGATCTGTGTCGAGAAATACCTTCCTAGTTAAGAGGGAGTGTTGATGTATATGTAACTTCGGAATGTATTTCACCCATGTATTTCATATATGTATTTTGTACTCCTATAGAGATGGAATTATTCCTCTATATGGAAGTGTTTGTATTCCTATAGAGATGTTATTATTCCTCTATAGGGAAGTGTCGTCATTTATATTGTAAGTGTCATAACTTATACTTGATGGGTTATTAGACCACCTTGTTGGGGTCGGCCCTGCATAAGCCATGTGGGTCGAAGCGTTATTAGACCACCCTATTGGGGGTTAGCCATGTGGGTAATAGGGTTATTAGACCACCAAGTTTGGGGTCAGCCTGGATTAAGTTAACCATGGGTTAAGCTAGACATGTAGGCCCCATTAGTTTATTGGGAAGGACAGAACAAGTATAAATAGAGATCGGGAGATCTCTATTTGATCATTTTCATTCACACACTTCTCTCATTTGGAAAGTGGCACACTTATGAGGAGGAGGCTCTGCTGCTAGGAGAAGACTATCTTTTGTATTCTAGTTGTATCATTGCTCTATCTATCTTTGAGGAAGTTATTGGGGTTTTTCACCTTTATGGTTTTCCCCAAGTAAACTCTATGTCTCTTGTGTGCTTGCATTATTGTGTCCATGATTGATATGCTGTAGATTTGCTATACATGTTGTTCTCTCAGTTAAGATCCTATATCAGATTAAAGTAAATTCTGAAAATTTAACAGTTTACTGAAGCGCTACTCTTGCCACTGCACGCAGGGAAAGTTCACGAATAGTTTGGATTTCTTCCTATAAAATTCAGAGTAGTGTGCGGGGTCGAAGGTATGTGGTAACTTATGATCTGAACTCCTTCTGCCTCTGGAGTAGCCTGGTTGACGTCTCCTTTGCAATAAGGTTGCTTCTTCCCTTGTGGTCCTTTTTTGCAGTTCTTTGTTTTGGTCCTCTCAGGAGACTCTCTCTCAATCCTCCTCTTCTTGTCAGGACGCCGAAATATTGCTCCACTCCTCAAGGTACCACACGTGTCGTCAGCTTCCCTTAGAAACCCGTCATCGCTCATGTCCATCTACCACATATTTTTGTCAAACTCGCATTCAGGCGATACCTTCGCCCTCCACACAACGATTCTTCTACTCATCAGAAGACATCCTCAATATTCCTTTTTCACAGACAAGCATCTTAATCCACAATTTTAATGATGATAGAAACCTTCCTCTTGCCCCCCTGAAGAAGTTCCTTTCGACATCGATGTACGACTTGATAGTATCTACTGCGAACTTAGTCATGTACCCTTCAACGATACTATCTACCCAAAAATCAACAACTCATGATACCTTGTTATCGACTCGCTTCAACTGTCACACCAACTCTGGGGTCCAACAATTGGGTTCAGTCTTCTGGCAGTCATTTTTTCGGAACATTAGCTGTGCTAGCCACTCATGCAACAACACCGAAAATTCATAGAAGAATATTCTGTGGATGTCTGAGTAGATGTATCTTTCTAACAAACTGGTCGCTGTCTATTTAGAATCTCACTTCTCGCTTTCGGTGAATTCTTTTTCCATCTTGTCGAACCACTCTTGGATCTCTGATTTTGTTGGATGCCACAACATATCCTCTTTTCTTCTTCCTTAGTGTCCCGGAAGTAGAACCATTTGTTGATGCAGTGTCTATTGACAGGGGTTCACTTCGTACTGTCGCCAACAACTATCAACCCAAACTCCCTTATACGTTGGCTCTGAAAGGTGTAAGCCTTCCCAGCAACACTTGTGGATCAAGTGCAGTCTCACCCGAGATGGATAAGGGGGTTGCTAGAACCAAGTTTCCGCAGTTGTGTAGAGGACATGCACATACTATCTTTGCACTAACCAGAGATTATAACATTCAAAACATACTATTAACTTATCATTCGTAGATTTCAATAAACATTCAGAACAACATATTCGATGTACTTATTTAGATTAGCATTACTTATACAACATATTCACGTCAACCAATGTAAAAATTCACATAACATAGTTCTTATTCATCATTGCATAATATTAAAGACAGAGATTACACCATAACCGAACATCTCCATTCATTCACCAAACCTGCAGAATAAACCTCGCAGAAACTGTCAAGGCATCATATCGTGGATACAAAACGAACCCAAAGGATAGGATGATCATCCAAAACTTCAATGCCCTTAGGATTACAATCCTACTCTATTTATATGCTTATATTCTATTACAAAATGGTCCACATGACTGACTTAACTAATCTATTAATTCTTATGCTTCCGCGAATGCCACGAAAGGTCCTTTTTCCGCAGAATGACCCTTTCGCACCTGTCAGCTTCCACACTTCCTGCAGATCTATCTCATGCCAACAAAGTTGTAGCTTTAGATCTCAATTTTCTTGCGATAAGTTGTGTTTGAGCCACTGTATCCTCTTGAATTGGGCCTTTGGGCGATCTTGTGAATGAGAAAGTGGATCTCAAGTGTAACAGTCTAGGATTTGATTTTTCAAGCATCTTATTTTTGAGCCACTGTATCCTCTTCACTTAGGACTTCGTGCAATCTTGTGAATGAGAAAGTGGATCTCACGTGTAACAGAGTAGATTTCATTTTTTGCATATAGTTTTTCGAGCCACCGTATCCTCTTCACTTGGGCCTTCATGCGATCTTGTGAATGAGAAAGTGGATATCAAGTGTAACAGTCTAGAATTTAACTCATAGGAGTTCCAAAGGGATCTGTGTATCCTCTTCACTTGGGCCTTTGTTCAATCTTGTGAATGAGAAACATATATCCCCCGTGTAATAGAATCAGATTCATTTTCACTGAGATATTTGTTTGGTTTACATTGATTTTTGAAAATCAGTTATTATCCATATTTCAGAAGAATTGTTCTTAAATATCAAAAATCTACCAAAGAATTTTACATGTTTGAAAGGCACACATGAACCTCTAACTTTTCGTTAGTTTAGAAAAATCATCGAATTGAAAGTTAGAGTAGTGAGCATATTACATTGTTTCGTTCATATTTTTCGAGTAAAAACACCACCAGTTTCACATCCACTCCTAAAACTAAGCAAACTACCCTTAAAATTGGTGATAAATCTAAAATTGAGCAACATTTTATTCTCATATCACCAACAAGATTAGGTTAGTGCCCTGGATTACTCCTGGTATGCAAAAATTTTGAAACTAGCATTTGATTACTGAGAGTTTAAATCCATTAGTAGCAAAAAATGCTTGTTGGGAAAGCGCTTCTGAAACATGCGTTAAGCAAGACGTCAACCTGGATAAGTAAGCGTGGTTCCCCCCCACTTGCTTGTTTAGTGGGACATGAGCTCATCAAGGAATTCTATGTGAAGTGACAAGTCCTCGGGGTGACATCACTTTTCTAGAGTACCTAGTTATGAGAATTGTCCTTGACTTACAACTGTTCTGCCGGATCGTTGATTGTGAAGTGGTAACCTTAGTTACTATTCATAGGATTTTATCACATAGGCTATTGTGAGTAGGGGACACTTGTAGTACCTGAGACAGACTTTGGAACTTTTACTCCTTGGGAGGGTGATTGGTCAGGAACCAACACTTGCATCCCTGGCGATTGAAGTTTATTGTAACTATTTCTCATACCTTCACTGCTAGCAATTGTCTGAGGCCTAGCATCCCTCAACAACTACTAGTTTCGGAAGGCCCTCTAATCCATCTTTTCACTAAAATCTCATTCTTTGGAAAATTAGTTTGCTTGCTTGGATCTATAGGACATTTTACTGTGTGGACAGCTTTTATTTTTGTTCAGTCTAGACTTCGTTAGGATTGTTTGATTAAGAATATCATTTTAAACATGTCCTTTTATCAACTTCATAGAAGTGGCTACTCTCCCGATCTGCCATTCACAGTGGCAGTGTGGTGAGTCACTAGAAGCTGAAGGCCCTGCTACATTGCAGAGACAGATACAAAAACCACATCTTAGTGACTTGGAAATAGAACTGATTTTAAACTCAATTGATATTACTCGAGAAGAACAACATCAAACAAACCTTGAACATTCATTATCACATCACGAACTGAATACAGAAATAGTTGATGATCTTACTCTAGTTGAAATTTAAACATTGAAAAATCACTCAAATGCTCATGTAATTCCTCCTTTGATGAGTCTTTCAGAACGAGCTATGCATACTATCCGTGAGTCACTGGGTGATATCAAACCTCTTTTTGAAAGTTTGAATGACATGAAAAATTCAACATGTGAACCTATGGCTTCAATAGAAGAACAAGGGACTACAATGTTGCAACATCAAATAGCTATTGGAGGTAGAAATACTTCCAATTTTTCCTCTACATCAATCCCAACAGTTAGTATATATGTTAGTAGCACAAGTTCAACTAGCACTTCAGTTCCAGTTGGTACATTTTTTGGTTCCAATCCCAGAAGTACATCCAATTTGTCTACAGGAATCCCTACTGAAGGGTGTGCCTTACCAAACATTGATTTTCCATATGGTTCGGCTAATCAAGGTCAACACACACAAGGAGTAAACCAGAATCCTCTTGGTATACCTAACACTTGTCCAAATTCTACTTTTGGGGGAAACCCTTCACCATGGAATGGTAATATTCCTGGTGGAAGCAATGAACCATGGAATGTTTATGCCAATTGGGGTTATGCTCCTCAAATTAGTGGAAATTCCCTAGGGGGTTATCCTCTAACCTATACTAGCACAATGCCTAGGGGAAATCCACCTATCAACCCCATTCCTCCATGGAGTGGGGAGGTTCCAGGAAGTAACCAATCTTCTTGGGTACCACCTTCGCAAGGATAAAATGAACCTTGGAACACTTATCTAAACCAAGGAAACAATCAATGGTTTGGTTAGATTCTGGAAAGTAGCCAATCTTTTTGGGTCCTACCTCCACAAGGGGGAATCCATCCATCCATCCTGTTCCACCATGGAATGGACAACATTCAGGAAGTAACCAATCTTTTTGGATGCCACCTCCGCAAGGAGGAAGTCAACCTTGGAATGAATTTCAATACCAAGTTCAACCACCATGGTTTGGTTGGGATCTAGGAAGTAACCAATATTAATGGGCCCCACCTCTGCAAGGAGGCAATCCACCCATTGGTCATGTTTCAGGAAGTATCCAATCTTCTTGGGGTCAATTTCCGTAAAGGGGAAACCCACCTTGGAATTCTTATCACACCCAAGGACCACATCAAAGGAGTGGTCAGGTTCTAGAAAGTAACCAATCCTTTTTGGGCCTAACCCTACAAGGGGGAAATCCAACCATTAACCCCATTCCACAATGGAGTGCATAAGTTCTAGAAAGTAACCAATATTTTTGGAATCAACCTACAAGACCTGCGTTTGATCCATCTAGGATGCCACATAGTTGGATTTCGTCAACCAACTCGAACAGATTACCCCACATTTGGGACAAGTTTCTATTCAGAATTTGCAACCCACAACTGGCCAAGAAATGCGGCAACCTGCTAATCCTTCCAACACTTTTGAAATCTTCATAGTCTCATCAATAGACCTTAGAGGAAAGAAGAAGAAATACAAGGGTAAAAAAAGTGGTAATCCTTCCCATCATTCTGAAATCCTTATAGTCAAGTCCAAAGACCTTAGGGACAAGAAGAAGAAATACACGAGCAAGCAAAATGATAACTCTAGGAAACAAGATGCACCAACTATACTTCGATGCGGTGGGAAACAACAACCACTATTTTGACACCGTCACCCCCGCTAGGGGGCATCCATCCAACCCCCACGCAAGGGGGAAATGATCTCAATGCCAATGTCTTCGTGTGTGATCATGAGGTGAACATTCAAACAAGACTTGATTCTTATTATTTCCCTCCCAGTACATCATATCAATTGGAATCACAGCGAATTAGTTCTCTCTACATTGAGAAACTAGCCATAGACTTAGTACCACACCCACCCAAAGGTGTTCTACGTAGAACAATGCATAATCCTAACACGCGAGCTTCTCAAAACGGTAATGTTCTTGAGGACCTAGCTCAAGTATTATGTGCCATGTCAGCCTTGCAGGTATTGCAATGTCGTTTTGTGCAAAGAAAGGAACTATTGTCTACAATTAGCGTTGTTGATCCATCCGATGAGACTTTGATCACATCAGACATAGACCATTCAATATGTAGGATCCCTTCTGAAGTCGCTTTTCAGATTAAAGTAACGATGCATGGTAAGAACATATGTCTAACCATAGTAGATGAAGGGACCGTAGCTTGTGTAATGTCATTTAATTGTTGGCAATCATTTGGATCATCCCTATCCATCGTAGAAGTTTCATACCAAGCTACTCAAATGGATTCGGTAGATTCGGATCAAAATATTCCCTTGATGGAGGAGTATGATTCGGTTACTTGGCCCATTTGGGTTGTGAGATCTCCCAACTCACATGATTTCTTTAATTACATTTTATCATCAGATGAAGATATCCCTGAAGTTGTAAAAATTTGGTTACACCCGCCTAAGGAAATCTTTTGTGGGGCCAATGGGAGCATAATTGGATTAAATATACCCAAGTATAGGAGCATGATTTATAGGTTCCTCGATCTGATCTGGTATATTTGGAAGCTTGTATATAGGTTTAGGCTATCCCTTTGTGAAGATGCATTTGAAACTTTTGAAACCCAAACTTGCCATAGGGTCGAACCTGTTGGAAATGGGTGGGTCAACCCTTCATTTCTGAATTTTCCAACATTCTGATAGAAGAGCCTACCGAACATGGGTCTCCCTAGTCAATACCCCATTTCCATTTTGGTGCCCAATTTGAGTTATTCTCATAGGCCCGGGAGCCCTATTAGTCCCATCATGACTTGGAGTTTGAGACCATATATTTCTCTTTCATACATTTCTGACCATATCCTGATGGGATCCCAATTTTTTGTCATTTTACATAAGCACGTGTTAAAATATCCAATTGAACATTTGTGCCAAATGCTTCATTGCTTATTGCTTATGTTGCGTATTTTCCTTTGCAGGTACTGTTTGTTGCAAGATGCCTATAAACCATTGCTTTTGTATATTTTACCCATACCTATGGAGGAAACATCTGTAAGAGTGTACATAACTAGCCCAGCCCTTGTTTGCAATATAGATCTTTTCCTTGGCCTGACCCATGCCCTTGAAATATAGGTGCATGCCCTTGAGACACTCATTTCCTCTAATGTATCATAGCATGATTTATTCATTTTTCAAGCTAATAAATGAAAAAGGTTAAAAAAATTGGAAAACACAAAAATCCAATAAGAGGGAGAATTGAATCATTTCATATTATATCATTGAAGAAAATGACAACAGTCAGTCCTTGTTTCCCTTGAACATGGCACATAATTTGGTATCCACCATCAGTACACCATCTACATTTTCCTTAGGAAACTGTACCAGTATTTTGAACAGATCTCCACCGATGGGTTACCCTTCCCGTCACCAATGGAGCTTTCGTTAATGCATCTGGCATTGCCGGATTTCATTAAGGTCATTTACTCAAAGTCCTATGTTGCCAAGTGCCCATTCTATATCATGTTATGTGTTCAAGGGAAGTTCAAACATAGTCGTCCATTCCTCAAATATTCTTGACCAATCATGTCAGCCTTCCTTGTGTCAGTATATAGTGTTGTATCTTGCAGTTCTACCAAACTATATCAGACTATTGATATTTGTTTCATATCGATTGATGTGGGATTCATTAATTCCCTCCTTTCAATGGATCTATTCCTATCGACACCAAAACATCATCCAGGAAATGGATCTACAAACCCATGAGTACCTTGGATCTTGCGGTCATTAGTGGTAGGTTTCGTCGCAAATGACAATAGGTATACATCAATTACCCTTGATTATTTGATTCTACGAGTGTTTGAATTCAGAACATCTATTCGCACTTGCTAGTTTGTACTCAGTACCTTATAGTCCATCATCATTATCAGTGGGTCTCTTCGCTTCTATTAACGATATACATCAATGACCAGTAATCAGATGGTGTTTTATTATGCTCGACATTAGCTCATCTATTCGCATGATATAAACTCGTATTATCGTCAGTTTGTATTGAAGACCTTAGGAAAAATAGTTGTATCACTCATTGATGCACTGCCCGAGCTGCGCAAGATTAGACTACCATGTCAGAAGTTTGATGAAGACCTTGTTCTCGCACTCATCGGAGTGCATGTTTACAATTCTGAAAAATTTACTTTTGACATAGATCCACTATGTATTTTTCGTGGCCATGCTTGTTTACTGCTAAGCATGGGTATGCCCACCTCAGGAAGATATTATATATTTGAGAAATTTCTATGTTTGACTTGGAGATGTTATCTTAAATCTTGTGCCCATGAGCTTATCCTTTCCTCATCCTTGCTTTGATCAATAAAGAGTATCAGTATGAAGAGTATTAGTATAAAGAGTATAAATTTTCATAATGTATTTCGTCCCTTAGCTCTACTTCGGACCTCACACATTAGGGGGCATCTATTAATAATCAAATTAACACCCTTAACCAAGTGAAGGAAGAAGCATATTTTTACTATGTGCCTGCAAAATGAAGACACATGACAAGTACAAAAGAGAATAGTCCTCTCTGATCTAATCACTACTTCCATAACTGGAAGGATTGAGTGAAGAAAGAAGGAGCCTAAAGAGACAAGGTTCAATGATTGAACTGCTCAATTGAAGGCTTAAATCTAGTTTCCATCAGTCAACAGTGAGAAGAAATGCACAAAAGTGCATTAATTGTACTTAAATATGCTCAAGTTGTGAGAAAAGCCTAAAAATACTATGGAAAGTCGGTTTTTTGAGATAAAATAATCAAAAATCATGAAAAGGGATTATTCCACATTGAAAAGAGAAACTTGAGAGCCCATTTCCCAATGCTATAAAATAAAGGCATTTGGGGCATAGTAGAGAAGGACAAAGGAAGAGCAAAGGTATGCTAGAGAGATTTTGAAGGTTGGAAAGCTCAACTTCTTCATCAAAAGTAAGGGTGGAGAAAGGATAGCTCATGGCAATGGAAGAAGGATGCATCTCAAGCTTCATGGTAGATATGTACTTTCTTCACTAACTTAATATGAAATGATTCAAGTTTCCTTCCATATGAGATATGTTTATGATGGCTTTAACTCTTGAGAAATGCTTGATAGTTGATTAAATATCTTAGGAAATTTGTATAAATTGTTTCATACCTAACATTGGAACCCACCATTCCATAGCAATATAGATTTTTAGGGTAGACATGTCCCTACCTTTAAAGCTATTATCACAACCATGGTCAAGTCATGAAGACCCATCCACAGTGCACAAACCATCTTAAGGGCACCGATACGTAAATCCCAGGCCAAATACTCCCTAATGAGGGATCATGTGGTTTCTAGGTGGTTTTTATGCTTCACGAACTCTAAAAGGTTCAATTAATGTTTAAACCCCATGTTTAGGTGTCAACACCCATTTCTAGTGCACAATACTTATGCATGGCCCTTATATCCCACTTGGATGCCTACAAAGAACCCTTACAAAAGACTCTTGTGTTGGTCCATGGAATTAAAGAAACTAAGTACAAAACGTTTCAACAATATCTCGAGGCACTTAAATTTTCCTTCCTTGACCATTGTCAAGGGCCCATGACTCATCCTTTTTAAGAAAAACCTAATAATGGAATCCATATCAAACTTTGATTGTAAAGACCCCTTAGAGAGGGTCCATGACATTATTTGCACATGTTGTTGATGGCTATTGAACCTAAGAGACTATGTTTAAGTCCCGAGGATGAAATGTTTTCCTCCCCAAACCATGGCACTTGAGCTTGAAAAGGTTGCTTTATGGTTCAAGTCGTTTTTCCCACCTAGGCATGTTTATGCCTATAAACCCATTCCCAATTCATGAAACCTACCTACTCATGTTGAATGTATCCCACTAACATACTCAACAATGCTATCCAGGGCCTGGAAACACATTCCTGGCATGGGTCGAAGACATAATCTTGTTTAAGGCATGTGATGTAGCCTAATCATGGTATATGTATCCCTATGCATTTGCTAGAGATACCCAACAAGGGTTATGTGTGGAGGATTGAAGATGCATTCAACATCGTATCCTAAGAATCTTCTTGAGTTGTAGGTGTCGTTCATGGTTCTTGAGCCTAAGAAGCTTAATTTAAGGCATGAGGAGCTTCTTGTTGTCCCTATACCTTGGTTAGACCTTGGCACCCTTTTTTGGTTCACAACTAACCTATTCATCGCACACATAACACATTTGAAGTTGACTAATACCCTATATATTTCATATGTGGTGGTTTAGGGACTCTTTCATGGTGTTTGTGTCTAAGAAGCAAGAGTTAGTGTTGGAGGCTCTTGTTTCCCTCCACTAGCCATGGTTAAGGAGCCAAGATAAATCCTTGATTCCCAAGACATCATAATGGCATCCATATTCAATTCATATGCAAAAGACTCCTTGTAGAGGGCTAGTGTCATGGCTTCTATGTGTTATTGATGACGCTTGAGGTCAAGAAGCTTCAATTAAGGCTCAAGTGGAATTCAATTGAGCTCAGTATGCTTCAATAAGATCTCAAGGAACCTGTTTTCATTCTTTAACGATGTTCAAGACCTTGCAACATATCCATGGTCTTGCATGGTAGTTTGTGGATGCATTCATTGCATTTGATCTTGAAAAAATATGTTTCGAGTATAAGATTGTTATTTCCCTCCATAAACCATGGCCAAGGGCTTGAGGCTATTTTTTTCTACCAAGACTAGGGTTAAAGGCCCAAGAACCATCCATAGTGCATAAAGCATGTTACAGATAATCTATATTGGACAACTAATGGTGTC
Organism: Larix kaempferi; assembly: GCA_027924585.1. NCBI lineage: Eukaryota > Viridiplantae > Streptophyta > Pinopsida > Pinales > Pinaceae > Larix > Larix kaempferi. Next base: position 5,042,250 of record BSBM01000008.1, read on the forward strand.
CATATGCCCCAGAAGAAAATATTATCGATAAAGGCTCTTGTTTAATACTCGTACATGATTCCCAAGACATTGTAATGACACTCGCATTAAAATATGATTCCAAAGACACCTTATAGAGGGCTCACATTGTGGATTTTAGGTTTTTTTCATGGCACTTGAGGTTGGGGGGTTGATTTAGGGATTAAAGCCCTTGTTTTAGTTTACAAAACCTACTCATGGATCATGTATCCCACTGTTGTGACCACAACACCCCCCAGGGAAAATCTAGGGGCCCCTTACAATTTTTTTTGAAACTTGGGCTTACAAGAGGGTTTTTTTTATATTATTTCCTTACTCGACCATGTTTGAGGCCCTATTATGGGCTTTCTTTGGTGTGAAAAACACCCATATCCAAACTATTTAGGGCCCAAGTCCCAAATCATTTCATCCCCATATCGTAAATCTTGAGTTATGAAACGTTCATTTAGGTTTCAATCCTCTTCTTTCACCCTCTAAGCATGTTTACATTTCAAATCCCATGTAGCGTTGCACTAGGAGCGACCCTTGCAAGTATGAAATGGGATGCTACTACTCCCCCCTTGACCCCATGATCTCTTTCTCTCTATCTATCCCATATTACATATCCCATCTCTCTCTCTCTCTCTCTCTCTCTCTCTCTCTCTCTCTCTCCCTAAAGCACTACATCTCTTAACCCCTAAACCATTGAACCATTGAACCAGTAATCCCACAACCCTAACTCCTAAACAACCTAACCCACAATCCTTAAATTCCAAATACCTAATACCATGTTCATTAAGACCTAAACCCTTAAATCCCTAGAATCCTTAACCCCCCTCTCTTTAGCCATTCATTTATCCACTTTTGAAGTATAGTCCAATGTATGCAAATATTTTTGAAGTATTGAACGTTTGGAATTAAATGGTGTAAACGTTATGTAGGGGTGGGTGCGTGTGTTTTAGTTTGTATGCACTAATGACGTGTACACACTATAAACAAGCGTGCACACCTGTAAACATGCGTGCACGCGTCTGCTGCTAGTTAAAAAAAACAGAGTTTTCTGTTCTCAGGAATGCTACCAAAAAACATAGGATTTTCACTCTTTCATGGGTTCAAGCTCTTCCAGGTTGCTTATTGGATCACATTCATTGATATTTTGGACACTCATTGATCTATTGGACACAAAATCACTCTTGGAATCTAACAAACATCTTTAGTGGTATAGGAATCTAGTGGATACATTCAAGCTACCAGTTTCCATTGCAAGTGGAGATGATTTCTATAGGTATGGTGAATTGTAAATAGTTGTTTTCATTCACAAGATTTGAGATTCTCTCATGCCTTTGTGTTTTATCATATGCCTACAACAATATCTATGCATAGAGAATAATCAATTTGATAAGAAGAATTCCCAAGTTTACATCTAAAAAAAACTCATATTCACTAAACAAGATGAAGTATGCAATGTAAAACAACAATTATTTCCATGAATATATTTTGATTTCACACAAGGATGGCATGGATGAGGTTGTCTCTTGAGACTCTTCAATTTGAATAAAATCCTAAGAAGCAATCATGGGAGAGGGTCATATTGAATATTTCGTGACATTTTGTCCATGCTCTCGTCTTCATTCTACGTTTATCATAATGTTTCTTTAATATTGTGTCTTTGAGCTTGACTACTTGCCTCTACCTCATTGAATTATCCTTCCTTGGGGTAATTTGCAACCTCCTCATTGTGTAATAAGTAACTTATTCTCTTTATCTCATTTGATGTAGAAAAAATATCAAACGATTCCCAATACATACTTAGGCATGTCTGTTGTAGGGTGTTATTACCAAAAGTGTTATGAATTCATGGCTAGGAAAGACACTAGTTTCTCCATTCTACACTTGACCAACCATCATCTATATTGATCAGAATTGTAAGGGATAATTATGTTTATCTAATGAATTAGATGGGAAATAAATTTAGAGTGACAACCAAGCACCATGTTGTGTCTGACCTCATAGGTAATGCAACTTATTACCTGTAATTTCATCTCATCCTAGGGTGTTGGAAAGGAAGAATATTTCAGTCCTCTTCTTGTGACTTCCACTACTTTTGTGAACACAAATGAGATAGGGCTAGTCCTATAATTGTGATACCTGCAAACACATGAATACTCTATTGTACACTTGATTTCATGACTTGGATTAGACGTGCTTGAGTTCTAAACTCGGAAAACAGTTTGATTTGATTTTACATGGGAGACTGGATTTAGATAACTTGATAACTCAAACTTCACATGACTTCAACTTTGCATGGCTTACATAAATCGCTAGAGCATTTCAATATACATAATTTGTTATACATGATAAGAAAGGTAGTTTGTCTTTATGCCTCTTTGATAGTCTGTTTCTTTGATAATTATGAAACCCCTAGGATACCATATTATTTCCATCTGAACCCTATCCTAGGCTAATTTACCTATCGTTAGCATACTACACCTTAACTATTTCCTTAGATACGTAGTCGAATATAAATAAACCATCATAGTTTGTAGTTGTATGTTTTAATTTGTAAAGTGGTAAGTTATGTTGGAATGTGTCAAGTTCATTGTATAATGGAACTAATATCTTATTTGTTGTTTCTTTTGCAAGGGTAGACCTCATAGTTTTTTTAAAGAGAATTTTGGAGATGGGAAACTCACGTAACAGAGAAAAAAAATCTAGAAGGAATATGCCAATTGAAAAGGTCAATGACGCAAGAGAAAAGGCCAGGTTGGCAATGGAAAGAGTGAAACATGGTCCTGTCATTGCCAATAATCGTTCCACTGATCCTAACACAGTTGTTGACATGACAACCTATTGTTGAGAAACACAGGTAAATGTGTTGCATCCAATGAACCCAACTCAAATTCCAACATCAACACAATATCCAACCAACAATCCATCATTGAGTCATGCTAAAGTTCCTCAAGACACATGAATATTGGGAGATGTTGCATGTGTAGAGATAGACGTACAAGTAGTGATTAATTTGCAATCTCCCCAAGAAGACCATAGCCATGTCGAAAACACTCACATTATGGCCCAATGTGTGAACAAAGCACCACAACAAAGAAGCTATGGTATTCATGTCTCATGTCCACCTTCCCTACCTCGACTGTCTAGTGCAAGAAGAAGAAATCCTAGACATATTTGCGTGGATGAAAGTGCTCTATCGGGCCTTGAAAGTAAGTTTCCAAAACGCACTATCAAATGGAAATGAAACAAAATTGTCAAGGAATATTTTGAATCCAAAGGTGATGGAGGTAAATGTCAATTATTGCTATGTTTGTTTTTTTTTTTTACGGGAACAGATAAGTTGTAAATTAAAAAAAGTGGTGAGCCACTGGAATGAATACAGTCGAAATGAAACACAAAAACTTGAGACAACATATCAAAATCAGCAAGTTAGGCTTGCAGTTGATGAAAGAGGCAGATATTACAATCAATAGAAGACAGAAAGAAATCCAGTATTGTTTAGCTCCATGTTTTTTTCCAGAAACATTGACCTAAACTAGACTCCATGATTTCCAACTCCTCCTTTTGAGACAGTTTGTCAACTAGAAACGCGATTCTGAATTAGGCACTCATTCCAAATCTTGCTACCCAAGACCTGACTTCTCAAAGCAATAGAATGGCAAAGGCTGAAGAGTGGAACTAATCTGGTTGCAGCATAAGTCTGCCGATGAATAGACAGAATGGTCATGATCAAACACTGATCCAAGCTAAAATGCAGGCATTGAGTGTTGGGAGATGAGCACTTCAAGGAAATTCAGTTTCCACCATTGAGATGCTGAGTCCTATAGTATGATGTCATGACTCTCGATACCATTTACCAACAATGCCCCCCTGCTCAAAGGCACCCCTCTATTTGCTTCGACGTCTGCTAAGGAGTTAAGCTACCTTAAAACATGATAAAAACTGATAGAACTAAATTTTTCACCAGTAGATTGATTTTCTGAAGAATATGATTGACCTTAAGGTGATTAGGCATTTTTTGAGTGATAATGGCCTTGATTATCAATCTTGAGTCACCGAAGACAACAAGATTATTGATATTCTTGTCGTAGGCTTGACGAAGCCCTCGCTAAAGGACTAATGCTTCTGCATTATTGTTTGTGTCATTCCCTAAACCCCAAGCAAATGATACATTAATAATTCCATCAAGGTCCAAAAGAATCCCTCCCCCATCGGCAACTCCTGGATTACCTTTAGCAGCTCTGTCGAAGAACAAATAGTGCTTATTTAGATTGTTCCTCCATCTAATGAAGGATTGCTCATTCAGATGAATTTCCCAGCTTTCATAAACTCTCGTGGAGATTACTTCATGAGAATGGAGTGAACGAACTAGATTCTTGATCCAAAGAGCTTCTTCCAAATTGAGAGGGGTTATATTTCTATTTTTAGATAGAAAAGATAGGGTGTCTTCAAGCAAAGCTCAGGATTTTACAGCAACAATAGAGGGAATGCAAGTTTTGTTTTGAAACAGCCTATTGCTCCTTTCTAGCCATATTTTCCATAAGACAAACTGGGGTAGCAACATCCAGCACTGTTTTAATTATTCTTTTTGGTTTAGCGAGAAAGGGAAAAAGGACTCCCACGATTTTAGAAGCTCAAAGAGGTCCTGCGGGAGGTGGATTAGAGTGGACTCAAGTCCCAATGCTCTCCCCCAAACTTCCTTTTCATAGGGGCAGAGGAGAAGAAGGTGTTCTAAAGTTTCTTCCTCAAGATAGCATAAAGGGCATCTAGAAGGCCCTTCCCATCCTCTTTCTCTGATATTTTCATTCGTCAGAATACTATTGTTAGCCAACGTTTAGATGAACATGTCAATTTTTGGCAAGGACTTGGTGGACCAGATTGCTTTCCAAACTATTGGATCCGAAGGAACATGAGGGATTCCGAGGAGAAATTTATAGCCTACTACTCTCGTATACTTTCTAGAAGTAGATACCCAGCCTCTAATATCTTTAAAGCAAGCTGTGACAAGCGACTTCCCTTGAAGATGGAAGAACAGAGTATTAACTTCATCTTTTAAAACCTATGGGTTGTTTCTAAGGTCTCATCCTTTCCAGGACTTCTCATTATCAGAGTTTCAAGTCAAGATGTCCCATAGATTTTTCTTATTGTTGGATAGAAGCCAAGTTTTAAGGTTTCCCATGCCATTTGGAGTGCTTAAAGTGGGTTCTCCCAGAATCGAATCCTCCCATATTCTAATGTGGTTTCCATTCCCTGGAGACCATGATAGATTTGATTGGAAGAATGCAAGAGATCTTTGGCACATCGCAAAAATTGGAGATCCTTTGGGGCTCTTAGGTGGCCGATATAGGCACTGGAGGCGAGGGCCATGAAAATAATTTTTCTAGATGACAGATTTTCTCGAGGTAAGCTTGCCTAAAATTAAATTCCAGAGAATTTTGGCTGCGAGTGCAACATTTTGGGTATTGAGCGCTCGAAGCTAAAGACCTCCTTCCATACGGGGCTTGATAACTTTCCCCCACTCGACTACATGAAGCCTCCTTTCATTTTGCTTTCCTCCTTCCCATAGGAAACGTCTTAATAGGGCATCAATTTTAAGGACAATAGTTTTCGGGTAAAGCATCATGGTACTCTAGAAGATGGGAATGCTTGAGAGGACAGATTTTAGTAGGACCACTTTTCCTGCCAATTTCAACCATGAATCCCCACATGAGTGAATTCTGGTTTTTAGTTTTCCAAAAGAGGGAGCCAGTGAGAAGATATATGGGATGTTTTGAAGATTGGAACTCCCAGGTATTTGAAAGAATCCAATTTGTGAGGCCTTCCATTCCCAAAAATCTAGTAATTTCTAACATTTCCCTTGGAGTGAAGTTCCAACCATAGACTTTGCTCTTTATGAAGTTGATCTTGCTTCCAGAAACCTCATTGTAGATATCTAGCTCACTTTTAAAGTTTTGGGCTGAGTGAACACTAGCTCCTCCCAATAGCAAAGTGTCATCGACAAACTGGGCATGGTTTATATCTTTGATTCCAACTGCCATTCTTAGACCTGAAAGAGATTAGAGTTGCTGACAATGATCAAGTTGAAATCTCAGGGATAAGGATTGGATTGAAAATAGAAGAGGCGACAGGGGGCAACCTTGCCTTAGGCCCCGTGAAGCTTTAAAAAAACTAGTAGCACGCCCATTGACCAAGGGGGAAATCCACGGAGAACCTACACAAGCCTTGATCCATCTTATAAAACCAGGAGCAAATCCAAAAATTTCCATAGCTTTAAAGAGAAAATCATGATTTACTCTATCAAAGGCATTTGCCAATTCTAACTTGATGACAATACCTTTTCCTTTTTGTTGGTTTCTTGAGTGAATTTCCTCTTGCACGAGGATAATGTTGTCAAAAATTTGGCTACCTTTGATGAACCCTCCATGATTCTCAAGAATTATGGTCGAAAGAAGATTTTTGAGCCTGATGGATATAACTTTGGTGATTAACTTGTAGCCTGTGTTGCACAAGGATATTGGTCGAAACATGCTAAAGTTGATTGCACCTTTTTATTTAGGGATAAGTGCCAAGAAGGCCGAGTTGGTACTTCCACCAATTTTGTTGATATGTTGGGACTTAAGGACCATTCTTTTCAGATCTTCTTTGATGGTAGACCAGCAAGCATTGAAGAAGCGATTGGTGAATCCATCCGGGCTGGGAGCCTTGTCGGCTATCGTTTGGTCAAGTGCTGCTTTAATTTCATTGAGTTTCACCGGTGCTGTTGGAATCAGATTTGTCTCATCTTGAACTAGCTTACGAATCAAAGAGATAGGGTATGAGGTATCATTGACCAGGCTATCTGTAGTTTCAGTGTAAAGGTCTTTGAAAAAGGAGTGGGATGCCTGCTTTATTCCTTCGAAGTCCTGAATTTCTTGACCTTGATGATGGATTTCCGTGATAGTCTTGAATTGCTTTCTGGCCTCTGCTTGCTTGTGGAAGAACCTAGTGTTTTTGTCTCTGGCTTCAATCCATAGACTTCTAGATTTTATCTTCCACTAGTTTTCCTCCTCACAGCAAGCTTGATGCAAATCCCTTTGAAGATTTTCTTCATGAGTAAGGAGATCGTTCGTAATAAATCTCTATTCAAGCAGTAGCTAATGCTCCTCCAGAAGCTCTTGCGCTTCCTTCTTTTTGATGGTGGGAGTTTTGAGCAATTTGGCCCACGTTTTGAGTTCAGTTTTAAGGCGCCTTAAGTTTTCCTCCCAAACAAAGAATGGGTAACTGCGGACTAGTGAACTCTAGCTTTGGGAGACAATCTCCTGAAAACCATCTTGGTTTAACCAAGCCAGACTAAATCTAAAAAGAATGGGGCCCAGGGTCTTATCTTGAGAAATTTCCAGTAGAATTGGCTTATGGTCCGACATGTTGTGGGGAAGAAATTTAGAAGAGGCTGAGAGTCCATACAATAGGAGGGAGTTTTGAACCAAGAACCTATCAAGTCTGGATGCAATATGACCCGGTCCTAGTCTTTTGTTTGACCACGTGTACTTTCCTTTGGCAGGTTTGATATCCTCCAAGTCCCATTCCAAGATGAGATCCTCCACCCATTCCATGGCCAAATATCTTACCGGGAAGCCACCTTTTTTATCTCCCTGAGCAAGGGTGACATTTAGGTCTCCTCCCACTATAATATTGTCAACAGGATTGGAGCTAGGGAAAGCCCTTAATTGGTCCCAACAAGTTCGTTTCTCTGAAAGAAGGACATGAACATAAAGGTTAAAGAGACTTACAAGGTGACCTATATCTTTGTGATGAAGTTGAGTGAAAATCTAGTGAGTGTAGCTTTATACTTGCATTAAATCAAAAGTTGAGCTATCCCAGAAGGTACCGATGCTGCCAGAGGCACCCCAGGCACTAACAGCTCTTCCGGGACCCATTTTCCAAAAAGATTGGCTAGCTTTGATGAGGTTGGCTTCCTTTAGCGTGGTCTCCTGAATTAGTAGGATCTGTGGCTTGGTCATTCGGATTATATCTTTGAGTGATTCTTCCTTTACTTTATTATGAATCCCCTACAATTCCAGGAGACTAAATACATTAGTAACTTGATGGGGTGGGAGGGGCATCCTTTCGGGGCCTAGCCTTGCTGCCTAGTTGTTCTTGTAGGGTGCAACATATTCTTGATGGTTTTATGAGATCCTTGGAGGATATCTAGGTAAGTCTCCTTCTATCTAGTTTCTTTTCTTGATTTTCGCCCTCGTGAGGCTTTCTTCGGAGTGGCCTGAGAGATGCTAGTTTCGAATCCTTTAATTTCAAAGGCAGGATCTTCAGAGTCGAAGGCAATATTGACAGGTGTTTCTTCATTTTCTTTCCCCAACATAGCTTCTTCAGTCATAGGTGGGGGGGACGCCTCCGTTTCATTTCCTTTTTCCTTTGGTTCTTCATATTTTTCTTCCAAGGATGCAAAGCTATTCCCTATGACAATTGGTTCTGCATGGGCTTACATAGTTTTCCCAAGCAGATTGGGGTTCTTCTTTTCTTTGGATTTGGGATTTGTTTTGGTTTTCTTGGCAGGATTCCATCCTTCTCCCGCATCCTTTTCTAAGACTTGATTTTTGGGGCAGTTTCTTTGGAAATGGCCATATTCATGGTAGCTCCTACACTTAAATGGCAATTGCTGTTAAATTTTGAGCATTAATTCACAATACTCTAGGATCTTTGCTAAGAGAATAACATATACAGTATATCAATGCATAACAATCACAATATGACAAGCATCGCAAGAATCAAAAGCATAAGAGACAAGAGACACAGAGTTTCCGTGGGGAAAACCGTAAGGTGAAAAACCCCACAACTTCCTCAGAGATAGAGAGAGCAATGGCTCAACCAAGTACAACCAAAATACACTGAGATAGTCTCCTAGTAGCAGATGATCCTCCTCCTCACTAGTGAGCCACTTTTTGAGTGAGAATGAGTTGCTTTTTCGAGTGAGTAAAATAGAGATCTCCGATCTCTATTTATACTAACCTTTTTGCCCAGTGATCCTATGGGGCCGACTTGTCTAGCTACGTACATCCACATTATATTATATATAATTCAGGGCCGACCCCACAAGGTGGTCTAATAACCCATCGGCAAGTACACACACTTGAGACACTTGTCAATCCACACGACGACACTTCCTTATAGAGGAATGACACATCTCTTATAAGGGTACAATAAATATATATAAAATACACAAATGAAATACATTCCAAAGTTACATATACATCAACACTCCCTCTTAACTAGGAAGGTATTTCTCGACACAGTCCTACTAGACAAGTCTTCTCCTCTGGATCATCGTCATCGATGCATCGTCATCATCATCGTCACTGCTGCTGCTATCTCAACCAATCTCTGACTCTACTTGTCATAGGAAGTTCTATAGAGCTAGTCCTTTTCCATACTGGATATAGGCCTACCACCTACAGGTCTTCATCATCACTGGCCATACTGTGGAAACCTCAGGACTTATTACGTACATCACAAAACCTGGCTGCAGCATCCCAGGCTATTACAAGCACACATCTCTACCTGTAGGATCTCCCATGAGCACATTACATGTGACCCATCACAAAACCTGGCTGAAGTATCCCAGGCTGTTACGAGCATAGGGCTCTACCTGTCGGATCTCCCAGGAGCACATTACATGTGATCTCACCACAAAACCTGGTTGAAGCATCCCAGGATGTTACGAGCACATGGCTCTACCTGTCAGATCTCCCAGGAGCACATTACATGTGGTCCACCACAAAACCTGGCTGAAGCATCTGAGGCCTTTTTCATCCTGTCCAGATCTCCCAGGAGCAAATTACATGTGGTCATGGAAAAACTTGGCTGAAGCATCTGAGGCCTTTTTCATCCTGTCCAGATCTCCCAGGAGCAAATTACATGCCATAGGACAAAACATTGAAAGAGCATCTACCAGATATCCCAGGGCACCGAATTACATGCCATAAGCAAAACCTCGAAAGACTATCTGTAGATCTCCCAGGGCCAAATTATATGTCCTCCCAGAGCAAAAACTTGAAAGAGCATTTGCCAGATATCCTAGGACATTGAATTACATGCCATAGGAAAAACCTCGTAAGACTATCTACAGATCTCCCAGGGAAACGAATTATATGTCCTCCCAAAGAAAAACCTCGAAAGAGCATTTGCTAGATATCCCAGGGCACCGAATTACATGCCATAGGTAAAACCTCGAAAGACTATCTGCAAATCTCCTAGGGCAACAAATTGCATGCTCATCTGCACAACCTAATCCACGGCCATAGAGTATCAAACTGATACTCACCATACATCATCCTGATGTACACATCATCATCCTGATCATCATCACTGCAACATCCTGCTACATGTCATCTGGAGCAACATCCTGAAGCTCATCATCCATGATCATCCTGATCATACAATGCATCTACCTGATGCATACCAAGTATCTACTTGATACATATCATCATACATGATCCACCTGATCATACAATGTATCCACCTGATACAAATACAAATACATGATACATATCACCATACATGATCCACCTGATCATACAATGTATCCACTTGATACATATACAGATACATGGTCTAAGCATCCAACATGATGCATATACAAAAATACATACACATGATCCAACCGATCATATCCAGCATCCAACATGATGCATACATACATATAAATGATCCAACTGATCATATCCAGCATCCAACATGATGCATACATACATACATAAAAATGATCCAACTGATCATATCTAGCAGAAACCAGAACATCATCCTGATGCTCATCATCCAGCACTTACATCCACAGCCATGTGAAGGATCCTCCTTCCAACATGCTTGGAACGGATTCAGCAGATGTGTCCATCACTTCTTCCTTGAAGTGTCCTTGATCTGAAGAACACCAAGCCTCTCTCTGAAGTACTCGAACTTCACCCTGGCTAGTGGCTTCGTCAGCACATCTGCAATCTGTTCGTCCATCGCAACATACAGGAGCTTCACAGCTCCTCTCTGCACCATATCCCTGATATAGTGATATTTGATCTCTATGTGTTTCGACCTGTCATGAAACACTGGGTTCTCGGACAGCTTCACATAACTCTGGTTATCACAGAAGATACCAGTAGCCTCCAATGGGAGATCAAATAACTCAGACAGTAGCTTCCGTAGCCATACTGCCTCACAACTAGCTGAACAGGCTGCAACATACTCTGCCTCAGCTATACTCAGTGCTACGCAGGACTGCTTCCTGCTAAACCAAGAGATCACACCTGATACCATACTGAAGTTGCACCCAGATGTGCTCTTCCTATTTGCAGCACTGCTAGCCCAATCTGAATCAACATAACCGAGCAAGTTAAACTTTTGATTCGCTTCATACTTGAGCCCATAGTCCACTGTACCCTTCAGGTACCTCAGAACATGCTTTACAGCAACCAGGTGAACACTCCTCGGATTTGTCAGGAATTGACTTAATGTGTTCACAGCAAAGCAAATGTCTGGTCCAGTGTTCGTCAGGTACGTCAAGGACCCAATCATCTGACGATACATAGAGACATCAACCAGCTCAGATGAAGCATCACATAGAAGCTTCAGATTCGATGCCATTGGTGTGGCCATGGCCTTGCAATCCATCATCCCAAATCTCTTTAGGATATCTACTGTGTACTTCCCTTGACCAAGAAAGATCCCACCTGCACTCTGCCACACCTCCATACCTAGGAAATAGTGCATCATTCCCAAATCTTTCATATCGAATTCAGCAGCAAGCTTCCTCTTAGTGTCTGCAATCAGTCTGTCATCTCCTGTTACAAATAAGTCATCCACATACAGGAGTAGAATCACAGGATTCCCTTCCTCAACCTTATAGTAAAGGTTGGAATCCACTTTACTCTTGGTAAAGCCCAAACTAGATAGGAAACTGTCCATCCTGCCATACCAAGTTCTGGAAGCTTGTTTCAAGCCATACAAGGCTTTCTTCAATCTGCATACATATGACTCCCTGTCATGTATTTCAAAACCGAGTGGCTGCTCCACATATACTTCCTCTTCAACTACACCATTCAAGAAAGCAGTCTTGACATCCATCTGGTGTATTTTCCATTTCATAGCTGTAGCCAAGGCAAGTAATGTTCTGATCGAAGTATACCTGGCTATAGGTGCAAAAGTTTCTTCATAATCTATTCCCTCTTTCTGAGAGAAGCCACGAGCTACGAATCTTGCTTTGTATTTTTCTACACTGCCATCTGCAGCATGCTTGATTTTGTAGATCCATTTGGAAGTCACAACAGACTTCTCTTTAGGTCTTGGGACAACATCCCAAACATCATTCTTCATTATTGATTGGTATTCCTCAACCATGGCATCCTTCCATTCTTTATTTTCCACTGCTTCTTCATAACTGGAAGGCTCTTTGTTCATAATGTCACAGAGTAAAGCAACATAGCTGGTATGTGATCTAGTTCTCTTCTTTGCTTTGTGTTCTTCTTCTGGAATGCCAAATCTCTCTGCATCTTGAATGAGCTCTCTAGCCCATGCAGGTTTCCTCTTGTGAGAGTTATCCTCATGGGGTGGATCTACGGGTTCTTGCAGATCTTCAAACTCACGAACAACTTCTGGAACTGCTTCAGTCATGGTAGTGTCTTGAAATCTAGTTTCCTTAGGTTCTTCATAAACTTCGATGGTTTCCTTCCTTGATTTGATGAATGCTGAGTTTTCGTCAAATGTTACATCCCTGCTGACATCAATCTTCTTAGACCCTGCAAAGTATATTCTGTAAGCCTTCGAGCTTTCACTGTAACCCACAAAGATACCCTTCTTTCCTGAAGGATCTAGTTTAGTCCTCTTTTCTTTTGGGACATGATTGTATACTAGACAACCAAATATTTTGAGATGGCTGACTTCAGGATTCTTACCAGAAAAGACCTCTTCTGGTGTCTTGTTGTCCAATATCTTGTGGGGTGTCCTGTTCTGCACATATACAGCTGTTCTAACTGCTTCTGCCCATAGATGCATAGGTAGATCCTAGTCATGGAGCATTGCTCTTGCTGCTTCCATGATTGTTCTGTTCTTCCTTTTTGCAACTCCATTCTGTTGTGCATTGTAAGGAGTAGTCAACTCCCTCTTAATCCCTGAATCACTACAAAGCTTCTTGAAGTCACTTGAGGTGAATTCTCCACCATTGTCAGATCTGAATGTTTTGATCTTCTTGTCAGTTTGATTCTCCATCAAGGTTTTGAATTCCTTAAACTTATCAAACACCTCATCTTTGTTCTTCAAGAAGTATACCCAAGTCTTCCTGGAGAAGTCATCAATAAATGAGACATAGTAGACATACCCACTCAGGGAACTAGATGACATAGGACCACATGCATCTGAGTGGATGATTTCCAGGATGTCTTTTGCCTTGCTTTCACTACTTGGGAAAGCCTTCTTAATGTTCTTACCTTTTGCACATCCTTTGCAAACACCTTCATGTTTGGTCTTAATTTCAGGAAGACACTCTATTGCCTTGCTTGCAATTGGAAGTGCTCTATAGTGCATATGAGCAAGTCTTCTATGCCAAAGTTCACTTGGCTCCATGGATTCATGCACCATGGCATGTTCAGGTTTTCCTTCAATTTATACAAACCTCCCTCTTGCTCTCCAATCACTACTGCATCATCTATGTTCTTTCCCTTTGGCCACATTAGGACTTGGCCATCCACAAATGCAACCCTCATACCTTTTGCATCCAATGTAGAGATGGAGAGTAAGTTCTTCTTGAGCCCAGGTACATAAATGACTTCTTTCATCTTCAAAGATTTTCCAGAATCTAGGTTGTAGGAGGCTTCACCACTTCCTTTGATTGGGTATTGATAATCATCCCCAAGTTTCACCTTATGGGGTGATTCATGTTCAGATAGGTTCACAAAATATTCCTTAAACCCAGTCATGTGTTTGGAAGCCGCACTGTCAATTAACCAATCATCACAACCATGGGAGATAGTACCCATGAGAGAAGAGATCAGAACATACTCTTCTTCACTTGATGAGTCATCATCACTATCACTTTCTTCCCTAGCCTTCTTCTTTTGGGGTTCATCATCTTCGGCATCATGAGCATGAAACCTTCTTTTGCTTCCCTTCTTCTTCTTACTGGAGTTGTTGTTATTATTCCTTTTTTTCTTGGGACAATCTGAAGCAAAGTGACCCTTCTCATTGCATGTGAAGCATCTTAGGTCCTTCTTACTCTTTTGATATGATCTATTGTGGCGAGAGTGCTCTTTCTTGGTTTTTCTTCTTTTGGTGTGAGCTACAAGAGCTTGATCTTCACCTCCCATCTTTTCCTCACAAGCTATAAGTCTAGCTTCTTCTTGAGAGCATTCTTCCTGCAATCTGTTGAAGGAGATCAACTTCTTCCTTGCACAAATTCCTTGAATGAAGGAATCCCATGACCTGGGTAGGCCATTTAGAGTGGTCATCACCACTTCACCATTCTCCACCATTTCATCCACTGCTTCTAGTTGTTACTTGATCTGGGAGACCCTTGAAAAATAGGATTGAATGGTTTCTCCATTCTAAAACTTTACTCCTTTCAATTGGTTCTGCAGGGTCATCTTCTGATTTATGTTCTTTCCTTCAAATAGCTTGGTCAAAGATTCAAACATCTCCTTGGGTGTCTTAAGAGAAGACACATGGGGTATGAGATGGTCTTTGATAGAATCAACAATTATTCTCTTTGCCTTGACCAAGTTCTTCTTATGCAATACCTTGGCCTCTTCATACTCTGGGATAGGGATGTCTTCTTTCACATATGAGTCCAACTCATTTTCTTCCAGGATTAACCCAATCCTATACTTCTAGGCTTGGAAGTTATCATCCCCTTCAAGCTTATCCTCAAGCTTGGTATGGAGAGACATCTTAAAGAGTACTTCAAATGGAAATAGAAAAGATTTAGGTCTTACCACTTGAAATGCTGAAAACTGGATCTAGTCCCGGATTAGGGTTTGTCGCAAAACCCTAAAAATTCAAAATGTGAATTTCAAATTTCTAAAAGGATAGAGATGCGCCTTGATGAGCTGATCAGCTTGGTGTATTCAGAATTTGAGATCAGTAAAGTTTTGCCCTTCAGAATTGCCATTTTGTCCTCCCGGGTTCACTAGGGAGAGCCCTGAATTAGGGTTTGAGTTTCCCAGAGATCTACCCAGCCAATAATCTCGATCCAAAGCTCTAAACTTTGATTTTTGCAAGGAGCTTCTAGCTGTGCCTTCAGATTCCAGAAATTCCTATTTTTGTGGAAACCCTAATTTTTAGGGCCAAATCTGAAAAAGGTCGAAATTGAATTCTGATTGGACAGATAGATGCGCCTTGATGAGTAGAGTCAATCTACTATACTGATTTTCAAAAATCTGTGGAGAGAAACCCAATAAACAAGGAACTCAAGCTTCCATCACTGCAAAATGTCTTCTTCTCAGGTTAGCTCTGATACCATGTTAAATTTTGAGCATTAATTCACAATACTCTAGGATATTTGCTGAGAGAATAACATATATAGTATATCAATGCATAGCAATCACAATATGATAAGCATCACAAGAATCAAAAGCATAAGAGACAAGAGACACAGAGTTTCCGTGGGGAAAACCCTAAGGTGAAAAACCCCACAACTTCCTCAGAGATAGAGAGAGCAATGGCTCAACCAAAGTACAACCAAAATACACTGAGATAGTCTCCTAGTAGCAAATGATCCTCCTCCTCACTAGTGCGCCACTTTCTGAGTGAGAGTGAGTTACTTTTTCGAGTGAGTAAAATAGAGATCTCTGATCTCTATTTATACTAACCTTTTTGCCCAGTGACCTTATGGGGCCGACTTGTCTAGATAGGTACATCCACATTATATTATATATAATTCAGGGCCGACCCCACAAGGTGGTCTAATAACCCATTGGCAAGTACACACACTTGCGACACTTGTCAATCCACATGACTACACTTCCTCATAGAGGAATGACACATCTCTTATAAGGGTACAATAAATATATATAAAATACACAGATGAAATACATTCCGAAGTTACATATACATCAACAATTGCTCGTAGTCCAACTTTTGGAAATGATGCCAAGAACCCATCGTAAGTTTGATAGCCTCTGGTAAGCCTGCTTCTAGGTCAATTTCAACACATATCTTGGCATAGGAATATTGATCTTTGGTGTCTTCTTTATCAATATACCTTCCGAGGCCATTCCCTATTGTCTGCAAGGAGAGAAGACTCCAACAATGAACCGGGAGATTGGGTAACCGAACCCAAACAGGAAATTATTTGGGCATACCCACTGCTAGGTCGAAGTCTAGCGTCCACCTATTCAGGTACAGGCCTTGGGATCCCATGAAGTAAGGGCCACTTCAGAAAATTAAGTTGCAATCATCCTGGGAGATAAACTCAAATATGAAAAATCCTCTTCCAACTGAGTAGCAAGTTACACTTTCCTTGATTCGGGGGTCTCCAATTTCTTTGGATCCAGTTGTCGGTGGACCTAGGAGAGGGACAAAGACCCATCAATTGACCCACCAGTCCTCTTTCACCTAGCGACAGAGATATCCTAATCGGTTGTTCAGGCAGCAAAGCTATTTCAGGGATAGATTCTAACTTTTTGATGAACTTCGGCACAGATTGATTCACTGGCTTCTTAAATTGAGCAGAGATAAGAACGCGGAAGGCTTCCTCATCTGGAGAGGGAGGCGAACGGGTGGGAGGCAACTCCTCTTCTCCAATGGAGCTCATCGCAGAAGCACTCAAGCCCTAGAACCCTATCAATCGCCTTCACGCTAATCGTAGCAGATCTCTATAAATATTAAGGATGATTCCTAGACCATGTTCTAATAATTGCTATGTTTGTTAAAGTCACATTGTTTAGCTGTTGTTAGGATAATTTTGGGCATAAAGATGGTCAAAAGTTCAGAGGCTAGCAGTCATATTGTTAGAAATATCCAATATGCATTTAATGTGATTGGGAAGACATGTTGTAGAAAATATCTCTGTGTGGCTCGTCATGTGTTAGCGGAATCATTTGTAAGCAAGTCCACAAGGCAACGTCGCCTGCTATCACACACTTCTCCTGCTATCACACACTTCTCACGTACTTAAATTAAATAGAAAAACTATTAAAAAGCACTTTTTTATAAGAGAAAATCTTGACACTCCAGGTGGAAAATATTGTTGGGATTTTGTTGGTAGGTTTCCTCATGGAGATAGGAAGCTAATTGATGTTGTTAAGGAGTTAGTATAAAAGTTTTGGCATGATCATACTAGACCTTCATCAAACCAAAGAGACATGCTAAAGCTAAGAAAAGGTTCTACTGAACGCGAACCCCATGTTAAACACTTCCTTGACACCACAAAGACTGAACTCTATGAGAGATTCAGGAATGAGCACACACAATTGAACCTGGGCCAAAGGTCCTTTGACAAATGAAAACCATGGTACGTTCATATATGCATTGATTGAAACACCTGTTGTTGTAGATACCATGTAGAATATGAAAATTATTATGACACATATAAAAATATATGTTTTGATTTGCATACTAACATTGTACAGGGCTACAATGAATCCATACTACCACCGAATGCATCAAGAGACTTTATCCGCAACATCATGTGTCCAAGGCCTGAAGGACAAAAATATTATGAAAAATCGTGTCTATATGGGACATATTCTAGGTGCAGTGGGTTTTCTCTTTTGAACCGTTTCATTCATGAAATCGAGGAGCACGAATTTGGCAGGATGGTCGTGGAGATGCAGAGCTTCAAGTACGTAACCTATCAATTATACAGTGCCAGGGAAAGTAAAAAGATTGCATTGTTGAAGTCACAGGTACAAATGAATATTTCATATTTTTCATATTATACGTTCAATTTATGACATATACATTTTTCCAAAGGCCACATTGTAATATTTCCCTTGTTTTCATGGAAACAAGAACGGGTATGTGACTTCTTGAAGGAGTTCTACAAGAAAACATAGAAGTATGTTCAACATGTGCATGTAGCACGATGGAAAGATGAATAGTACAAAAAATGTAGGGACACATTTCCCATTGGAACCATAGTGTCAATTGTGTATTTTGCAGAAACTTACACCCTTCAGCCAAAAAATGAAATCTAGAGTCAATACTGCCATTCATACCAAGTCAGCATCATGGTACATATTATGTATAGCCATGGGCCATAGAGACGCAATGACATGAGGATAATATTGAAGGAGACAAAATTTTAAATAAGTCATGATAGAACCCATGATCTGCGTTATGTGCAACATTGTTTTCGAATTTTCTATGATAAGTTAAAGGAGAGAGATATACAGATGGATCAACATTGGATATGGTCAGATGGTTGTGCAGGCCAATTCAAAAATGCCAAAGTATTCCAATGGATGAGTATTTTGAATAAGAATTACAATGTGCCGCATATCTGGAACTATTTTGAGACCGGGAACGGAAAAGGTGAGCATGATGGGGGCGTGCATGCATCAAGACCGCACTACGAAAGGATGAGATGAGGTTTAACACAAACCCTCATATTCGAGATGCAAACTCCATAGTTCAATGGTTCTTTGCAACAATGTCAGACCGAGCAAGAGATCAACAAACATCATCAGTGGCAGGACATGTGGTAAGAAATTTTTGGCAAGTGGTTGACATAGATCGATCACGTTCCTATAGTTGCAGCACAATACAAGGAACACGTGGATTTCATTCAATCTGAAGCTCAAACAACCCTTTATTTGAAATATGGATGCGAAAACTTGCTTGATTTTGCAGCCCTTGCAGCAGTGTCGAATGGGATGAATGCGAATGCATGGACTAGGTTGATAAATGGGATCGTGTGTCACTTGCAGTAGACCCACGTGCAGTTGTTGAAACAACCCAGTTAGAGGAGGGTTAGTTAACAATTTTGACAGATATCTCAGATCTTGTACAACCAGGACACATATACATAGTTGTTTGCCTGAAATACAATGAATGGGGCATGGATTATTGGTTGGCACGGGGCATCCAAGGTAATCAAACCCTCTACAGAACATTAATTGACAATGAAGGCAATGAATTTTGTATTGGCTCAATGGTGTTTAAGGGGGAATATCTTACACTAGATGGGAAGCCAATAAAGACTAATGGGTATGTATTCATGGATTATAGACTAGGTTTAGTGGTGTATCACTTCAAAAACTTGATCGTTGGCACAAACATCCATCTACAGACAATTTAAAGAAAGAGCTCAACTAAGGTACGCTACTTCCTGCCTCATTCAGAGCACAAGAGATTGATGGAGACAATTAGCAAACGAGAGGATCCAGATGGATTTATTGAATGAGGTCAGTGAAATTTACATAAGAGATAGAATTGCATCAAAGAATGTTATGTTCTACATCGAGGTATGTGTAGTTTTATGTTATTTTGTTGGTAAATGCATTTTTTGTTGATACATACATGTGTTATTTTTCATGTTTTAATGTAATACCAAAAACAAAGCTTGTTGTGCATTTTTCCAATATTTTATCAAACCCTAGTTGGATGACCTCTTTGGTTTTTGATTAAGCGACCCTCTTGGGGAGAAAAATCATCATTTGCTTATGTTTTATCAGGCCTGCAAAAGCCCCTTAGGAAATCACTAAAATCTTGCTAAGTCATCCTAAAACCATCCTCCATCACAGTACTTCTATCTCCCCTCACTTAGTTCCACCCATACACACTTTACAAACATCAAACATTAACAAAGATACTTCATAGTCACTTGTGTCCTACCCCTAAATCAATATTTTGAGGTGTACATGTGTGTCTACTTCTGATTCATGTACATGTGTGTCTTGCATTGGTGGACCAACTACGCAAAACCATGTGTCGGAAGACTAGGAGTGGCTTTCCCATGCTTTCCCTTCACATGCCAACCCTTATAGGTTTGCTTTTTGCACCCTGGGCTCGAATTGACCTTGTAATACTCACATTATCTAACACTCTTGAATCACCCTCAACAACGTCCTCCATTAAGGACTCACATCCTCTCTAATGAATAAGTAGAACCTAGGTCACCTGACACGAGGACATGAGACACGAAGGAGACATAACCTAGCCCCAGATACCTAATCTATCCCTATAGAACCTAATCTAGCTTATAGACCTTGGTCTAGCCCTATAAGCCAATAAAAAACAAATGTATCCTTGGAAAGCCTAATGTGGACCAAATACCCTGTAGACCTAATCTAGAGACCTGGAGACCCAAGCCTAATCTAGAGCTAGAACCTGGCTTTTGGAATACATTGGAATCGATGGATTCGCAATCAGATTCACAGTTTTGGTGCAATGGGCATTTTGGTTAGGCACCGCGGGGCCATTCAGGGACACTTTGAGGATTTTCTCAAGGGCCATGGAACCCAAACTAGCGATCGGACTAGGTTTCCATCAGCTCCCACACGTGCGTATGGCCAGTGTGGACATGTCTATGGTGGCCACGCACACCCGGGAGCCTTCGAATGAGAAATGGCCCCCTTGAGCGAATTTGAAATGGCCTTCATAAAGCAAAACCCTAGATCTAGAGATGGCATATTGGAACCATTTCCAGGAATTGAAGGAATGGTGTGGGGTGTCACCCAGCTAGAACCCAATGTCTGGCATCCATCAGAATTGACGAATTCGCGAACGGAGTCACGGTTTTGGTGAAATGGGCATTTTGGTAAGGCAACTTGGGGCCATTCAAGGACACTTTGAGGATTTATTTCGGGGCCATGGAACCCAAACCAGGGAGTGGACCATGGTTCTGTCAGCTCCCACACATTCGTATGGCCAATGTGGACCTATCCACGATGGCCACGCATGCCCGGGATCCTTTAGATGAGAAATGGCGCCCTTGAGCGAATTTGGAATGGCCTTCACTGAGCAAAACCATAGATCTGGAGATGGCATATTGGCACTATTTCTGGGAGTTGGAGGCACAGTGTGGGGGGTCCAACAGCTAGAACCCAGCATCCATAATCCATTGGAATCGATGGATTCATGACCGGAGTCATGCTTTTGGTGCAACAAGAATTTTGGTCAGGCACCTCGGGACCATTAGAGGACACTTTGAGGATTTGCTCCAGGCCATGTAACCCAAACCGAAAAGCGGACTGGGGTTCCATTGGCTCCCACACATGCGTATGGCCAGTGTGGACTTTTCCACGGTTGCCATGCACGCCCAGGATCCTTCGGATGAGAAATGCCCCCCTTGAATGAATTTGGAATGGCATTCACTGAGAAAAACCCTAGCTTTGGAGATGGAACATTGGCACCATTTCTAGGCATTGTAGGCATGGTGTGGGGGGACCCCAGCTATACCCTGACATCTGAAATCCATCGAAATCGACATATTCATGATCGAAGTCATGGTTTTGGTACGACGAGCATTTTGGTTAGGCACCTCGGGGCCATTCATGACACTTTTGAGGATTTGCTCCAGGGCCATGTAACCCAAACCGACGAGCATACCAGAGTTTCGTTGGCTCCCACACATGCGTATGGCTAGTGTGGACCTATCCACGGTGGCCATGCATGCTTGTAAGCCTTTGGATGAGAAATGGCCCCATTGAGTGAATTTGAAATGGCCTTCACTAAGCAAAACCCTAGCTCCGGAGATGGCACATTGGCACTCTTTCTGGGTGTTGGAGGTATGGTGTGGGGGGGGTGCAACTAGAACTCGACATCCAGAATCCATTGAAATTGATGGATTCACGATTGGAGTCATGTTTTTAGTGAAATGAGCATTTTGGTCAGGCACCCCAGGGCCATTCGAGGACACTTTGAGGATTTGCTCTGGGGCCACGGAACCCAGACCAGCAAGTGGACCGGGGTTTCGTCAGCTCCCACACATGCATTTGGCTAGTGTGGACCTGTCCATAGTGGCCATGCATGCCTGGGATCCTTCGGATGAGAAATGGCCCCTTGACCGAATTTGGAATGGCCTTCACTCAACAAAACCCTAGCTCCAGAGATGGCACATTGGCACCATTTTCGGGCATTAGAGGCATGGTGTGGGGGGTACCCTAGCTAAAAATTGACATCTAGAATCCATCAGAATTGATGGATTCACGATCGGAGTCACGGTTTTGGTGCAACAAGAATTTTTGTCAAGCACTTTGGGGCCATTCATGGCCATTTTGAGGATTTTCTCTGGGGTCACAAAACCCAAACTTGCGAGCGAAACAGGGTTCCATCAACTCCCACACGTGCGTATGGCCAGTTCAGACTTGTCCATAGTGGCCACACACGTCCGGGAGCCTTTGGATGAGAAATGGCCCCCTTGAGCGAATTTTGAATGACCTTCACTAAGAAAAAACCTAGCTCCGTAGATGGCACATTGCCACTATTTTCGTATGTTGGAGGCACAGTTTGGGGGGTCCCCTAGCTAGAACCCGACATCCTAAATCGATTGGAAGTAACGGATTTGCGATCAAAGTCACGGTTTTGGTGAAATGGGCATTTTGGTCAGGCACCCTAGGGCCATTTGCAGGCACTTTCAAAATTTGCTATGGGGCCACGGAAACCAAACCGGAGATGGGAACAGGGTTGCCGGCTCCCAAACATGCATATGGCTAGTGTGGACCTATCCACGGTGGCCATGCATGCTCGGGAGCCTTCGGATGAGAAATGCCCCCCTTGAGCAATGTTGGAATGGCCTTCAGTGAGCAAAAGCCTAGCTTCAGAGATGGCACATTGACACCATTTCCAGGCATTGGAGGCATGGTGTGGGGGGACACCTTGTATTGGAGAAAACTCACTATGGCTTGGGAATACCACAACAGACAGATGACTACTAGAAATCTACTCAATTCTCAAAACAATGTTATTATAAATGACAATGTTAAAACAATGGAGAAATATAACCAACCTTGATCCAACGTTTGATGTAGATCCCTGTTGGAGCTTTCAATCTGCGCACATCCAAGCACTTGTAATCTGCAAATTAGTCTTGACAACAAATATCTAACAAATACATGTGATATATAAATAACATTAACATCATCAATAACAATGTTCCATAATATCATAAGCAAATGCAACCCAATGTATAATAAATGACATTCACACCATGAATGGACTAGAATATGAGTATTTCTATTAATGAACAAGAAGAAGTACAAAGTGATACGACCTCTTGCCAGAAACCAATCTGAACCAAGATCTAGATCAATCCACTTGTGCCTCCACCACTTCAATCCTCCATGAATGGAAAAATCAAACTAGAAAGGAGTTTGGAAGGTGAACATAACTGGTTCACAACTACAAGGATCAATGCGTGTAGACTCAAGATAGGGCAAAAGTCCACTAGAGTGCCTTTACTATTCTCTTCTTCCTCCTATCCATAAGCCATATGTGCTCAATATATAGTCCTTTCAAAGGTAGGTGAAAGGACTCATTGAGATGTTACTTGGGCAGATGGAGAGCCAAAGGTCACCCAATGACCACTTTTTGGGAGTAAAAACTAATAAAATAGTGGTTTTTACCATTTTGCTTGATACTCGTGGGCTATAAGGATGCAACTCGTGGGTACGCATGCTATAGTGATGCAACATGCAGGTAGGAACAAAAATAGGATAGACTGGTATCACTGAAGGATGAAAATGGATCTGAGTCACTGAAATGGATCCTACAGGCCAAAGAATGCTGATGCTCACAAGGTGGAAGATTTCTGTGTAACACAGCTAGCTAGAACCCGACATCTGAAATCGATGAGAATCAATAGATTCACGATCGATGTCATGATTTTGGTGCTATGGGAATTTTGTTCAGGCACCACGGGGCCATTCAAGGACTCTTTGAGGATTTGATCTGGGGCAACGGAACCCAAACCGACGAGCGCACTTGGGTTGCATCGGCTCCCACACATGGGTATGGCCATTGTGGACTTGTCCATAGTTTCCACACACACTCGAGAGCCTTCAGATGAGAAATGGCCCCCTTGAGTGAAATTGGAATGGCCTTCACTGAGCAAAACCCTATCTTCGGAGATAGCACATTGGAACTATTTCCGGGCATTGGCGACATGGTGTGGTGGGTCCCCTAGCTAAACCCAACATCCGAAATCCATCTAAATTGATGTATTTGTGATCGGAGTCACGATTTTGGTGCAACGAGCATTTTTTCTAGGTGCCCTGAGGCCATTCAAGGACACTTTGAGGATTTGCTCCGGGGCCACTGAACCCAAACCAACGAGTGGACTTGGATTCTGTCGGCTCCCACATTTGCGTATGACCATTTTAGACATTTTCACGATGGCCAGGTAGTCCCAGGAGCCTTCAGATGAGAAATGGCCCACTTGAGTGAAATTGGAATGGCCTTCACTAAGCTAAAACCTAGCTCCAGAGATGGCACATTGGCACCGTTTATGGGTGTTGGAGGCACGGTGTGGGGCGGGTCCTAGCTGAAACCTACCGTCCAGAATCCATCGGAACCTACAGATTCACTACCGGAGTCACGATCTTGGTTCTACGGGCAGTTTTTCCAGGCACCCTGTGGCCATTCAGGGACATTTTGAGGATTTGCTCCAGGGCCACGGAACCCAAACCGATGAGTAGACTTGGATTCCGTCAGCTCCCACACGTGCGTATGGACATTGTGGACCTTTCCATGGTGGCCACACATGCCTCGGAGCCTTTAGATGAGAAATGGCCCCCTTGAGCGAAATTGGAATGGCCTTCATTGAGAAAAACCCTAGCTCTGGAGATGGCACATTGGCACCCTTTCTGGGCATTGGAGGTACGATGTGGGTGGACCCCTACCTAAAACCTATCATTTGAAATCCATCGGAATTGACTCATTCTCTACCATAGTCACGTTTTTGGTGCTACACGCATATTTTCGAGACATCCCGTGGCCATTCATGGACACTTTGAGGATTTGCTTCGGGTCCATGGAACCCAAACCGGTGAGCGGACTTGGATTCCGTCAGCTCCCACACATGCATATGGCCATTGTGGACCTTCCCACGGTGACCACTCACATGCGGGATCCTTCGAATGAGAAATGCCCCCCTTGAGCAAAATTGGAATGGCCTTCACTGAGCAAAACCCTAGCTCTAGAGATGGCACATTAGCATTGGTTCTGGGTGTTGGAGGCATGGTGTGGGGGGTCCCCTAGCTGAAACTCAGAGTCTAGAATCCATTCGAATCGACAGATTCATGATCAGAGTCATGGTTTTGGTGCAATGACCATTTTTTCCATAAACCCCATGGCCATTAAGGGACACTTTGAGGATTTGCTCCGGGGCCACGGAACCCAAACCGGCGAGCGAACATGGATTTAGTCGGATCCAAAACATGCGTATGTCCCTTGTGGATGTGTTCATGGTGGCCACACATGCCTGGGAGCCTTTGGATGAAAAATGGCCCCCTTGAGCGAAATTGGAATGGCCTTCACCAAGCAAAATCCTAGCTCTGGATATGGAACATTGGCACCGTTTTCAGGCATTGGAGGCATGGTGTGGGGGAACCCATTGCTAAAACTTGGCATCCAGAATTCATTGGAATCGACGGATTCGCTACTGGAGTCACAGTTTTGGTGCAACAGGCATTTTTTCCAACCACCCCTTGGCCATTTAGGGATAGTTTGAGGATTTTCTCTGGGGCCACGAAACCCAAACCGATGAGTAGACTTGGATTCTGTTAGCTCCCACACATGCATATGGCCATTTTTGACATGTTCATGGTGGTCACGCACATCTGGGAGCCTTTGGATGAGAAATTGCCCCCTTCAGCAAAATTGGAATGGCCCTCACTGAGCAAAACCCTAGCTCCAGAGATGCCACATTGGCACTATTTCTGGGTGTTGGAGGCATGGTGTGGGGCAGGGCCCTAGTTGAAATTATGTGTCTGAAATCCATCGGAATCGACAGATTCGCTACCGGAGTCACGGTTTTGGTGCTACGGGAATTTTTTCCAGGCACCCCATGGCCATTCATGGACACTTTGAGGATTTGCTCCGGGGCGACGGAACCCAAACTGGCAAGCGGAATTGGATTCTTTCATCTCCTACATGTGAGTATGGCCATTGTGGACGTGTTCACGATGGCCATGCACACCCGTGAGCCTTCGGATGAGAAATGCCCCCCTTGAGCGAAATTTGCACGGCCTTCACATTTTTGGTGCTACGGGCATTTTTTCCAGGTACCCCATGGCCATTCAGGGACACTTTGAGGATTTCAAAGCATCTGGACCTATAATAATTCAGTCTTAGTGTTTTTACTTGATTTGAGAAGTTGATTTCTTTTCTATTAAACTATGCAATTTCCTTCAAACTTCTGTTCATTGACATAATGGATACATGGAACGTAATTAATTTTTTTTCCTACTGTCATTTGCAAAAACTAAGATAGCTAAATTAGATATGTTTTTCAACCTATTTAGTTCCTTTAGGCATACTTTTTGTTGCTTTTTTGTAATGATATATTAACCATATTTAACTTTGCTTAATTTTTTGTCTTTTCCATTGAAAAACTAATAGGCATAGTGCATATGGAAATAAAGAATTATTCCAATGTAGAATGTGTGTTGATGAATGTAAAGTGTCTATGGTGCATCCTAAAATGTCCAATATCCAATGTTAACTACTAGCCAATTTAAATAGAAGAGTGCATAGTTGGCTTGAAACAAATATATCATTTATGCTACAAATTCCCATAAGTAATAGGAAAATGCATCTATATAGGAAACTTGTAAATTGTTGGTTTCTATTACGAATAAGCAGTCATATGTTGATTAGCAAAGGATTCAAGAAATAAGCCACAATCAATAGATCATGTGCTAAGCTTTTCAGTATAGACTCCATGTCTATTAGATATGAAACTTGGGTGATTTTTCCACTAATTTGACAAGCTGTTTTTTTTGTTATCAAATTATGCA
The DNA here is from genome assembly GCA_027924585.1 of Larix kaempferi. Taxonomy (NCBI): domain Eukaryota; kingdom Viridiplantae; phylum Streptophyta; class Pinopsida; order Pinales; family Pinaceae; genus Larix; species Larix kaempferi. The sequence continues at coordinate 5,069,186 of BSBM01000008.1, forward strand.
GTTTCCTTTACACTTGTAACATACCCTTTAAGCTGGAAAACATTTTGTGTTTAGAAACATTATGATAACTTTTATTGTAAAGTTTATATTGGACAGGTGTCCAAGGATGACTGTAATTTGCACAATATATTATTATTTAATAAATAAAATAGGAGACAAACACTTAAGAAGACTGTTGAAAGATTGGTTACTGATCCACTAGGTGGAATGGAATCTGGGGTAGAAGGCAATGGACAAGTGGCAGCATCATGATGCAACTAACTAGCTGTTGGTATGGGACAACTCCCTTGAAATGTCAGTCACAGTGCCCTGAATGATGGGACTATAGCTTGAGGCTCATTTATTCCAAACTAACCACTAAAAGAACTAGGCAGTCTATATAATAGCCATCAAATATTGAACTGAGGTTCATCACTTTTCCTGACGAGGAAATTTACCTTGGGGTTTTGCTGTGTATGCACCCAAGAGATTTGATGAGGGGATATGTCGTTGTTGATCATGTTGTGAGTCTACCAAACTCTTATTGATTTTAGGAGGATGATGCTAAGTGGAGAAGGCATTTTTCAAGAGGTTGATACCGAAAGGAGAAGGTATTTTTGAGTGTCTTGCTTCTACAAAGATTCCACCCACTTACTGGATCAGTAAGTAGGCTCGGGGATTCATTAGAAGTCAACAGTTGAGCTGCTTCTTCTAAAGCAGGTTGGGAGGAACAGGCCTCCTAGGGTGTTTGTTGGCCTATCGTCAGTTACAGGTTCTATTGTCTTATCTGTTTTATTTTTAAGTTATGTTATCTATTTTGCATATTACAGTTCTGCTATTTATTAAACTTTCACTGTTTAATTTATAAGTTATTTTAGTTTCTTGTATAAGTTAATAATTCTGTATAAATATGAAATGATTGAATAAAATGGTTTCTGTATTTTTCCCCATGCAAAAAGGAACAACATCGTACTCCAGTACAGAAACAAATTAAGATAGATAAGATATGATAGGCAAACTGCCATGATGGTAGAAGTACCATTTTATATGTTCTGTTAAAATTATTTGTTGTTATTAAATAGCATTATCTACTGTATTTTACTCACATCACTATTTTTATTTCCATTGTTTTCATTTTTGTTTTCCAAATGTTTATTTTCAAAAGAATAACTATAGTTTTCTATTGTTATCATTATTGTACATATAAGATAGAAAGACAAACAAGAAGCATCATATTACCAACTTAGGGTTTGTAAATTTACATTTAAATTCTTTAAAAGTTTACTGTTATTACTAATATTCCTATTACTGCACACACATAATAGTTGAGCAAACAAAGTCTTTTATCATATAGCTAGGGTTTAATGTTTTTCTTTTTACATGCACATATAATCATAAACACACAAATGAAATGCTGTTACAGAATCAAGCTAGATGAACAAGCTCTCTGTCATTTTCTTGTTTTTACTCATAGTAGACAAATCAAGTATGTTTTTACATCAAAAATCATTATTGTCAATTGAACTTATTCATTTCAAATATCAATTCAAAGTCTAATATATTTCAATAACTGTAGGAGCAAATTCAAATAGAAAACACAAATTCCATTTGATGTCGAACGTATCAACAGTCATCATCTTTCCATCCAATCTAAACTTAACCACAACCCTAAACCCTGATAGGTTTATAATTGTACTACTTAAACATTTACACAGTTGAAGGTGAGGCATTTGGCCGAAGCCTGTCACATTTCATCAACACATAACCATTGAATTAATAAACAGTAGCTTTGATTTCTTCATACACATTTTGTAAAATGAATTCTTTTTAAACATTCTTAAGCTCACAGTCCAGAATGAAGCACATTAGCACAAGTATGAGTCAAACCTAGTTTGCATACACATTATCAGTGTACAAAAGACTGTTTAAACACGACTCATTTCCATTTCTTCAGTCAACGAGTGATAAGTTTCAAACACGGGCCAAGCCCCAACACTCAAACACAAAAGTAATCATTGTCATCTAAGTTCTATGAAAGGATATTTTATTATCACTTCAACAGAGTCTGAAACCCAAATCCAAACAAACGATCATTGCCAAGATAGAAACCCTGAACTCAAACTCTATACAAATACCAGCTTTTACATCGACTCTATAAACTAAAAAAACAACTCAGGGTTCTGCAACCACAATTTCTAGATTGATGATACGACTGTTTACCATGATTTTTGGTAGGAGAACCTATGAGGGTTTGCCACCAGGCTTATCTTTTTAGCTTCATTGCTATCCATTGATCACCAAACCCCATTGCCACCAAACCAAAGCGTTGAATACAAAACTTTGGCGTTACCTGCCACAAAGAACTTTGGGAGTTAGTAATATTATAATTTGACTGTTAACAAATGAAGAAATACATTACATAATGAAGATACTAGAAAACTTGCCCAGTTGTTAAACAGTCGGTTGGAATGCATTTAGCTTCCAAATATTTTCTCCAATGCAGCAAAGTTGCCATGCACAGTGCCATCGACAAAGTCCATTAGAAAAGTCCAAACACTTATACAATATTTTCATAACAAGATTACAGAGATTTGAGGCACAATGCAATCCACAACCGCCCAGGGTCAAGCCCTGTAAACCAGCGGCTTGTCGGCCTTCTTCTTCAAAACAAAACCACAAAATGAATGCACGAAGGTAAATTAACATTAAGGCAAGTCTACCTAGGGTTTACACATTCCAACTACCGAGAACCACAAGATCAATGATCGAGATTGAGCCAACAAGATATGATGTAACCAAGACAGAGATGCAATCAAATTGTAATCAATGACTACATTTAACTTGCAGAACAGTTGGATGCCATATCACCCAAAGCTGAGCTCACAACTTGGTTACACATCACTATTCCTTACCACGATCATCACATGAAGACAGACACATAGACGCCAGCGTAGCAACCACAACACCACAACAAGATCGCATTAAATGCTGAAGATCTCACGTAGCTTTTAGCCAGAGTCTCGACTAGATAAACATTTAATTCATATCAAAGCTCAAGTTATGTGATAGCGAAGGCCTCGGGATTTTAACAATGCCATACAACTGCATACAACCATGTATAAGTTAACAAACATAGGATAGAGGTATAATAATACCATAAATAAAGATATATGATTCAATCCATAAGGTCAATACCATTCACGCTAGGAACATAAACCTTGTTCCAAAGTTTATATAACACATATATGCAATGCACGCCGAACTATAGAGTTTAAACATTTCATGCCCATATTATTATTCGCGCCATATAACATTTCAACAAAGTTATCAATATAGTTTCCATAGGTTATCCAACTTGGAATTTAAATATAGTTAATACGCCAACTATGTATTATAAACCATTAAAATGCCATAGTATAACATGGATTATCACAAAGTTAACATTTAAACATTACATTTAAATAGCTAGGCTATTGCTTAAGGTTAGTGTAGAGAGTACTTAACCTTCAAATTATATTGAAAGCTAGGGTTTGACACAAACTCTACTATGCGGTATACTATTATATCAAGAGCCTCTCGATTCATATGTGGACGCAATACAAATGGCGTCACTAACACTACAAGATTTATTACATTGCAGCTGTCATCTCCAGGAGAGTCATTTAATCTATTGATGACACTAGTTTTCATAAAGACCAAACGTGTTACAAATTCAGACGGCTAAATTAGGCTATATTACCACTGATCTCACCAATAGTTACAACGAGTTTACTTCTTAAACATTACTGTCGACACATGCAATCATAACCATAAAAAGACGATTCAAGTGGCGAAGTTAAACTGAAGATACATACCATCGACATCTTCATCCACGACAGATTTTACAATTATCCTAAACATAGAGATGACAAGCTAAAGCTTACAACTTGTATTATAAAAACTGGAATTACTCTATAACCTTACCTGCAGATCTGCGAAAGAAGAATCCAATGCTTTAGCTTTCAAATCTAAGTAAACCCAAGGGAATCCGATAGGAACCCCTTTCGTAAATATGCAAACAACTTCATTAGTATTGTTACCAAATCCTTACACATAACAAAATAAACATTGTTCTGTTGCATCCTAGTTATAACCAAGTACATATTCATGTTTAAAACAATTAAGACAAATTGTAATGAGGCAGTTATGATTTGTTACCTAATTATTATTGTTCCGCAGATAGCATTTATCTTATATAATAGGCTATATCAAAAAAAAATTATTTTCACATTTTTGGGATGTTACATGTGGTATCAGAGTGCGAGTTCAAACTCTAGGCCTGAATGAGGCTCATGCGTGCAAACAAAAAAATAAATCAAAAAGATTATGTTACTAACTTTTGTAATTTAATTTCATTTTTGGAGAGAATAGATTGAGTTTTAATTGCAGGTATGGAAATACCGGAGGAATAAGCAGATGACAGATCTCCTCGAAATGAACGAATTAATCATAATAACACTAAAGGAATTTATGTTGAGTTAAACAACCAGTTCCCTGAAATTTTACGCAATGTGCAGTACTTAAAATCTGAGTGAAAAGCTGTTAAAGAAGAAAATGAACGGATCCTGAAGGCATAGGAAGAGTTACAGCAGAATTTAAAAGGAAATTGTCACAGTGATGAAAGAGGCAGAAAATCAGAATTTAGAGTTGATTTTGAAATAATGTCTCACCAACATAAGCATAAGAAAACAAGGAATGGTTACTCATCTTCTAAGTCTGATTCAAGTAATGATGATGTAAATTATGATAGCAGTAACAGTGAGTGCTGCTCTAAAAAGGGAAAACATAAGCATTATGAACAGATTATCGGTGAATTTAAAAGCATTAAACCACCTACTTTTAACGGCGAAAGTGAGAAGGGTGAGACAACGGAAGCTTGGCTGTCTGGAATGAAAAAGTACTTTAATATTTATGACTACTCTTCTCAACTGAAAGCCAAGATGGCTATTTATAATCTGACCGGAAAGGCAAATATATGGTGGCAAGATCTTAAAAGAATCAAGAGCATAAAAGAAAAAGAAGTAACTTGAACTTTGTTAAAAGTTTGTTTAAAAAGAAGTTTTTGTCTGAACAGTATTTTGAGGATAAATCGAAGGAGTTTTATGATTTAAAGTTAGGTACTATGAACATGAAAGAATTGTGCAGCAAGTTCCTTAGCTTGCCGAGGTACGTACCCTACATGGTTGAGGAAAAGCCTCAAGTGCAATGGTTTCTTAGTTCTTTACTGTTTAATATAAAAGATTGTATTGAGTATGATAATCCTTCCACTTTGGAAGAGGCCATGAGGAAGAAAATTTTTTGCTTTGACCAAAACAGAAAAAGAGAAGGAACAACTGGCTGGAAGAACAGTAAAACTAATCAGTATGACTATAGAAAGAAGAATTTTAATCAGAATGCTGGAGGCTTTAAGAAAAATTTTAATAACAGAAAATTTACTAATAATTATTGGAATAATACATCTCAGAACACTAATGCTGTAAGAAATGTACCTAATAATCTCAGCAATAATAATAATAATAGTAACAACAGGTATGCTGAACAGAAAGGACCCATAAAGTGCTATGAATGTGGCAGACCACACAAGAGAACAGATTGCCCACGCAACAAGAGGAAAACCAACAACATACATACTATGCAAACAGAACCTACAGTTGGAGATATTGCAAGAGAAATGCCCAGGATAAATGCAACATTGGAGAATCGTCAAGCGGACCATCAAACATCCATGGTCAAAATTGAAGGTACGATACAAAACAAGTCTAATTCTATTTTGATAGATCCAGGTGCAAATTTAAGTTATATTTCACCTACTTTAGTAAACCATTCCAAGCTAAAAATAGAGAAATTTAATAATGCGTGGTTAGTTCAACTTGCAACAGGAACTGAAAGAAAGGTTACAGATTATGTTCAAAATTGTGAAGTATTTTTAAGTCAGCTGAAAATGCAAATTAATCTGAATGTTTTACCCTTAGGTTCATATGATCTGTTAATTGGCATGGATTGGCTTGAACAACATAGAGTTATATTGAATTGTTATGATAAATCTTTTACTTGTATAAATAATGAAGATAATTCAGAAACAGTAAAAGGAATTCATAGGCAGATTTTAGTAAGGCAGATTTATGCCTTACAAGTGAAGAGAGCTGTTGGAAAAGGTTGTAAATTGTTTGCTATTAATGTTGTTAATGATGAATGCACATCTAAAGAATACAAGTTAAAACTAGAGGATATTCCCATCATTAGGGACTTTTCTGATGTATTCTCGAAAAAAATTCTAGGATTACCTCCGAAAAGAGAACTTGACTTCACCATTGAGTTAGTACCCGATGCGGTACCAAACTCAAAGGCCCCTTATAGGATGAATATTTTGGAGTTAAATGAGTTAAAGTCTGAGCTGAAAGAATTAATAGATAAAAACTACATAAGGCCCAGTGTGTCCCCTTGGGGAGCACCAGTAATATTTGTTAAAAAGAAGGACGGTACCATGTGTTTGTGCATTGACTACCGTCAGCTTAATAAAATGACAATTAAGAATCGGTATCCGTTACCCCGCATAGATGATCTATTTGATCAAGTACGCGGAGCAGAGATATTCACTAAAATTGATATAAGGTTGGGTTATCATCAAGACCGGATAAAAGACGATGACATATTCAAAAGTACATTCAGAATGTGTTATGGACACTACAAGTTCGTAGTTATGCCTTTTGGGCTAACTAACACACCGACAGTGTTCATGTGTTTAATGAACAATGTTCCGCATAAATAGATGGATAAGTTTGTAGTGGTATTCATTTATGATATCCTGATTTACTCAAAAACTAAAGAAGAGCATGAAAAACATCTAAAAATCATTTTATAAGTACTTAGAGATCACCAGCTTTACGCTAAGTTTAGTAAGTGTGATTTCTATAAAGATAAAATTCAGTATTTGGGTCATATAATTTCAAAAGATGGTATTTCTGTTGATCCTGATAAAATTAAAGCAATTAAGGAATGGTCTATCCCAAAAGATGTAATTGATGTATGGTCATTCATGGGAATAACGAGGTATTATAGAAAGTTTATTGAAGGGTTCTCTGGAATTGCCAACCACCTCACTTATTTGCAGAAGAAAGGGAAGAAATTCATATGGGATCAAAAGTGTCAAGACAGCTTTAATACGTTAAAAGAATTGTTAACTACTGCACCCATCTTAAAAACTGCAGATCCTAATAAGGATTTCGTCATATGCACAGATGCATGCAACGAAGGACTTGGAGGGGTCTTAAGTCAAGAGGGTCATGCAATTGCGTTTGAGTCAAGGAAGTTAAAAATACATGAAAAGAATTATGCAGCATATGATCTTGAGTTGGCAGCCGTGATACATGCTTTAAAGATGTGGCACCATCACTTGATCGGAAGAAAATTCATTTTAATGACTGATAATAAGGGGTTAAAGTATTTACTGGATCAAACAAATCTTAACGCAAGGCAAGCTAGGTGGTTAGCTTTCCTTAGCGAGTACGATTTTGAGATCCATCACATTAATGGAAAGGAAAATAAGGTTGCTGATGGGTTGAAAAAAAATGCTAGATTGAGTTTTGTAGCAGAAATCAGTACTTTTAAAACTAATCTGGAAAATCAGATCGAAGAAGGAATTAAGCAAGACAAAAATTACCAAAAATTACATGATAAAGTGACTGAAAATTCATTTGAAAATGTTATAACAGATTGCTGTATTAATGAAAAATGCTTCTTAACTTACAAAAATAGAATTTATGTGCCTAATTTTTCGAAGGTTAAGTTGTTGATTTTAGATGAAGTTCACAAGAGTCCTTATTCAGGGCATCCTGGTTATCAGAAAATGATAACTATGTTAAGAAAGGAGGACTTTTGGCCCAACATGAATAGTGAGGTTGCTGAATATATAGCTAGATGTTTTGACTATCAGACTATTAAAGCGGAATATCAACATCCAGCTGGGCTATTGCAGCCCTTACCAATTCCAGAATGGAAATCGGAGATCATAAGCATTGACTTTATTACAAGTTTTCCTAAAAATCAGAAGCAGAATGACTCAATTATGGTTGTTGTTTATAAACTTAGTAAAGCTACTCGTTTTATTCCTATTACAACTAATTTCAAGGCTTCTAACATTGCAGATATTTTCATGAAGCAAATTTTTCGCTTGCATGGAATTCCAAAGATAATTATTTCAGACTGAGACTCTAAGTTCACTGGTAACTTTTGGACAGCACTGTTTAAAGGATTAAATACTAAGTAAATTTCAACACTTCTTTCCACCCACAAACTAATGGTCAAACAGAAAGAGTGAATCAGATTTTGGAAAATATGTTAAGATTATATGTTAAAGATCATCCATCTAAGTGGGAAGATTATTTGCACTTAGCAGAATTTGCCTACAATAATAATTATCAAGCATCTGCTAAGTTAAGTCCATTTGAAATGTTGTATGGAAGAAAATGTTGTACTCCAATTTCGTGGGATAATCCTATAGATAGATTGATGTTAGGACCAGATCTATTGAAAGAAATGGAACTAACCGTGAAACGGGTTCAAGGTAACTTAAAAGTTGCCCAAGATCGACAGAAAAGCTATGCTGATTTGAAACGCACAGAAAGAGAATTTCAGGTAGGAGACCATGTTTCCATAAAGGTAAAACCCAAAAAAAGTTCTTTGAAGCTTGGGATTTGTGCTAAATTAGCACCGAGGTATTGTGGACCATTTGAAATCCTATCAAGGATAGGAGCTGTTGCATATCAATTGGCATTGCCATACAATTTTAAAATCCACAATGTTTTTCACGTTTCTATTTTAAAGAAGTATGTGCACGATGCTACTCATGTGCTGAATTGGAATGACATACAGGTGGAACCCGAAGGAGATTTTTAGGTGGAACTGGACTGTATTCTAGACTAGAGGGAAATTATGCTTCGGAATTGCACCATAGGGCAGGTAAAGGTGCAATGGAAGCACCTTAGCCCTGATGAAGCTACTTGGGAACTGGAAAGTAATATGTGGGCAGCATATTCAATTCTGTTCCATGAGGAACTTGATGATGAATAAGCAACATCGATGACGATGTTGAGCTTAAGAGGGGGTGTTTGTAACATACCCTTTAAGTTGGAAAACATTTTGTGTTTAGAAACATTATGATAACTTTTATTGTAAAGTTTATATTGGACAGGTGTCCAAGGATGACTGTAATTTGCACAATATATTATTATTTAAGAAATAAAATAGGAGACAAACACCTAAGAGGACTATTGAAAGAGTGATTACTGATCCACTAGGTGGAATGGAATCTGGGGTAGAAGGAAATGTACAAGTGGAAGCATCATGATGCAGCTAACTAGCTGTTGGTATGGGCCAAATCCCTTGAAATGTGGTCATAGTGCCCTAAAAGATGTGACTAGAGCTTGAGCCTCATTTATTCGAAACTGACCACTTAAAGACCTAAACAGTTTATATAATAGCCATCAAATATTGAACTGAGGTTCATCACTTTTCCTGACGAGGAAATTTACCTTGGGGTTTTGCTGTGTTTGCACCCAAGAGATTTGATGAGGGGATAAGCTATTGTTGATCATGTTGTGAGTTTGCCAAACTCTTATTGAGTTCAGGAGGTTGATGCTAAGTGGAGAAGGCATTTTTCGAGAGGTTGATATTGAGTGGAGAAGGTATTTTTGAGTGCCTTGCTTCTACATAGATTCCACCCACTTACTAGATCGGTAAGCAGGCTTGAGGGTTCATTAGAAGTCAGCAGTTGAGATGCTTCTTCTGAAGCAGGTTGGGAGGAACAGGCCTCCTTGGGTGTTTGTTGGCCTATCATTAGTTACAGGTTCTATTGTATTATCTGTTTTATTTTTAAGTTCTGTTATCTATTTTGCATATTACAGTTCTACTTTTTATTAAACCTTCACTGTTTAATTTATAAGTTATTTCAGTTTCCTGTATAAGTTAATAATTCTGTATAAATATGAAATGATTGAATAAAATGGTTTTTGTATTTTTCCCCATGCAAAACGGAACAACATCATACTCCAGCACAGAAACATATTAAGATAGATAAGATATGATAGGAAAACTGCCATTATGATAGAAGTACCATTTTATATGTTCTACTAAAATTATCTGCTCTTATTAATTAGCATTATCTACTATATTTTACTCACAACACTATTTTTATTTCCATTGTTTTCATTTTTGTTTTCCAAATGTTTATTTTCAAAAGAATAACTATAGTTTGCTATTGTTATCATTATTGTACATATAGGACAGATAGACAAACAAGAAGCATCACATTACCAACTTAGGGTTTGTAAATTTACATTTAAATTCTTTAAAAGTTTACTGTTACTACTAATATTCCTATTACTGCACACACAAAATAGTTAAGCAAACAAAGTCTTTTATCATATAGCTAGGGTTTAATGTTTTTATTTTTACATGCACATATAATCATAAACACACAAATGAAATGCTGTTACAGAATCAAGCTAGATGAACAAGCTCTCTGTCATTTTCTTGTTTTTAATCACAGTAGACAAATCAAGTATGTTTTTACATCAAAAATCATTACTGTAGATTGAACTTATTGATTTCAAATATCAATTCAAAGTTTCAGATATTTCAATAACCGTAGGAGCAAAGTCAAATAGAAAACACAAATTCCATTTGAGGTCGAACGTATCAACAGTCATCATCGTTCCATCCAATCTAAACTTAACCACGACCCTAAACCCTGACATGTTTATAATAGTACTACTTAAACATTTACACAGTCGAAGGTGAGGCATTTGGCCCAAGCCTGTCACATTTTATCAAGACATAAACATTGAATTAATAAATAGTAGCTTTGATTTATTCATACACATTTTGTAAAATGATTTCCTTTTAAACATTCTTAGGCTTACAGTCCAGAACGAAGCACATTAGCACAGGTACCAGTCAAACCTAGTTTTCATACACATTATCAGTTTACAAAAGACTTTTTAAACACGACTCATTTCCATTTCTTCATTCAACGAGTGATAAGTTTAAAACACGGGCCAAGCCCCAACACTTAAACATGAAAGTAGTCACGGTCATATAAGTTCTACAAAAGGATATTTTATTATCACTTCAACAGAGTCTAAAACCCAAATCAAAACAAAGGATTGTTGCCAAGATAGAAACCCTGAACTCAAACCCTATACAAATACCAGCTATTACATCAACTCTATAGACTAAAACAACATCTCAGGGTTCTGCAACCACAATTTCTAGATTGACGATACGACTATTTGCCATGATTTCTTCCAGGAGAACCTACAAGGGTTTGCTACCGGGCTTATTGTTTTAGCTACATTGCTATCCTTTGATCATCGAATGCCATTGCCACCAATCCAGAGCGTTGAATACAGAAATTTGGCATTACCTACCACAAAGAACTGTGGGAGTTAGTAATATTATCATTTGACTGTTAACAAACAAAGAAATATATTACATAACGAAGAGACTAGAAAACTTACCCAGTTGTTAAATAGTCGGTTGGAATGCGTTTAGCTTCCAAATCATTTCTCCAATGTAGCAAAGTTGCCATGCAACTAAATCATAACCGAACTCGAAGTCAGGACCTCCCTACTAACTTATTTGCCACCGAAAGAAAGCCACGGGGCTTCAACATTACCTTCTCAGCAAAGTCCAAACAGTTATACAATATTTTCATAACAAGATTACAGATATTTGAGGCACAGTTCCATCCACAACCGCCCAGGGTCGAGCCCTGTAAACCAGTGGCCTGTCGGCCTTCTTCTCCAAAACAAAACCACAAAATGAATGCGTGAAGGCAAATTAACGTTAAGGAAAGTCTACCGAGGGTTTACACATTCCAAATACCGAGAACCACAAGTTCAATGATCGAGATTGAACCAGCGAGCTATGATGTAACCAAGACAGAGATACAATCAAATCATAATCAATGACTACATTTAACTTGGAGAACAGTCGGATTCCATATCACCCAAAGTTGAGCTCACAGCTTGGTTACACATCACTATTCCTTACCACGATCATCACATGAAGACAAACACATAGACGCTAGCATAGCAACCACAACACCACAATAGGATCGTATTAAATGCTAAAAATGTCACATAGATTTTAGCCAGAGTCTCGACTGCATAAACATTTATTTCATATCAGAGCTCAAGTTATGTGATAGCGAAGGCCTCGGGATTTTAACAATGCCATACAACTGCGTACAACCGTGTATAAGTTAACAAACATAGGATAGAGGTATAATAATACCATAAACAAAGATATATGATTCAATCCATAAGTTCAATACCATTCATGCTAGGAACATAAACCCTGTTCCAAAGTTTATATAACACATATATGCAATGCACGCCGAACTATAGAGTTTAAACATTTCATGCCCATATTATTATTCGCACCATATAACATTTCAACAAAGTTATCAATATAGTTTCCATAGGTTATCCAACTTGGAATCAAAATATAGTTAATACACCAACAATGTATTATAAACCATTACAATGCCATAGTATAACATGGATTATGAAAAAGTTAACATTTAAACATTACATTTAAATAGTTAGGCTATTGCTTAAGGTTAGTGTAGAGAGTACATAACCTTCAAATTATATTGAAAGCTAGGGTTTGACACAAACTCTACTATGTGGTATACTATTATATCAAGAGCCTCTCAATTCATATGTGGATGCAATACAAACGATGTCACTAACACTACAAGATTTATTACATTGCAACTATCATCTCCAGGCGAGTCATTTAATCTATTGATGACACTAGTTTTCATAAAGACCAAATGCGTTACAAATTCAGACGGTTAAATTAGGCTATATTACCACTGATCTCACCAATAGTTACAACAAGCTTAGTGGTTAAACATTGTTGTCGACACACGCAATCATAACCATAAAAAGACGATTCAAGTGGCGATGTTAAACTCAAGATACATACCATCGACATCTTCATCCACTGCAGATTTTACAATGATCTTAAACATAGAGACGACAAGCTGAAGCTTACAACTTGTCTTGTAAAAACTGAAATTATTGTATAACCTTACCTACAGATTTGCGAAAGAAGAATCCAATGCTTTAGCTTTCAAAGCTAAGTAAACCCAAGGGAACTCGATAGGAACCCCTTCAAAAATATGTAAACAACTTCATCAGTATTGTTACCAGATCCTTACACATAACAAAATAGACATTGTTCTGTTGCATCCTACTTATAACCAATTACATATTCATGTTTAAAACAATTAAGACAAATTGTAATGAGGCAGTTATCATTTGTTGGCTAATTATTATTGTTCTGTAGATAGCATTTATCTTATATAATAGGCCATATCAAAAAAAAATTATTTTTTGATTTTTGTGATGTTACATGTGGTATCAGAGCGTGAGTTCAAACTCTAGGGTTGAATGAGGCTCATGCGGGCAAACAGAAAAATAAATCAGAAAGATTATGTTACTAACTTTTGTAATTTAATTTCATTTTTGCAGAGAACATATTGACTTTTAACTGCAGCTATGGAAATACCGGAGGAATCAGTAGAGGACAGATCTCCTCGAAGTGAAGGAATTAATCATAATAACACTGAAGGAATTTATGTTGAGTTAAACAACAAGTCTTCTGAAATTTTACGCACTGTGCAGGATTTAAAATCTGAGTTAAAAACTGTTAAAGAAGAAAATGAACGGATCTTGAAGGCACGGGAAGAGTTACAGCATAATTTAAAAGGAAACTGTCATAGTGATGAAAGAGGCAGCAAAATCAGAATTTAGAGCTGGTTCTAAAATAATGTCCCACCAACATAAGCATAAGAAAACAAGGAATGATAAAAGGAATAGTTACTCATCTTCTAAGTCTGATTCAAGTAATGATGATGTAAATTATGACAGCAGTAATAGTGAGTGCTGCTCTGAAAAGAGAAGACATAAGCATCATGAACAAATTACCAATGAATTTAAAAAGATTAAGCCACCTACTTTTAATGGCGAAAGTGAGAAGGGTGAGACAGCATAAGCTTGGCTATCTGGAATGAAAAAGTACTTTAATATTTATGACTACTCTTCTCAACTGAAAGCCAAGATGGCTATTTATAATCTGACCGGAAAGGCAGATATATGGTGGCAGGATCTTAAAAGAATCAAGAGCATAAAAGAAAAAGAAGTAACTTGAACTATGTTTAAAAGTTTGTTTAAAAAGAAGTTCTTGTCTGAACAGTATTTTGAGGATAAATCGAAGGAGTTTTATGATTTAAAGTTGGGTACTATGAACATGAAAGAACTATGTAGCAACTTCCTTAGCTTGCTGAGGTACGTACCCTACATGGTTGAGAAAAAGCCTAAAGTGAAAAGGTTTCTCAGTTGTTTACCGTTTAATATAAAAGATCGTATTGAGTATGATAATCCTTCCACTTTGGAAGAGGCCATGAGGAAGGCAAATTTATTTTTTGACCAAAATAGAAAAAGAGAAGGAACAACTGGCTGGAAGAACAGTAAAACTAATCAGTATGACTATAAAAAGAAGAATTTTAATCAGAATGCTGGAGGTTTTAAGAAAAATTTTAATAATAGAAATTTTTCTAATAATTATCAGAATAATACATCTCAGAACACTACTGCTGCAAGAAATGTACCTAATAATCACAGCAATAATAATAATAATAGTAACAACAGGTATGCTGAAGAGAAAGGACCCATAAAGTGCTATGAATGTGGCAGACCAGACAAGAGAGCAGATAGCCCACGCAACAAGAGGACACCCAACAACATACATACTATGCAAACATAACCTACAGTTGGAGATATCGCAAGATAAATGCAGCATTGGAGAATCATCAAGCGGACCATCAAACATCCATGGTCGAAATTGAAAGTATGATACAAAACAAGTCTATTTCTATTTTGATAGATCCTGGTGCAAATTTAAGTTATATTTCACCTACTTTAGTAAACCGCTGCAAGCTAAAAACAGAGAAATTTAATAATGCATGGTTAGTTTAGCTTGCAACAAGAACTAAAAGAAAGGTTACAGATTATGTTCAGAATTGTGAAGTATTTTTAAGTCAATTGAAAACGCAAATTAATCTGAATGTTTTACCCTTAGGTTCATATGATCTTTTAATTGGCATGGATTGGCTTGAACAGCATAGAGTTATATTGAATTGTTATGATAAATCTTTTACTTGTATAAATAATGAAGGTAATTCAGAAACAGTAAAAGGAATTCATAGGCAGATTTTAGTAAGGCAAATTTCTACCTTACAAGTGAAGAGAGCTGCTAGAAAAGGTTGTAAATTTTTTGATGTTAATGTTGTTAATGATGAATGCACATCTAAAGAATACAAGTTAAAACTAGAGGATATTCCCATCGTTAGGGACTTTTCTGATGTATTCCAGGAAGAAATTCTTGGATTACCTTCGAAAAGAAAACTTGACTTCACCATTGAGTTAGTACCCGATGCGGTACCAAACTCAAAGGCCCCCTATAGGATGAATATTCTAGAGTTAAATGAGTTAAAGTCTCAGCTGAAAGAATTAATAGATAAAAACTACATAAGGCCCAGTGTGTCCCCTTGGGGAGCACCAGTAATATTTGTTAAAAAGAAGGATGGTACCATGCATTTGTGCATTGAATACCGTCAGCTTAATAAAATGACAATTAAGAATCGGTATCCCTTAACCCGTGTAGATGATGTATTTGATAAAGTACACGACACAGAGATATTCACTAAAATTGATCTAAGGTCGGGTTATCATCAAGTCCGGATAAAAGACGAGGACATATTCAAAACTGCATTTAGAATGCGTTATGGACACTACGAGTTCGTAGTTATGCCTTTGGGTTGACTAATGCACCGGCAGTGTTCATGTGTTTAATGAACAACGTTCTGCATAAATATTGGGATAAGTTCGTAGCGATATTCACTGATGATATCCTGATTTACTCAAAAACCAAAAAGAGCATGACAAACATCTAAAAATCATTTTACAAGTAATTAGAGATCACTAGATTTACGCTAAGTTCAGTAAGTGTGATTTCTATAAAGATAAAATTCAGTATTTGGGTCATATAATTTCAAAAGATGGTATTTCTGTTGATCCTGATAATATTAAAGCATTTCATGAATGGCCTGTCCCAAAAGATGTAATTGATGTATGGTCATTCATGGGAATAACGGGGTATTATAGAAAGTTTATTGAAGGGTTCTCTAGAATCGCTAACCCCATCACTTCTTTGCAGAAGAAAGGGAAGAAATTCATATGGGATCAAAAGTGTCAAGACAGCTTTAATAAGTTAAAGAATTGTTAACTACTACACCCATCTTAAAAATTGCATATCCTAATAAGGATTTCATCGTATGCACAGATGCATGCAACGAAGGACTTGGAGGGGTCTTAAGTCAAGAGGGTCATGCAATTGCTTTTGAGTCAAGGAAGTTAAAAATACATGAAAATAATTATGCAATGTATGATCTTGAGTTGGTAGCCATGATACATGCTTTAAAGATGCGGCGCCATCACTTGATCGGAAGAAAATTCATTTTAATGACTGATAATAAGGGGTTAAAGTATTTACTGGATCAAATAAATCTTAACGCAAGGTAAGCTAGGTGGTTAGCTTTGCTTAGCAAGTACGATTTTGAGATCCATCACATTAATAGAAAGGAAAATAAGGTTGCTGATGCGTTGAACAGAAATGCTAGATTGAGATTTGTAGCAGCAATCAGTACTTTTAAAACTAATTTGGAAAATGAGATCGAAGAAGGAATTAAGCAAGACGAAAATGACCAAAAAGTACATGATAAAGTGACTGAAAATTCATCTGAAAATGTTATAACAGATTACTGTATTAATGAAAAAGGCTTGTTAACTTACAAAAACAGAATTTATGTGCCTAATTTTTCGAAGGTTAAGTTGTTGATTTTAGATGAAGTTCATAAGAGTCCTTATTCAGGGCATCTTGGTTATCAGAAAATGATAACTATGTTAAGAAAGGAGTACTTTTGGACCAATATGAAAAGTGAAGTTGCTGAATATATAGCTAGATGTTTTGACTGTCATACTATTAAAGCTGAACATCAACATCCAGCTGAGCTATTGCAGCCCTTACCAATTTCAGAATGGAAATGGGAGATCATAAGCATTGACTTTATTATAGGTTTTCCTAAAAATCAGAAGCAGAATGATTCAATTATGGTGGTTGTTGATAAACTTAGTAAAGATGCTCATTTGATTCCTGTTAAAACTACTTTCAAGGCTTCTAAAATTGCAGATATTTTCATGAAGCAAATTTTTCACTTGCATGGAATTCCAAAGGTAATTATTTCAGACCGAGACTCTAAGTTCACTGGTAACTTTTGGATAGCACTGTTTAAAGGATTAAATACTAAATTAAATTTCAGCACTTCTTTCCACCCACAAACTGATGTTCAAACAGAAAGTGTAAATCATATTTTGGAAAATATGTTAAGATTATATGTTAAAGATCATCCATCTAAGTCAGAAGATTATTTGCACTTAGCAGAATTTGCCTAAAAAAAAATTATCAAGCATCTGCTAAGTTAAGTCCATTTGAAATTTTGTATGGAAGAAAATGTTGTACTCCAATTTCGTGCGTTAATCCTGTAGATAGATTGATGTTAGGACCAAATCTATTGAAAGAAATGGAACTAACCATGAAACAGGTTCAAGGTAACTTAAAAGTTGCCCAAGATCGGTAGAAAAGCTATGCTGATTTTAAACGCACAGAAAGAGAATTTCAGGTAGGCGACCATGTTTTCATAAAGGTAAAACCCAAGAAAAGTTCTTTGAAGCTTGGGAGTTGTGCTAAATTAGCACCGAGGTATTGTGGACCATTTGAAATCCTATCAAGGATAGGAGCTGTTGCATATCAATTGGCATTGTCATACAATTTAAAAATCCACAATGTTTTTCACATTTCTATTTTAAAGAAGTATGTGCACAATGCTACTCATGTGCTGAATTGGAATGACATACAGGTGGAACCTGAAGGAGATTTTCAAGTGGAACCAGACTGTATTCTAGACCAGAGCGAAATTATGCTTCGGAATCGTACCATAGGGCAAGTAAAGGTGCAATGGAAGCACCTTAGACCTGATGAAGCTACTTGGGAACTGGAAAGTAATATGTGGGCAACATATCCAGTTCTATTCCATGAGGAACTTGATGATGAATAAGCAACATCGAGGACGATGTTGAGCTTAAGAGGGGGTGTTTGTTAAATTTTGAGCATTAATTCACAATACTCTAGGATATTCACTGAGAGAATAACATATACAGTATATCAATGCATAACAATCACAATAAGCATGAGAGACAAGAGACACATAGTTTCCGTGGGGAAAACCCTAAGGTGAAAAACCCAACAACTTCCAAAGTAAACCAAAATACACTGAGATAGTCTCATAGTAGCAGATGATCCTCCTCCTCACTAGTGCGCCACTTTTTGAGTGAGAGAAGTGTGAGTTTCTGAATGATCAAAATAGAGATCTCCTGATCTCTATTTATACTAACATGTTTGCCCAGTGACCTTATGGGGCCGACTTGTCTAGCTAGGTACATCCACAATATAATATATATTTCAGGGCCGACCCCACACATGGTGGTCTAATAACCCATTGCTAAGTACACACACTTGCGACACTTGTCAATATACATGACAACACTTCCTTATAGAGGAATAACACATCTCTTATAAGGGTACAATAAATATATATGAAATACATAGATGAAATACATTCCAAATTTACATATACATCAACACTCCCTCTTAACCAGGAAGTTATTTCTCGAAACAGATCTCCTAGACAAGTCTTCTTCTCGAGATCATCGTCATCGATGCATCGTCATCATCATCTTCACTGTTGCTGCTATCTCAACCAATCTCTGACTCTACTCATCATAAGAAGTTCTACAGAGCCAGTCCTTTTTCATACTGGATGTAGGCCCACCACTTGCATGTTTTCATCATGACTGGCCATACTGTGGAAATCTCAGGACTTATTACATGCATCACAAAACCTTAAAAGAGTCTCTTGACTAGAAAGAACCCTAAAGAGCATCTGAGGCATTTTTCATCCTATCCAAATCTCTAGGACTTATTACATGTGACCCCACCACAAAACCTCGAAAGAGAATCCCAAGACTGATTACAAGCACAAGGCTCAACCTATTGGATCTCCCAGGGCACAAATTACATGTCGTCACCACAAAACCTCGAAAGAGCATCCTGGGAGTGATTACGAGCACAAGTCTCAACCTATCGGATCTGCCAGGGCACAAATTACATGTGGTCATGGCAAAACCTCGAAAGAGAATCCTAGGACTGATTACAAGCACACGGCTCAACCTATCAGATCTCCTAGCGCACAAATTACATGCCATAGGACAAAACCTCGAAAAAGCATCTACCAAATATCTTAGGGCACAGATTACATGCCATAGGCAAAACCTTGAAAGAATATCTGCAGATCTCCCAAGGCACAAATTATATGTCCTCCCAAGCAAAACCTCGAAAGAGCATTTTCCAGATATCCCAGGGTACAAATTACATGCCATAGGCAAAACCTTGAAAGACAATCTGCAAATCTCCAAGGGCAAAAATTACATGCTTATCTGCACAACCTGTTCCATGGCCACAGAGTATCAACTTGATGCTCATCATACCTCATCCTGATGTACACATGATCATCCTGATCATCATGACTGCAACATCCTGCTACATGTCATCAGGAGCAACATCCTATAGCTTGTCATCCATGATCATCCCGATCATACAATGCATCTACCTGATGCATACCAAGTATCTACCTGATGCATACCAAGTATCTACCTGATACATATCATCATACATGATCCACTTGATCATACAGTGTATCCACCTGATACAAATACAAATACATGATACATATCAACATACATGATCTACCTAATCATACAATGTATCCACCTGATACATATATAGATACATGGTCCAAGCATCCAACATGATGCTTATACAAAATACATACACATGATCCAACTGATCATATCCATCATCCAACATGATGCGTACATACATATAAATGGTCCAACTGATCATATCCAACATCCAATATGATGCATACATACATATAAAAATGATCCAACTGATCATACAAAGCAGAAACTAGAACATCATCCTGATGCTCATCATCCAGTGCTTACATCCACACCTATGTGAAGGATCCTCCTTCCAACATGCTTGGAATGGCTTCAACAAATGTGTACATAACTTTTTCCTCGAAGTTTCATCAATCTGAAGAACACCAAGCCTCTCCCTGAAGTACTCAAACTTCACCCTAGCTAGTGGATTCGTCAGCACATCTCTAATATGCTCTTCCATCGCAATATATAGGAGCTTCACAGCTCCTCTCTACACCATATCCATGATATAGTGATATTTGATCTCTATGTGTTTCGACCTGTCATGAAACAATGGGTTCTCAGATAGCTTCACACAACTCTGGTTATCACAAAAGATACCAGTAGCATCCAATGGGAGATCAAATAACTCATACAGTAGCTTCCGTAGCCATACTGCCTCACAACTAGCTGAGCAGGCTACAACATACTCTGCCTCAGCTTTACTCAGTTCTATGTAGGACTGCTTCCTGCTAAACCAATAGATCACACCTGATCCCATACTGAAGCAGCACCCAGATGTGCTCTTCCTATCTGCAACACTTCCAGCCCAATCTGAATCAACATAACCCTGCAGGTTAAACTTTTGACTCACTTCATACTTGAGCCCATAATCCACTGTACCCTTCAGGTACCTTAGAACATGCTTTACCACAACCAGGTGAACACTCCTCGGATCCATCAGGACCTGCTAAATGTGTTCACCGCAAAGCAAATATCTGGTATCGTGTTCGTCAGGTACATCAAGGACCCAATCATCTGACGATACGTAGAGACATCAACTGGATCAAATGAAGCATCACATAGAAGCTTCAGATTCGATGCCATAGGTGTGGACATGGCCTTGCAATCCATCATCCTGAATCTCTTCAGGATATCTACTGTGTACTTCCCTTGACCAAGGAAGATCCCACTTGCACTCTGCCACACCTCCATACCTAGGAAATAATGCATCATTCCCAAATCTTTCATATCGAACTCAGTAGCAAGCTTCCTCTTAGTATCTGCAATCAATCTGTCATCTCCTATTACAAATAAGTCATCTACATAAAGGAGTAGAATCATAGGATTCCCTTCCTCAACCTTGTAGTAAAGGTTGGAATCCGCTTTACTCTTGGTAATGCCCAAACTAGATAGGAAACTATACATCCTACCATACGAAGTTCTGGGAGCTTGCTTCAAGCCATACAAGTCTTTCTTCAATCTGCACACATATGACTCCCTGTCATGTATTTCGAAACTGAGTGGCTGCTCCACATATACTTCCTCTTCAACTACACCATTCAAGAAAGCAGTCTTGACATCCATCTGGTGTATTTTCCATTTCATTGCTACAGCCAGGGAAAGTACTATTCTTATGGAAGTATACCTAGCTACAGGTGCAAAAGTTTCTTCATAATCTATTCCCTCTTTCTGAGAGAAGCCACGAGCTACAAATCTTGCTTTGTATTTCTCTACACTGCCATCTGCAGCATGCTTGATTTTGTAGATCCATTTAGAAGTCACAACAGACTTCTCTTTAAGTCTTGGTACAACATCCCAAACATCATTCTTTATTATAGATTGGTATTCCTCAACCATGGCATCCTTCCATTCTTTCTTTTCCGTTGCTTCTTCATAAATAGAAGGTTCTTTGTTCATAATGTCATAGAGTAAAGCAACATAGCTGGTATGTGATCTGGTTCTCTTCTTTGGTCTGTGTTCTTCTTCTGGAATGCCAAATCTTTCTCCATCTTGAATGAGCTCTCTAGCCCATGCAGGTTTCCTCTTGTGAGAGTTATCCTCATGGGGTGGATCTACAGGTTCTTTTGGATCTTCAAACTCACGAACAACTTCTGGAATTGCTTCAGTCATGGTAGTGTCTTGAAATCTAGTTTCCTTAGGTTCTTCATAAACTTAGATAGGTGCCTTCCTTGATTTGATGAATGCTGAGTTTTCATCAAATGTTACATCCCTACTGACATCAATCTTCTTGAACCCTGGAAAGTATATTCTGTAAGCCTTCGAGCTTTCACTGTAAGCCTTTGAGCTTTCACTGTAACCCACAAAGATACCCTTCTTTCTTGAAGGATCTAGCTTGGTCCTCTTTTCCTTTGGGACATGTGTGTATACTGGACAACCAAATATTCTGAGATGGCTGACTTCAGGTTTCTTACCAGAAAAGACCTCTTATGGTGTCTTGTTGTCCAATATCTTCTGTGGAGTTCTGTTCTGCACATATACAGCTGTTCTAGCTGCTTCTACCCATAGATGCATAGGAAGATCCTGGTCATGCAACATTGCCCATGTTGCTTCCATGATTGTTCTGTTCTTCCTTTATGCAACTCCATTCTGTTGAGGATTATAAGGAGCAGTCAACTCCCTCTTAATCCCTGAATCACTGCAAAGCTTCTTGAAGTCACTTGAAGTGAATTCTCCACCATTGTTGGATCCGAATGTTTTAATCTTCTTGTCAGTTTGATTCTCCATCAAGGTTTTGAATTCCTTGAACTTATCAAACACCCATCTTTGTTCTTCAAGAAGTATACCCAAGTCTTCTTGGAGAAGTCATCAATAAATGAGACAAAGTAAACATACCCAATCAGAGAACTGGATGACATAGGACCACATACATCTGAGTGGATGATTTCCAGGATGTCTTTTGCCTTGCTTTCACTGCTTGGGAAAGCCTTCTTAATGTTCCTACCTTTTGCACATCCTTTGCAAACACCTTCAGGTTTGGTCTTGATTTCAGGAAGACCCTCTACAACCTTGCTTACAATTGGAAGTGCCCTATAGTGCATATGAGTAAGTCTTCTATGCCAAAGTTCACTTGGCTCCATGGATTCATGTACCATGGCATGTTTAGGTTGTCCCTTCAATTTATACAAACCTCCCTCTTGCTCTCCAATCACTACTGCATCATCTATGGTCTTTCCCTTTGGCCACATTAGGACTTGGCCATCTACAAATGCAACCCTCATACCTTTTGCATCCAATGCAGAGATGGAGAGTAAGTTCTTCTTGAGCCCAGGTACATAAAGGACTTCTTTCATCTTCAAAGGATTTCCAGAATCTAGGTTGTAGGAGGCTTCACCACTTCCTTTGATTGGGTATTGATAATCATCCCCAAGTTTCACCTTATGGGGTGATTCATGTTCAGATAGATTCACAAAAGATTCCTTAAACCCAGTCATGTGTTTGGAAGCCCCACTATCAATCAACCAATCATTACAACCATGGGAGATAGTACCTGTGAGAGAAAAACTTAGAACATGCTCTTCTTCACTTGATGAGTCATCATCACTATCACTTTCTTCCCTAGCCTTCTTCTTTGGGGGTTCATCATCTTCGGCAGCATGAGCATGATATCTTCTTTTGTTATTCTTCTTCTTCTTGTTGAATTTGTTGTTGTTGTCTTTCTTCATCTTGGGACAATCTGAAGCAAAGTGTCCCTTCTCATTGTAATTGAAGCATCTAAGATCTTTCTTATCTTTATGATAATGGTGGTGTGAGAATCTCCTGTTATGAGATGATTCCTTCTTGGACTTGCCTTTCCTGGCATGTGCTGTGAGAGCTTGATCTTCATTTCTCATCTTTTCTTCTCGGGCCGCAAGCCTAGATTCTTCTTGAGAGCATTCTTCCCGCAATCTGTTGAAGAAGATCAACTTCTTCCTCGCACAAATTCCCTGAATAAAGGAATCCCATGACCTCGGTAGGCCATTTAGAGTAGTCATCACCACTTCACCATTCTCCACCATTTCATCCACTACTTCTAGTTGTTCTTTGATATGGGAGAGCCTTGAAAACTAAGATTGAATGGTTTCTCCATTCTGAAACTTTACTCCTTTCAATTGGTTCCACAGGGTCATCTTCTGATTTATGTTCTTCCCTTCGAATAGCTTGGTCAAAGAGTCAAACATCTCCTTGGGTGTCTTTAGAGAAGACACATGTGGTATGAGATGGTCTTTGATAGAATCAGAAATGATTCTCTTTGCCTTGACCAACTTGTTCTTATGCAATACTTTAGCCTCTTCATCCTTTGGGATAGGGATGTCTTCTTTTACATATGAGTCCAACTCATTCTCTTCCAGGATTAACCCAATCCTATACTTCCAAGCTCGGAATTTATCAGCCCCTTCAAAATTATCCTCAAGATTAGTGTGGTGAGACATCTTAAAGACTACTTCAAATGGAAATAGAAAAGATTTAGGTCTTACCACTTGAAATGCTGGAAAAGTGGATCTAGTCCCAGATTAGGGTTTGTCGAAAAAACCCTAAAAATTCAAAATGCGAATTTCAACTTTCTGAAAGGATCAAAAGATGCGCCTTGATGAGCTGATCAGCCTGGTGTCTTCAGAATTTTAGATCAGCAAAGCTTTACCCTTCAGATTTGCCTTTTTGTCCTCCTGGGTTCACTAGGGAGAGCCCTGAATTAGGGTTTGAGTTTCCCGGAGATCTACCCAGCCAAAAATCTCGATCCAAATCTCTAAACTTCAATTTTTGCAAGGAGCTTCCAGCTATGTCTCCAGATTTCAAAACTTCCTATTTTTGTGGAAACCCTAATTTTTAGGGCCAAATCTGAAAAAGCTCAGAATTGAATTCTGATTGGATAGATAGATTCTCCTTGATGAGTAGAGTCAATCTACTATACTTCTTTTCCAAAAATCTGTGGATAGAAAACCAATAAACAAGAAACTCAAGTTTTCGTCACTGTAAAATGTCTTCTTCTCAGGTTAGCTCTAATACTATATTAAATTTTGAGCATTAATTCACAATACTCTAGGATCTTCACTAAGAGAATAACATATACAGTATATCAATGCATAACAATCACAATAAGCTTCATAAGCATCACAAGAATCAAAAGCATTAGAGACAAGAGACACAGAGTTTCCGTGGGGAAAACCATAAGGTGAAAAACCCCACAACTTCCTCAGAGATAGAGAGAGCAATGGCTCAACCAAAGTACAACCAAAATACACCGAGATATTCTCCTAGTAGCAGATGATCCTCCTCCTCACTAGTGCGCCACTTTCTGAGTGAGAGAAGTGTGAGTTTCTGAACGATCAAAATAGAGATCTCCCGATCTCTATTTATACTAACTTGTTTGCTCAATGAACTTATGGGGGCGACTTGTCTAGATAGGTATATCCACAATATAATATATATTTCAGGGCCGACCCCACACATGGTGGTCTAATAACCCATCGCCAAATACACACACTTGCGACACTTGTCAATACACATGATGACACTTCCTTATAGAGGAATAACACATCTCTTATAAGGGTACAATAAATATATATGAAATACATAGATGAAATACATTTCAAAGTTACATATACATCAACAGTGTTTGTAACATATCCTTTAAGTTGGAAAACATTTTGTGTTTAGAAACATTATGATAAATTTTATTGTAAAGTTTATATTGGACAGATGTCCAAGGATGACTGTAATTTGCACAATATATTATTATTTAATAAATAAAATAGGAGACAAACACCTAAGAGGACTGTTGAAAGAGTGGTTACTGATCCACTAGGTGGAATGGAATCTGGGGTAGAAGGAAATGGATAAGTGGTAGCATCATGATGCAACTAACTAGCTGTTGGTATGGGACAAATCCCTTGAAATGTGGTCATAGTGCCCTGAAAGATGGGACTGGAGCTTGAGGCTCATTTATTCCAAGCTGAACACTAAAAGACCTAGGCAGTCTATATAATAGCCATCAAATATTGAACTGAGGTTCATCACTTTTCCAGACAAGGAAATTTACCTTGGGATTTTGCTGTGTTTGCACCCAAGAGATTTAATGAGGGGATATGCTATTGTTGATCATGCTGTGAGTTTTCCAAACTCTTATTGATTTCAGGAGGTTGATGCTGAGTGGAGAAGGCATTTTTCGGGAGGTTGATACCGAGTGGAGAAGGTATTTTTGAGTGCCTTGCTTCTACACAGATTCCACCCATTTACTAGATCAGTAAGCAGGCTCGAGGGTTCATTAGAAGTCAGCAGTTGAGTTGCTTCTTCTGAAGCAGGTTGGGAGGAACAGGCCTCCTTGGGTGTTTGTCAGCCTATCGCCAGTTACAGGTTCTATTGTCTTATCTGTTTTATTTTTAAGTTCTGTTATCTATTTTGCATATTACAGTTCTGTTGTGTATTAAACTTTCACTGTTTAATTTATAAGTTATTTCAGTTTCCTGTATAAGTTAATAATTCTGTATAAATATCAAATGATTAAATAAAATGGTTTATGTATTTTTCCCCATGCAAAAAGGAACAGCATCGTACTCTAGTATAGAAGCAGATTAAGATAGATAAGATATGATAGGCAAACAACCATGATGATCGAAGTAGCATTTTTTATGTTCTATTAAAATTATCTACTGTTATTAATTAGCATTATCTACTATATTTTACTCACAGCACTATTTTTATTTCCATTGTTTTAATTTTTGTTTTCCAAATGTTTATTTTCAAAAGAATAACTATAGTTTGCTATTGTTATCATTATTGTAAATATAGGACAAATAGACAAACAAGAAGCATCATATTACCAACTTAGGGTTTGTAAATTTACATTTAAATTCTTCAAAAGTTTACTGTTATTACTAATATTCCTATTACTGCACACACAGAATAGTTAAGCAAACAAAGTCTTTTATCATATAGCTAGGGTTTAATGTTTTTCTTTTTACATGCACATATAATCATAAACACACAAATGAAATGATGTTAAAGAATCGAGCTAGATGAACAAGCTCTTTGTCATTTTCTTTTTTTTACTCATAGTAGACAAATCAAGTATGTTTTTACATCAAAAATCATTACTGTAGATTGAACTTATTGATTTCAAATATCAATTCAAAGTTTAAGATATTTCAATAAATTTAGGGGCAAAGTCAAACAGAAAACACAAATTCCATTTCATGCCGAATGTATCAACAATCATCATCGTTCCATCCAATCTAAACTTAAACACAACACTAAACCCTGACAGGTTTATAATTGTACTACTTAAACATTTACATAGTCAAGGGTGAGGCATTTGGCCGAAGCCTGTCACATTTTATCAACACATAAACACTGAATTAATAAATAGTAGCTTTGATTTCTTCATACACATTTTGTAAAACGATTTCTTTTTAAACATTCTTAAGCTCACAACCCAGAACGAAGAACATTAGCACAGGTACGAGTCAAACCTAGTTTGCATACACATTATCAGTTTACAAAAGACTGTTTAAACATGACTCATTTCCGTTTATTCAGTCAACGAGTGATAGGTTTCAAACACGGGCCAAGCCTAAACACTTAAACACGAAAGTAATCACAGTCATATAAGTTCTACAAAAGGATATTTTATTATCACTTCAACAGAGTCTGAAACCCAAATCAAAACAAAGGATCGTTGCCAAGATCAAAACCCTAGATTCAAACCCTATACAAATACCACCTATTACATCGACTCTATAAACTGGAACAACAACTCAGGGTTCTGCAACCACAATTTCCAGATTGATGATACGACTGTTTGCCATGATTTTTTCCAAGAGAACCTCCAAGGGTTTGCCACCGGGCTTACTGTTTTAGCTGCATTGCTATCCATTAATAACCGAACCCCATTTCCACCAAACCAAAGCGTTGAATACAGAACATTGGCGTTACCTACCACAAAGAACTGTGGGAGTTAGTAATATTATCATTTGACTGTTAACAAATGAAGAAATACATTACATAACGAAGAGACTAGAAAAATTACCTAGTTGTTAAACAGTCGGTTGGAATGCGTTTAGCTTCCAAATCTTTTCTCCAATGCAGCAAAGTTGCCATGCAACTAAATCATAACTGAACTTGAAGTCAAGACCTCCCTACTAACTTATTTTCCACCAAAAGAAAGCCACAGGGCTTCAACATTACCTTCTGAGCAAAGTCCAAACACTTATACAATATTTTCAGAACAAGATTACAGAAATTTGAGGCACAGTGCCATCCACAACTGCCAAGGGTTGAGGCTTGTAAACAAGCGGCCTGTCGACCTTCTTCTCCAAAAAAAAACCACAAAATGAATGCACGAAGCCAAATTAACATTAAGGCAAGTCTACCTAGGGTTTACAGATTCCAACTACCGAGAACCACAAGATCAATGATCGAAATTGAGCCAGCGATCTATGATGTAACCAAGACAGAGATACAATCAAATCGTAATCAATGACTACATTTAACTTGTAGAACAGTCGGATGCCATATCACCCAAAGCTGAGCTCACAGCTTGGTTACACATCACTATTCCTTACCACGATCATCACATGAAGACAGACACATAGACACCAGCGTAGCAACCACAACACCACAACAGGATCACATTAAATGCTAAAGACCTCATGTAGATTTTAGGCAGATTCTCGACTGCATAAACATTTAATTCATATCAGAGCTCAAGTTATGTGATAGCGAAGGTCTCGGGATTTTAACAACGCCATACAACTGCATACAACTGTGTATAAGTTAACAAACATAGGATAGAGGTATAATAATACCATAAACAAAGATATATGATTCAATCCATAAGGTCAATACCATTCATGCTAGAAACATAAACCCTGTTCCAAAGTTTATACAACACATATATGCAATGCACGCCGAACTATAGAGTTTAAACATTTCATGCCCATATTATTATTCGTGCCATAAAACATTTCAACAAAGTTATCAATATAGTTTCCATAGGTTATCCAACTTGGCATCGAAATATAGCTAATATACCAACCATGTATTATAAACCATTACAATACCATAGTATAACATGGATTATCGCAAAGTTAACATTTAAACATTACATTTAAATAGCTAGGCTATTGCTTGAGGTTAGTGTAGAGAGTACTTAAACTTCAAATTATATTGAAAGCTAGGGTCTGACACAAACTCTACTATGTGGTATACTATTATATCGACAGCCTCTCGATTCATATGTGGACGCAATACAAACAGCGTCACTAACACTACAAGATTTATTACATTGCAGCTATCCTCTCCAGGAGAGTCATTTAATCTATTGATAACACTAGTTTTCATAAAGACCAAATGTGTTACAAATTCAGACGGTTAGATTAGGCTATATTACCATTGATCTCACCAATAGTTACAATGAGTTTAGTGCTTAAACATTGTTGTCAACACATGCAATCATAACCATAAAAAGATGATTCAAGTGGCGAAGTTAAACTGAAGATACATACCATCAACATCTTCATCCATGGCACATTTTACAATAATCTTAAACATAGAGACGACAAGCTGAAGCTTACAACTTGTCTTATAAAAGCTAGAATTACTCTATAACCTTACCTGCAGATCTGTGAAAGAAGAATCCAATGCTTTAGCTTTCAAAGCTAAGTAAACCCAAGGGCATCCGATAGGAACCCCTTCGGAAATATGCAAACAACTTCATCATTATTGTTACTAGATCCTTATACATAACAAAATAAACATTGTTCTGTTGCATCCTACTTATAACCAAGTACATATTCATGTTTAAAACAATTAAGACAAATTGTAATGAGGCAGTTATCATTTGTTAGCTAATTATTATTGTTCTGCGGATAGCATTTATCTTATATAATAGGGTATATCAAATTTTTTTATTTTGCAATTTTTGGGATGTTACATGTGGTATCAGAGTACAAGTTCAAACTCTAGGCCTGAATGAGGCTTATGCACGCAAACAGAAAAATAAATCAGAAAGATTATGTTACTAACTTTTGTAATTTAATTTCATTTTTGTAGAGAACAGATTGACTTTTAATTGCAGGTATGGAAATACTGGAGGAATCAGCAGAGGACAGATCTCCTCGAAATGAACGAATTAATCATAATAACACTGAAGGAAGTTATGTTGAGTTAAACAACTAGTCTTCTGAAATTTTACGCACTATGCAGGATTTAAAATTTGAGTTAAAAGCTGTTAAAGAAGAAAATGAACGGATCCTGAAGGCACGGCAAGAGTTACAATAGAATTTAAAAGGAAACTGTCACAGTGATGAAAGAGGCAGAAAATCAGAATTTAGAGTTGTTTCTGAAATAATGTCTCACCAACATAAGCATAAGAAAATAAGGAATGATAAAAGGAACAGTTACTCATCTTCTAAGTTTGATTCAAGTAATGATGATGTAAATTATGACAGCATTGACAGTGAGTGCTTCTCTAAAAAGATAAAACATAAGCACCATGAACAGATTACCGATGAATTTAAAAAGATTAAGCCACCTACTTTTAATGGCGAAAGTGAGAAGGGTGAGACAACAGAAGCTTGGCTGTCTGGAATGAAAAAGTACTTTAATATTTATAACTACTCTTCTCAACTGAAAGCCAAGATGGCTATTTATAATATGACCGAAAAGGTAGATATATGGTGGCAGGATCTTAAAAGAATCAAGAGCATAAAAGAAAAAGAAGTAACTTGGACTATGTTTAAAAGTTTGTTTAAAAATAAGTTCTTGTCTGAACAGTGTTTTGAGGATAAATCCAAGGAGTTTGATGATTTAAAGTTGGGTACTATGAACATGAAAGAATTGTGAAGCAAGTTCCTTAGCTTACCGAGGTACGTACCCTACATGGTTGAGGAAAATCCTAAAGTGCAAAGGTTTCTCAGTTGTTTACTATTTAATATAAAAGATCGTATTGAGTATGATAATCCTTCCACTTTGGAAGTGGCCATGAGGAAGGAAATTTTTTGTTTGGACCAAAATAGAAAAAGAGAAGGAACAAATGGCTGGAAGAATAGTAAAACTAATCAGTATGACTATAAAAAGAAGAATTTTAATTAGAATGCTGGAGGTTTTAAGAAAAATTTTAATAACAAAAATTTTCCTAATAATTATCGGAATAATACATCTCAGAACACTACTGCTGCAAGAAATGTACCTAATAATCACAACAATAATAATAATAACAGTAACAACAAGTATGTTGAACAGAAAGGGCCCATAAAGTGTTATGAATGTGGCGGGCCACACAATAGAGCAGATTGCCCACGTAACAAGGGGACAACCATCATACATACTATGCAAGCAGAACCTACAGTTGGAGATATCGCAAGAGAAATGCACAGGATAAATGCAGCATTGGAGAATTGTCAAGCGGACCATCAAACATCCATGGTCGAAATTGAAGGTACGATACAAAACCAATCTATTTCTATTTTGATAGATCCTGGCACAAATTTAAGTTATATTTCACCTACTCTAGTAAACCATTGCAAGCTAAAAATAGAGAAATTTAATAATGCGTGGTTAGTTCAGCTTGCAAGAGGAACTAAAAGAAAGGTTACAGATTATGTTCAGAATTGTGAAGTATTTTTGAGTCAGCTGAAAACGCAAATTAATTTGAATGTGTTACCCTTAGGTTCATATGATCTATTAATTGGCATTGATTGGCTTGAACAACATAGAGTTATATTGAATTGTTATGATAAATATTTTACTTGTATAAATAGTGAAGGTAATTCATAAATAGTAAAAGGAATTCATAGGTAGATTTCTGCCTTACAAGTGAAGAGAGCTGCTAGAAAAGGTTGTAAATTATTTATTGTTAATGTTGTTAATGATGAATGCACATCTAAAGAAGACAAGTTAAAATTAGAGGATATTCCCATCCTTAGGGACTTTTCTGATGTATTCCCAGAAGAAATTCCAGGATTACCTCCAAAAAGAGAACTTGACTTCACCATTGAGTCAGTACCTGATGCGGTACCAAACTTAAAGGCCCCCTATAGGATGAATATTCTGGAGTTAAATGAGTTAGAGTCTCAGCTGAAAGAATTAATAGATAAAAACTGCATAAGGCCTAGTGTGTCCCCTTGGGGAGCACCAGTAATATTTGTTAAAAAGAAGGACGGTACCATGCGTTTGTGCATTGACTACCATCAACTTAATAAAATGACAATTAAGAATCGGTATCCCTTACCCCACCTAGATAATCTATTTGATCAAGTATGCGGAGCAGAGATATTCACTAAAATTGAAGTGACGAAAACTTATTCATTAAAATTGGATTAATTATTTTCTTCCATTTTGCATTGACGAAAACTTTAGTTTCTTGTTTATTGGGTTTCTCTCTACAGATTTTTGGAAAAGCAGTATAGTAGATTAACTATACTCATCAAGGAAAACCTATTTGTCCAATCAAAATTCAATTTTTAGCTTTTTCAGATTTGGCCGTAAAAATTAGGGTTTCCAAAAAAATAGGAATTTTTGAAATCTAAAGACATAGCTGGAAGCTCCTTGCAAAAATCAAAGTTTAGAGCTTTGGATCGAGATTTTTGGCTGGGTAGATCTCTAGGAAACTCAAACCCTAGTTCAGGGCTCTCCCTAGTGAACCCGGGAGGACAAAAAGGCCAATCTAGAGGGTAAAGCTTTGCTGATCTCAAATTATGAATACACCAGGCTGATCAGCTCTTCAAGGCACATCTTTCTATCCTTTCAGAAAGTTGAAATTGACATTTTGAATTTTTAGGGTTTTTCTGACAAACCCTAATGTGGGACCAGGTCCAGTTTTCAGCATTTCAAGTGGCAAGACCTAAATCTTTTATATTTCCATTTGAAGTACTCTTTAAGATGTCTCACCACACCAATCTTGAGGATAATATTGAAGGGGATGATAACTTCCGAGCTTGGAAGTATAGGATTGGGTTAATCCTGGAAGAGAATGAGTTGGACTCATATGTAAAAGAAGACATCCCTATCCCAGAGGATGAAGAGGCTAAAGTATTGCATAAGAAGAAATTGGTCAAGGCAAAGAGAATCATTGTTGATTCTATCAAAGACCATCTCATACCCCATGTGTCTTCTCTAAAGACAACCAAGGAGATGTTTGACTCTTTGACCAAGCTATTCGAAGGGAAGAACATAAATCGGAAGATGACCCTGCGGAACCAATTGAAAGGAGTAAAGTTTCAGAATGGAGAAACCATTCAATCTTATTTTTCAAGGGTCTCCCAGATCAAGGAACAACTTGAAGTAGTGGATGAAATGGTGGAGAATGGTGAAGTGGTGATGACCACTCTAAATGGCCTACTGAGGTCATGGGATTCCTTTATTCAAGGAATTTGTGCAAGGAAGAAGTTGATATCCTTCAACAGATTGCGGGAAGAATGCTCTCAAGAAGAAGCTAGGCTTGTGGCCCGAGAAGAAAAGATGGGAAATGAAGATCAAGCTCTCACAGCACATGTCAGGAAAGGCAAGTCCAAGAAGGAATCATCTCATAACAGGAGATTCTCACACCACCATTATCATAAAGATAAAAAAGATCTCAAATGCTTCAATTGCAATGAGAAGGGACACTTTGCTTCAGATTGTCCCAAGAAGAAGAAAGACAACAACAACAACTTCAACAAGAAGAAAAAGAATAACAAAAGAAGATATCATGCTCATGCTGCCGAAGATGATGAACCCTGAAAGAAGAAGGCTAGGGAAGAAAGTGATAGTGATGATGACTCATCAAGTGAAGAAGAGTATGTTCTAATTTATGCTCTCATAGGTACTATCAACTATGGTTGTAATGATTGGTTGATTGACAGTGGGGATTCCAAACACATGACTAGGTTTAAGGAATCTTTTGTAAATCTATCTAAACATGAATCACCCCATAAGTTGAAACTTGGGGATGATTATCAATACCCAATCAAAGGAAGTGGTGAAGCCTCCTACAACCTAGATTCTAGAAAATCTTTGAAGATGAAAGAAGTCCTTTATGCAACTGGCCTCAAGAAGAACTTACTCTCCATCTATGCATTGGATGCAAAAGGTATGAGGGTTGCATTGTGGATGGCCATGTCCTAATGTGGCCAAAGGGAAATACCATAGATGATGCAGTAGTGATTGGAGAGCAAGGGGGAGGTTTGTATAAATTGAAGGGACAACCTGAACATGCCATGGTACATGAATCCATGGAGCCAAGTGAACTTTGTCATAGAAGACTTGCTCATATGCACTATAGGGCACTTTGCAAGCAAGGCTGTAGAGGGTCTTCCTGAAATCAAGACCAAACATGAAGGTGTTTGAAAAGGATGTGCAAAAGGTAATAACATTAAGAAGGCTTTCCCAAACAGTGAAAGCAAGGAAAAAGACATACTGAAAATCATCCACTCAGATGTATGCAGTCCTATGTCATCCAGTTCTCTGAGTGGGTATGTTTACTATGTCTCATTTATTCATGAATTCTCCAGGAAGACTTGGGTATACTTCTTGAAGATCAAAGATTAGGTGTTTGATAAGTTCAAGGAATTCAAAACCTTGATGGAGAATCAAACTGACAAGAAGATTAAAACATTCAGATCCAACAATGGTGGAGAATTCACCTCAAGTGACTTCAAGAAGCTTTGCAGTGATTCAAGGATTAAGAGGGAGTTGACTGCTCCTTATAATCCTCAACAGAATGGAGATGCAGAAAGGAAGAACAAAACAATCATGGGAGCAGCAAGGGCAATGTTGCATGACCAGGATCATCCTATGCATTTATGGGCAGAAGCAGCTAGAACAGCTGTATATGTGCAGAACAGAACTCCCCACAAGATATTGGACAACAAGACACCAGAAGAGGTCTTTTCTGGTAAGAAACCTGAAGTCAGCTATCTCAGAATATTTGGTTGTCCAGTATACACACGTGTCCCAAAGGATAAGAGGACCAAGTTAGATCCTTCAGGAAAGAAGGGTATCTTTGTGGGTTAAAGTAAAAGCTCGAAGGATTACAGAATATACTTTCCAAGGTTCAAGAAGATTGATGTCAGCAGGGATGTAACATTTGATGAAAACTCAGCATTCATCTAATCAAGGAAGGCACCTATCGAAGTTTATGAAGAACCTAAGGAAACTAGATTTCAAGACACTACCATGACTGAAGCAATTCCAGAAGTTTTTCATGAGTTTGAAGATCTGGAAGAACCTATAGATCCACCCCATTAGGATAACTCTCACAAGAGGAAACCTGCATGGGCTAGAGAGCTCATTCAAGATGCAGAAAGATTTGGCATTCCAGAAGAAGAACACAGAGCAAAGAAGAGAACCAGATCACATACCAGCTATGTTGCTTTACTCTGTGACATTATGAACAAATAACCTTCCAGTTATGAAGAAGCAGCGGAAAAGAAAAGATGGAAGGATGCCATGGTTGAGGAATACCAATCAATAATGAAGAATGATGTTTGGGATGTTGTACCAAGACCTAAAGAGAAGTCAGTTGTGACTTTTAAATGGATCTACAAAATCAAGCATGCTACAGATGGCAGTGTAGAGAAATACAAAGCAAGATTGATAGCTCGTGGCTTCTCTCAGAAAGAGGGAATAGATTATGAAGAAACTTTTGCACCTATAGCCAGGTATACTTCCATCATAACAGTACTTGCCCTGGTTGCAGCAATGAAATGGAAAATACACTAGATGGATGTCAAGACTGCTTTCTTGAATGGTGTAGTTGAAGAAGAAGTATATGTGGAGCAGCCACTCGGTTTCAAAATACATCATAGGGAGTCATATGTGTGCAGATTGAAGAAATCCTTGTATGGCTTGAAGCAAGCTCCCATAACTTGGTATGGTAGGATGGACAGTTTCCTATCTAGTTTGGGCTTTACCAAGAGTAAAGCGGATTCCAACCTTTACTACAAGGTTGAGGAAGGGAATCCTATGATTCTACTCCTGTATGTAGATGACTTATTTGTAACAGGAGATGACAGATTGATTGCAGATACTAAAAGGAAGCTTGCTGCTGAATAGGTATGCTGAATAGAAAGGACCCATAAAGTGCTATGAATGTGGCGGACCACACAAGAGAGCAGATTGCCCACACAACAAGAGGACAACCAACAAAATACATACTATGCAAGCAGAACCTACAGTTGGAGATATCTCAAGAGAAATGCCCAGAATAAATGCAGCATTGGAGAATCGTCAAGCGGACCATCAAACATCCATGGTCGAAATTGAAGGTATGATACAAAACAAGTCTATTTCTATTTTGATAGATCCTGGTGCAAATTTAAGTTATATTTCACCTACTTTAGTAAACCGTTGCAAGCTAAAAACAGAGAAATTTAATAATGCGTGGTTAGTTCAGCTTGCAAGAGGAACTAAAAGAAAGGTTACAGATTATGTTCAGAATTGTGAAGTATTTTTAAGTCAACTGAAAACGCAAATTAATCTGAATGTTTTACCCTTAGGTTCATATGATCTGTTAATTGGGATGGATTGGCTTGAACAAAATAAAGTTTTATTGAATTGTTATGATAAATCTTTTACTTGTATAAATAATGAAGGTAATTTAGAAACAGTAAAAGGAATTCATAGGCATATTTCAGTGAGATAGATTTCTGCCTTACAAGTGAAGAGAGCTACTAGAAAAGATTGTAAATTGTTTGCTGTTAATGTTGTTAATGATGAATGCACATCTAAATAAGACCAGCTAAAACTAGAGGAAATTCTTATCTTTAGGGACTTTTCTGATGTATTCCCGGAAGAAATTCCAGGATTACCTCCGAAGAGAGAACTTGACTTCACCATTGAGTTAGTACCCGGTGCAGTACCAAACTCAAAGGCTCCCTATAGGATGAATATTTTGGAGTTAAATGAGTTAAAGTCCCAACTGAAAGAATTAATAGATAAAAACTACATAAGGCCCAGTGTGTCCCCCTGGGGAGCACCAGTAATATTTGTTAAAAAGAAGGATGGTACCATGCGTTTGTGCATTGACTACCGTCAGGTTAATAAAATGACAATTAAGAATTGGTATCCCTTACCCCGCATAGATGATCTATTTGATCAAGTAGGCGGAGCAGAGATATTCACTAAAATTGATCTAAGGTCGGGTTATTATCAAGTCTGGATAAAAGACGAGGACATATTCAAAACTGCATTCAGAATGCGTTATGGACACTACGAGTTCGTAGTTATGCCTTTTGGGCTGACTAATGGACTAAGATTGTTCATGTGTTTAATGAACAACGTTCTGCATAAATATTTAGATAAGTTCATAGTGGTATTCATTGAAGATATCCCGATTTACTCAAAAACTAAAGAAGAGCATGACAAACATCTAAAAATCATTTTACAAGTACTTAGATATCACTAGCTTTATGCTAAGTTCAGTAAGTGTGATTTCTATAAGGATAAAATTCAGTATTTTGGTCATATAATTTCAAAAGATGGTATTTCTGTTGATCTTGATAAAATTAAAGCAATTAATGAATGGCCTATCCCAAAAGATGTAACTGATGTATGGTCATTCATGGGAATAACAAGGTATTATAGAAAGTTTATTGAAGGGTTCTCTAGAATTGCTAACCCCATCACTTCTTTGCAGAAGAAAGGGAAGAAATTCGTATGGGATCAAAAGTGTCAAGACAACTTTAATAAGTTAAAAGAATTGTTAACTACTGCACCCATCTTAAAAATTGCAGATCCTAATAAGGATTTCGTCGTATGCACAGATGCATGCAACGAAGGACTTGGAGGGGTCTTAAGTCAGGAGGGTCATGCAATTGCTTTTGAGTCAAGTAAGTTTAAAATACATGAAAAGAATTATGCAACATATGATCTTGAGTTGGCAGCCGTGATACATGCTTTAAAGATGTGGCGCCATCACTTGATCGGAAGAAAATTCATTTTAATGACTGATAATATGGGGTTAAAGTATTTACTGGATCAAACAAATCTTAACGCAAGACAAGCTAGGTGGTTAGCTTTCCTTAGTGAGTACGATTTTGAGATCCATCACATTAATGGAAAGGAAAATAAGGTTGTTGATGCATTGAATAGAAATGCTAGATTGAGTTTTGTAGCAACAATCAGTACTTTTAAAACTAATCTAGAAAATCAGATCGAAAAAGGAATTAAGCAAGACGAAAATTACCAAAAATTACATGATAAAGTGGCTGAAAATTCATTCGAAAATGTTATAACACATTATTGTATTAATGAAAAAGGCTTCTTAACTTACAAAAACAAAATTTATGTGCCTAATTTTTCGAAGGTTAAGTTGCTGATTTTAGATGAAGTTCACAAGAGTCCTTATTCAGGGCATCCTGGTTATCAGAAAATGATAACTATGTTAAGAAAGGAGTACTTTTGGCCCAACATGAAAAGTGAAGTTGTTGAATATATAGCTAGATGTCTGGACTGTCAGACTATTAAAGAGGAACATCAAAATCCAGGTGGGCTATTGCAACCCTTACCAATTCCAGAATGGAAATGGGAGATCGTAAGCATTGACTTTATTACAGGTTTTCCTAAAAATTAGAAGCAGAATGACTCAATTATGGTTGTTGTTGATAAACTTAGTAAAGCTGCTCATTTTATTCATGTTAAAGCTACTTCCAAGGCTTCTAACATTGTAGATATTTTCATGAAGCAAATTTTTTTCTTGCATGGAATTCCAAAGGTAATTATTTCAGACCGACACTCTAAGTTCACTAGTAACTTTTGGACAACACTATTTAAAGGATTAAATACTAAGTTAAATTTCAGCACTTCTTTCCACCCACAAACTCATGGTCAAACAGAAAGAGTAAATTAGATTTTGAAAAATATGTTAAGATTATATGTTAAAGATCAACCATCTAAGTGGAAAGATTATTTACACTTAGCATAATTTGCCTACAATAATATATATCAAGCATCTGCTAAGTCAAGTCCATTTGAAATTTTGTATGGAAGAAAATGTTGTACTCCAATTTCGTGGGATAATACTGTAGATAGATTGATGTTAGGACCATATCTATTGAAATAAATGGAACTAACTGTGAAACAGGTTCAAGGTAACTTAAAAGTTGCCCAAGATAGGTAGAAAAGCTATGCTGATTTGAAACGCACAGAAAGAGAATTTCAGGTAGTAGACCATGTTTCCATAAAGGTAAAACCCAATAAAAGTTCTTTGAAGCTTGGGAGTTGTGCTAAATTAGCACCGAGGTATTGTGGACCATTTGAAATCCTATCAAGGATAGGAGCTGTTGCATATCAATTGGCATTGCCATACAATTTAAAAATCCACAATGTTTTTCACGTTTCTGTTTTAAAGAAGTATGTGCACGATGCTACTCATGTGCTAAATTGAAATGACATACAGGTGGAACCTGAAGGAGATTTTTTGGTGGAAGTGGAATGTATTCTAG
The DNA here is from genome assembly GCA_027924585.1 of Larix kaempferi. Taxonomy (NCBI): domain Eukaryota; kingdom Viridiplantae; phylum Streptophyta; class Pinopsida; order Pinales; family Pinaceae; genus Larix; species Larix kaempferi. The sequence continues at coordinate 5,108,574 of BSBM01000008.1, forward strand.
AGTGGAGGGAAATTATGCTTCGGAATCGCACCATAGGGTGGGTAAACGTGCAATGGAAGCAGCTTAGCCCTGATGAAGCTACTTGGGAACTGGAAAATAATATGCAGGCAGCATATCTAGTTCTGTTCCATGAGGAACTTGATGATGAATAAGCAACATCGAGGATGATGTTGAGCTTAGGAGGGGGTGTTTGTAACATACCCTTTAAGCTGGAAAACATTTTTTGTTTAGAAACATTATGATAACTTTTATTGTAAAGTTTATATTGGACAGGTGTCCAAGGATGACTGTAATTTGCACAATATATTATTATTTAATAAATAAAATAGGAGACAAACACCTAAGAGGACTATTGAAATAGTGGTTATTGATCCACTAGGTGGAATGGAATTTGGGGTAGAAGGAAATGGACAAGTAGCAGCATCATGATGCAACTAACTAGTTGTTGGTATGGGACAAATCCCTTGAAATATGGTCATAGTGCCCTGAAAGATGGGACTGGAGCTTGAGGCTCATTTATTCCAAACTGACCACTAAAATACCTAGGCAGTCTATATAATAGCCATCAAATATTGAACTAAGGTTCATCACTTTTCTTGACAAGGAAATTTACCTTGGGGTTTTGTTGTGTTTGCACCCAAGAGATTTGATGAGGGGATATGCTGTTGTTGATCGTGTTGTGAGTCTGCCAAACTCTTATTAAGTTCAGGAAGTTGATGCTGAGAGGAGAAGGCATTTTTTAGGAGGTCAATACCGAGTGGAGAAGGTATTTTTGAGTGCCCTGCTTCTACACAGATTCCACCCACTGACTGGATCACTAAGCAGGCTCGGGGTTCATTAAAAGTCAGCAGTTGAGCTGCTTCTTCTGAAGCAGGTTGGGAGGAACATGTCTCCTTGGGTGTTTGTCGGTATATCGTCAGTTACAGGTTCTAGTGTCTTATCTATTTTATTTTTAAGTTCTGTTATCTATTTTGCATATTACAGTTCTATTGTTTATTAAACTTTCACTGTTTAATTAATAAGTTATTTCAGTTTCCTGTATAAGTTAATAATTCTGTATAAATATGAAATGGTTGAATAAAATGGTTTCTGTATTTTTCTCCATGCAAAAAGGAACAACATCGTACTCTAGTACAGAAATAGATTAAGATAGATAAGATATGATAGGCAAACTACCATGATGATAAAAGTACTATTTTATATGTTCTGTTAAAATTATCTGCTGTTATTAATTAGCATTATCTACTGTATTTTACTCACAGCACTATTTTTATTTCCATTGTTTTCATTTTTGTTTTCCAAATGTTTATTTTCAAAACAATAACTATAGTTTGCAATTGGTATCATTATTGTACATATAGGATAGATAGACAAACAAGGAGCATCATATTACCAACTTAGGGTTTGTAAATTTACATTGAAATTCTTTAAAAGTTTACTGTTATTACTAATATTCCTATTACTGCACACATAGAATAGTTAAGCAAACAAAGTCTTTTATCATATTGATAGGGTTTAATGTTTTTCTTTTTACATGCACATATAATCATAAACACACAAATGAAATGCTGTTAAAGAATCGAGCTAGATTAACAAGTTCTCTGTCATTTTCTTGTTTTTACTCACAGTAGACAAATCAAGTATGTTTTTACATCAAAAATCATTACTGTAGATTGAACTTATTGATTTCAAGTATCAATTCAAAGTTTAAGATATTTCAATAACTATAGGAGCAAAGTCAAACAGAAAACAGAAATTCCATTTGATGCCGAACGTATCAACAGTCATCATCGTTCCATCCAATCTAAACTTAACCACAACCCTAAACCATGACAGGTTTATAATTGTACTACTTAAACATTTACACAGTTGAAGGTGAGGCATTTGGCCGAAGCCTGTCACATTTTATCAACACATAAATAGTGAATTAATAAACAGTAGCTTTGATTTATTCATACACATTTTGTAAAACGATTTCTTTTTAAACATTCTTAAGCTCATAGTCTAGAACGAAGCACATTAGCACAGGTATGAGTCAAACCTAGTTTGCATACACATTATCAGTCTACAAAAGACTGTTTAAACACGACTCATTTCCATTTCTTCAGTCAATGAGTGATAGGTTTCAAACACGGGCCAAGCCCCAACATGTAAACATGAAAGTAATCATGGTCATATAAGTTCTACAAAAGGATATTTTATTATCACTTCAACAGAGTCTGAAACCCAAATCAAAACAAAGGATCGTTGCCAAGATCGAAACCCTAAACTCAAACCCTATACAAATACTAGCTATTACATCGACTCTATAAAGTAAAACAACAACTCAGGGTTCTGCAACCACAATTTCCAGATTGTCGATACGACTGTTTTCCATGATTTCTGCCAGGATAACCTACAAGGGTTTGCCACCGGGCTTACTGTTTTAGATGCATTGCTATCCATTGATCACCGAACCCCATTGCCACCAAACCAGAGCATTGAATATAGAACTTTAGCGTTACCTGCCACAAAGAACTGTGGGAGTTAGTAATATTATCATTTGATTGTTAACAAATGAAGAAATACATTACATAGCGAAGAGACTAGAAAACTTACCCAGTTGTTAAATAGTCAGTTGGAATGCGTTTAGCTTCCAAATATTTTCTCCAACGCAGCAAAGTTTCCATGCAACTAAATCATAATCGAACTCGAAGTCAAGACCTCCCTACTAACTTATTTGCCACCAAAAGAAATCCACAGGGATTCAACATTACCTTCTCAGCAACGTCCAAACACTTATACAATATTTTCATAACAAGATTACAGAGATTTGAGGCACAGTGCCATCCACAACCACCCAGGGTCGAGCCCTATAAACCAGCGGCCTGTCGGCCTTCTTCTCCAAAACAAAATGACAAAATGAATGCACGAAGGCAAATTAACGTTAAGGAAAGTTTACCTAGGGTTTACACATTACAACTACCGAGAACCACAAAATCAACGATCGAGATTGAGCCAATGAGCTGTGATGTAACCAAGAAAGAGATACAATCAAATCATAATCAATGACTACATTTAACTTGCAGAACATTCGGATGCCATATCGCCCACAGATGAGCTCATAGCTTGGTTACACATCACTATTCCTTACCACGATCATCACATGAAGACAGACACATAGATGCCAGCGTAGCAACCACAACACCACAATAGGATCGCATTAAATGCTGAAGATCTCAAGTAGATTTTAGCCAGAGTCTCGACTGCATAAACATTTATTTCATATCAGAGCTCAAGTTATGTGATAGCGAAGACCTCGGGATTTTAACAATGCCATACAATTGCATACAACCGTGTATAAGTTAACAAACATAGTATAGAGGTATAATAATATCATAAACAAGGATATATGATTCAATCCATAAGGTCAATACCATTCACGCTAAGAACATAAACCGTGTCCCAATGTTTATATAACACATATATGCAATGCACATCAAACTATAGAGTTTAAACATTTCATGCCCATATTATTATTCACGCCATATAACATTTCAACAAAGTTATCAATATAGTTTCCATAGGTTATCCAACTTGCAATCAAAATATAGTTAATACACCAACTATTTATTATAAACCATTACAATGCCATAGTATAACATGGATTATCACAAAGTTAACATTTAAATAGCTAGGCTATTGCTTAAGGTTAGTGTAGAGAGTACTTAACCTTCAAATTATATTGAAAGCTAGGGTTGGCACAAACTCTATTATGTGGTATACTATTATATCAACAGCCTCTCGATTCATATGTGGACGCAATACAAATGGCATCACTAACACTACAAGATTTATTACATTGCAGTTGTCATCTCCAGGAGAGTCATTTAATCTATTGATGACACTAGTTTTCATAAAGACCAAATGTGTTACTTTATGCATTTTCCTACTACAGTTTGGAATCCAGCTTCGGTGGGCTTTCCCCAAGGCGACACCAAAGGCCTACCTCCTTTAGTGCATCCCTAACCTCCTCCATGAGGATGATCCACTGGATCCATCGCAAAACCTCTCACTATGGGGCGTTTACCTAACCACCAGCTTTGTCCTGCTTTCCTAATATTACGTGCACCATGTAACGGATTGGAAACTTGCCCAATTGTTGCTTGGCATCGGAAATCTATTTGTTTTTCCACACTAGGAGGTGACCGCACAAGACTTTGTAAGCATAGTTAAGGTTTATATTGGCCAGAAGCCCCAAGCCTGCCTACCTGGGATTCTCGTTAGAATTGCCTAAAGTCTCATGGAATAAGCTTGCCCAATAACATTGGAAGAATAAGAGAAGAGCCTTAAGCCTTGGAAAGTTAAATTAGGTTATATTACCACTGATCTCACCAATAGTTACAACGAGTTTAGTGCTTAAACATTGTTGTCGACACATGCAATCATAACCATAAAAAGACGATTCAAGTGGTGAAGTTAAACTGAAGATACATACCATCAACATCTTCATCCACGGTAGATTTTACAATTATCTTAAACATAGAGACGACAAGATGAAGCTTACCACTTGTCTTGTAAAAAATGGAATTACTCTATAACCTTACCTGCAGATCTGTGAAAGAAGAATCCAATGCTTTAGCTTTCAAAGCTAAGTAAACCCAAGGGCACCCGATAGAAACCCCTTCGGAAATATGCAAACAACTTCATTAGTATTGTTACCAGATCCTTACACATAACAAAATAAACATTGTTATGTTGCATCCTACTTATAATCAAGTACATATTCATGTTTAAAAGAATTAAGACAAATTGTAATGAGGTAGTTATCATTTGTTATCTAATTATTATTGTTCCGCAGATAGCATTTATCTTATATAATAGGCTATATCAAAAAAAAATTATTTTGCGATTTTTGGGATGTTACAACACAGTCATTCATTGACACAATGAATAAATAGAACTTAATCATATTTTTCTTGTATCTTTTGCAAAAACTAAGATAGATGCATTAAATTTTCTTTTCATCCTATTCAGTTTTCTTGTGAATACTATGCGTTGCATTGTTGTACTGATATATTAATGACTTTTGACTTTTCTTTGTTTTTCTCTTGTCATTGAAAAATTAATAGGCATGCATTAATAATTGAGTTTAGAAGGTTGATTTGAAGTGACATATTGATGTGTATGTTGGATGTTGTGTGTATTTGTGTATGTGAATTTGCATGATGTGTGTATGTTGTATGTAAACACAATTTACTATAACAAATACTATTATTACATTCTCAGTGTACCCCCATAGAACATATAGTATAAATCATTGTATGGAGACCCATTCAAGTACAAGAGACTCATATTGAGGTCACTTGGTGTCTAGAAATAACATATGTATGTAAGCGAACACTTTTACATAACATTGTTATTGAATACAAATCATGTATGCAAAAATGTAATCAAAGACAAAGTCATATAGACAAGTGCAAATCCATCTATTAATATGCAAAAATGATCCAATCATGTACACTTTTTGGAAAAATGGAACATCGTTCCCAACGTCTATATAATGGCAACTCGTGCCCTATAAAAAATATGGCAGCTCGTGCCCAAAATGCCACATCATGGCCAGTGTACATAGGAGGGTCTCTCAATCCTCCTACCCACCCTCGGAGCTCCCAGGTGCATCTCCAAAATCGATCTTCCTCTTCTTCGTCCTAGAGGAAGTTGGGTCCTTCTGGTGACTTGGACCACGTCCCCTTGGGCCTTGAAATGAAAACAATAATATGTCGACTTTTCTTGGCAATTACACAAGTATAAAACATAATTTAAAAATAAAAATAGTTTTCAAATCTTAAATAACTCACCACATGCGAGACTGTAAGTCATGAGGGGGTTTCTCTCCTCCGTGATCCAAATATCTCAATAATGCCACCCTGCACCATTTAGACCAATCAGACAAATGATGAAATTAGATGCATATAGTAATTTTTGTTAAAATTGAACGAGATTTTCATAAACTAGTCAATCTCACCGTGAACACAACCGATTGGTCTTCAGGGTTGACGGATGGAGAAGTCGCTTGGACAACCTGCTCTGATGGTAGGGTGAATTGTATAGGGGAGGATGTAGCCACATTGACAGAGGCTACACCACCGGGAGTAACTGTGGAAGAAGGAAGCGTGGACTGGCGTGGGGGAAGGGGAGATGCATGTCTAAAGTGATAAACCCCAACTAGTTGTAATATAGATGGGACCACCATGGAAGACGAAGCAAGTGTGGTGGGGGAATGTGGGGGGCTGAGGTCTGTTATGCGGTGGAGGGAGGGTGAATGTGTATGTGTGGTATATCATGGCCATAGGGGGGAGGGTGGAAACATGGGAAACTATAAGGGAGGTGGTGCAAAGGTTGGGGTAGGGTGATGGGATGAAGGATATGAAATAGAAGGGGGAACTCGATGGAAGTGTGGTGTTAGATAGGAGGGGGGAATGTATGGAAGCAGGTGGGGAGGGATGGATTGAAGGGGGCTTGTATTCCATGGGATACAACTGGCATATATGGTGGCCAAAAGGCCGGGGAGGGAGGGATAGTGGCACTGGCAGGCCGAGGTGCTCACACCTACATACACATTTATAACCTTATAGTTTAATATAGAAAAATATAAATATACACAAACACGTCATCATATTTGAGATTAAATTTATACTTTAATACACACAATACCTACACATGTGGAGATCTATTGATCCCCAGTCAGGATAGCTAGTCACTGGAGCCTGCAAACACCTATGCAAACACTACAATATTTAGATGGAATTTATACCATCCTAAATCCAAATCCTAGGCTCTATCAAGCGTCGAGAGGGATCAAATCTCCCGAGGTGCCAACCTCTTCTCAGGTATTGCACTTAAGGAGCTTTTGGAGGAGAGGTTTTCTCCTCAGAAGATTTGATCCCTCTGGGCGCTTGATAGAGCCTAGGATTTGGATCTAGGCTAGTTTCAATCGTGGGTGGTGACACAAAACATGAGTTTGATCAGCATTGTGTAACATACCTCTCTAATGCCCCCTATTATTTTGTGAATATAAATGAGTATTGTAATGGTCCTCTGGTGAGGTGCTCAAGGCCAAGGCCCCACTAGTGAAATTTTTATGTGATGTCGTCCGATTTATAGGTTGTAAACATTGACTTGTCCTAGGTGACTAAAGGTATTGTCATAACTATACGACGGGACAATGAATCTACTAAGAGAGAGATCGACCGACTAGCCATGATATTTAGGTTATTATTTCCATCTTGGTGCCACATGCACATGAAGGAAGTAACAGTTTTCCTTTCCTTGGTGACTGATCTTAACCTGTTAGTATAACAGTTACCTTTCACCATGAAACCTTCAGTTAAGTAAACCTAAACTTACAATTTACTGAAGATGGACTCTAAATCCTAAGAAGACTAAATACTAATTGTGTGATCTTCTCATTTAGAGAGAAAAACCAGGGTTGATCCATATGATGATCACCCCTGAGAATGATGATCATTTATAAGTGAATGATCATATACTTTGAGAAGCCTTGGTACAGAGGCTAGTTATAAGCGAGGCATTTTTCTAAAGTATTCACTAGCAACAAAAAGGGATAAATGACCTATTATAAATTTAGTATAGATATTTATTATTCATATATATCTATATACATGTGATATGAACCAAGTTATATGATAGTGAGTATACACATAGATATCACTATCGTTATATTTGACCAATGGTATTTAATATTGTGACAGTCACCTTCGGTGTGCACCCCTCGTCTAAATCGATACCTAGCTCGAGATCCTCAAAAGAGGACTCACTTGGAGCCTTCGAGGAGAACAGTTGTGCTCTTCCTATATTTATTATATATATATATATATATTATAAAAGAAGTACCTCGGCAAGGAAGCTACACTTCCTGTTCTTAAAGGGGGTTTTACCTTATTGATGCATTCTTGGGACACGAGGTGTGTATGTTTTACCACTTGGCACCTTCAAAGGTGAACTAAATCCTTTCTATTCTAGCTGGTCCTTGTTGGATCGTGGGGAAAAGGAGGGCAGATTTTCCATTGTGAAAGTTAATGCAATGAAGGAGGGGGCAAAATTTTCAATTGAGACACAACTTATTTAGTAGATGCAACGAGGGAGGGTAATCTATGTAACTAGGTATTCATACTCATAGCTATAGAATGGAACACGATCGTTTCCTTAGAAGAAGGAGAAGGAAGAGTCTAGGGTTGGTGAATGGTCCTGGCTCAGGACATTGGATCTATGCAGGAAATCTAGATCAGTTTCAGAAATTCGATGTTGTAGGTAAGTGGGTATTCCGTTGTTAGACTACCTCTGTGCTAGATTGTGTGCAAAATTGGATATTTTTCTAACCACTGAATTTTAGATCTAACGCAACTATTAACACCATTTCACTGTTGAGTAGGGAATGGATCATAAACATAGATTTGTGTGTAAAATTTGAGCATGCTTTGTTTCAGATTGATGATCTCTGTTGATATTAGAATACCACCATTTATTTTTCTCTGCTGAACAGAGTACAGATCTTATCCTGGATCTGCGTTGATTTATGAGTAATTTTTCTTCATCAAATCCCTGTCCGCATTGACCTCTGAACTCACTTCTTTAGATTGTCGATCTCAGCAATGTAGATCGATCCCATAGCTGCCAGATTTTAACCTTCTCATATTTATGCATGTTTAAATCTGAATCTTGTTTGTGATCTTTCCTAGAGATGGGGCGACTTTTGGAAGCCTAATCACTTTAAGACAAAAGTGTATTACATTTATATGTGTCACTTTTTTAGCTGCCACGAGAGGGTTACTTTGAAGATTTGTCACAGTTTCTCTGCTGTCACGAAATATTAATACTTTGGATCACAGTTAGTTAGGTTGTATTTAAGAAATCCAAGAGCTTTATTTAAGATTGAAACCCTGCTCAGAATAGAATAGACCTACGGCTCCAAGATATGCAAATGCGTTGATTTTTGTTAGTGCTAAAAGTGTATGTGAAGCGTATTTATTTAACATGTAAAACCTGCTTAGAATTGCAGAAATCTTCCTCTCCAAGCTATGCAGATGTGTAGATTTTCTTTTTGAATTGTTTTCTTTTGTGGAAGTAATTCACCCACAGAGTTAAACTCTGTTTTCAGATCGAAGGTTCGATTTTGTGTCTACCTTTCATAATGCTTTGCATCTTTGACTAGTTAAACCTTTCGATATTACCCTGCCGATGAAATAGATCATCACGGAGCTCACTTCTGTCTTGAGGTCGAATGCTCATTTATGTGATTGTTTAGTTCGTTTAAGAATGCCCTGTACCTTACACTTATTATGTTCGGTCTGTATTACTTCTGGAAGTAAAGTATTACACCACCGAGTTAACCTCTGTTCCAGACTGAAGTTAATTATCATTGTCAGTTCATATCGATGCCTTGTGCTCATAATAGTTATTTTTATATCAGGGAATTTATTTGGTTATTTAATTGCCGGAGGAAATTTTGGAAATTAGTTTGAAGGAAGTTTTGAGTATCTTGATAGTGCCATTTATCAAAGGCATGGAGAAAGTGACAATAGCAACAATAGTGACCTCCAGCTTGCTATTTATTTCATGCCGCAATAGTGACCTTCTGTTATTTTAAACTCTGACGATTTCCATTTAAATTATGCTGAGTTGAAAGCCATAGTTTGATCTCTGTCTCATTTTTAATTAGGATCCTAGTATCGTTGCCTAAGTTTGAGTAAGATCCCGTTTATTTAGGTTTTGTAGCCATGATGGATCCTTATTGGGATGCATAGCCCATGTGATATGTAGCTTTGAGTTCAAATTTCAGATCGGATTCCTGTAGGTGTGTTTTCTTTTATTTTGAGTAGGCTTTGACTTCTGCGTCTCACCTCTTTTATTCAGATCATACCAGGATAGTGTGTATGATACACTGCCTGTAAAGGATTTGGTTTGATCCTTAAGGGATTTATATTGTTTGATGTGTTGTTTTGATTACCACGACTTGTTGTTATTCAAATCCAGCCATGATAGGCTAATATGTAATGAAGGTGTTCTAAATCCCATCGAATCTTCTCAGACAATGGTTATATAGCGATGTGAGTGTACTCTGACTTTATTTCCTTTTGTTAAGGTTCTGTATTGTATGCTTTTGGATTTCCATTGTATTCATTACAACGTTGAATCTTATGGATTATTGTTTGGATGCAATACGACATTGAAATGTGTGAACCTCTGTTAGTTGTATTGCACGAGGAAGATCATTATGATCCAGATTATGGAGTACGGATTGCTCTGTATTCATTATAGTATTAGATTCATATTATTGAAGCTCTCTTGTGAGAGCATTGAGAAAGAGAAAGTAAATTGTAAACACCTTATTGAAAGGTGTACCTTTCTTTTGGATAAATAATATATAACAACTGCTCCCGTGGACGTAGCCCAAAGGTTGGGTGAACCACATGTATATTTGTGCCTCTTGTGTTTGAAATTCGTGTGATTGGTGTGATTTACTTTATGAAAGATGTACATTCATATCTTGTGTTGTTTTCAAATGATGTGGTTAACTTTACGAGAGATGTATAATCATACCTTGCGTCCGTAATTGATGTGATTTACTTTAGGAAGATGTACGTTAATAATAAGTTGAATTGATGTCGTCATAGGTTTATTTCATGTAAGATATTCAAATGGGTTAAGTGTATTACTTTGTGGAAAGGTAAGTTTAATATTTAGTCATTTGTATACTGATGGATCCTCATCTTTAGTGCTCAAATCGATACAATAATATACAACGAAGTTTAGAAATATGATTGTATAAATGAATGCATGGTAGTCCTTATAATGTAACTTTTAGTGTCGTAGAGATAGGCTTGTCTTTTCCTATCGAGATAAGTATGTATCAAATGGATCTTGAAAGTTGATGTATTATGTAAATATGTAAGATACAAGTGCTCATCATTCGGGGGTCTATGGAATGGTCACCAATCACTTTGTTATTTGGTTATACATTCTTATGAACATAATTTTTATTTACCCCTTTTTCCTTAGTATCAATTCGCAAATAAGGGGATGTCACAAGTGGTATCAGAGCATTAGGTTACAACACTAGGCGCTAATGAGCTCAACATGCGATAAGCAAGTATAAAGGCTGATTAAATTTACTAATCAATTGTTTTGTTTCATTTTGGATGCATGGACTGTACTGGGTGAGGGGAAAATGAATCTCCAAGATGAACTTCAAGTTTATCCCGCCAGGTATTTCGGTTTTCAATTAAGTACACTCCTTTGAATTGCAATTACTACTTATAAGATGTTGTATTGTAGTTATGCACATTCCCGTTGTATGGTACAAATGTGATGTTTCAATTAATGTAGTATTATTGCTTATAAAAGGTCTAATTGTATTTCCCATATGTTCTTGTTATATGGAAAACATGACATGTTCTTCTTGATATAACTTGTTGAAGATTAAAATGCCTAAAAGGCTAAGACCTTGAAATGAAATATGCCAAGTTTATAGATTTAAAAATACATAGGATTAGCTATTATCCATGATGGATTTAAGTTTAAATGTGTGGTTATTCTAGTATATGGAATAAAAGGATAATTAACATTGATGAAAGCCTAAGGATATCTAGATGGATTAGGAACCCTAGTGGAATGAAAATGTGAATAGATATTATAAGGATGCACATTATGTTCAGTTGATCAATGCCAATATTACAATTATAGTACGTGAACATAAGTTGAAAACCATCCATAGAAGGTAAGCATAGCGAAGGAAGTACTACTTTTAAAGGGGTTAAGGATTTATTATTTGAATTTGAGAACTAGAAATTTATAAACCATGTTGAAAAAGGTGATGTTGTTTTGGATAATAAAGTACTAAATCTGTAGTTGATGTTACATGGTGTGTAACAAAAATGTATCCAGAATCGTAATTTATATCTTGATGAAATAGTGAATATTATTATGATGTCGTTGTTCTTAAATGAACTTAGGTAATAGTAATTCTACTACTTATGGTAATGAAAACTAACCACTTAAATTATGACATTGACATGTTTGTTAGCCAGATTTGACCTCGGGTTCACAATAAGAATATTGAAGAGTATACATTCACATACCACTGTGAATTGGAAAAGATGTATGAATTAACGAAGGAGCATGTGTGTAATGCTATGGGACGAATGTGTTCAAATATTGAACAATTGAAGCAAATAAATTTTTTTCTTTTATACTAACATCTCAGGAAGTGGTTTTTACATGACCAAGGAGGAACGTTAGTTACAAAAGAACCTATACCGATAATATGAATCGCTAAAAAATGATCACATTCTGTGGAACTTGCAGAAAGACAAGGACGTGAAATAGTAAGATCAATGGCTCATAAAGAGGTACGATAAAAGCATGAGTTCGAACTAATGAGTAAATAGATGAATGTATTTGATGTTGAGTCGGGAGCACTCTGAAGCATCATGGTTACTTATCTTTTATTGTATGGTGTTGAGTCGAGAGGAATCTGGAGCATCGTGACTATTAACCTATTAAAGGGTTTGATGTTGAGTCGGGAGCACTCTGAAGCATCATGGATACTTATCTTTTATAGTATGGTGTTGACTTGGGAGGACTCTAGAAGCATCATGACTATTAACCTATTAAAGAGGTTTGATGTTGAGTCGGAGGGACTCTGGAGCATCGTGGAATTTTGAAACAACTGTGGGGATGCCCAAGTTGTATGAACATCCTGAAGAGCACCGGCAGGAGATATACCTAAAACTATATAATAAAGTGAAAGGGTATCGTCCTCGTGTTGGATGGGCATGTTGTAGTAACGAGTTGTGTGGAGGCCCGAGAATCCTCAAAAGCACACGTAAAGGGGTCTTGGACTACACTGTAGTATAATACCACAGTCCCTGGAAAGGTATTATTAATGACTGCTGAAATAGGCATGAGATGAATACCATGGGTGCGTCTTATACTCACGGATTAAAATATCTATATATATATCTAGATATGATTTTTGTTATGTTATGCTTACATTATGTGTTCAAGTTACTTTACAAAACCTAAAAAAGGGGTAGTGAACTGATATTATGGCTATTATGCATGTGTTGACTAAATACACTCTCGATCACCTCGACTATTCTAAATCAGTTTTGAGCATAAGCTTTGGAGCACGTGAATTATTTTTATGTGTTGGGCATAAGCCCTGGATCACAGGAACGACTTAATGATGTGTTTTGATTAAGTTAATAGCATGCATTTTTGGAGCAATGGCTTTATGTGTGCTTGGGATGAAAAAAAAAAGGCAAAAGATATTTCATGTATTGCAAATAATGTGATGCAATAAGGAACTCGTGATTTATGTCTCTAAGTTTGATTATAGAATTGATGATAAGTTGTTACTAAACAATCTTTCTTTGGATTCCGATTTTGTAGTCGAAACTGTAGGCATGATTGATTATGACTTGCGAAAAGATTCAGGAAAATTTGAAGAAGGTCTAAATAGAAATGACTAAGCAAGCAAAGGTTGACTCCAAAAGAGAAGACGAACTACTAAAAATTATGAACAGCGAGGACGGTGTTATTTTTAAGGGGAGGAGGATGTAATATACCTCTCTAATGCCCTCTATTATTTTGTGAATATAAATGAGTATTGTAATGGTCCTCTGGTTAGGTGCTCAAGGCCAAGGCCCCACCAGTGAACTTTGTATGTGATGTCGTCCGATTTATAGGTTGTAAACGTTGACTTGTCCTAGGCGACTAAAGGTATTGTCATAACTATACGACGGGACATTGAATCTACTAAGAGAGAGATCGACTCGCTAGCCATGATATTTAGGTTATTAGTGCCATCTTGGTGCCACATGCACGTGAAGGAAGTAACAATTTTCCTTTCCTTGGTGACTGATCTTCACCCATCAGTATAGCAGTTACCTTTCACTGTGAAACCTTTAGTTAAGTAAACCTAAACTTACAATTTACTGAAGATGGACTCTAAATCCTAACAAGACTAAATACTAATTGTTGATCTTCTCATTTAGAGAGAAAAACCAGGGTTGATCCATATGATGATCACCCCTAAGAATGATGATAATTTATAAGTGAATGATCATATACTTTGAGAAGCCTTGGTATAGAGGCTAGTTATAAGAGCAGCATTTTTCTAAAGTATTCATTAGCAACAAAAAGGGATAAATGACCTATTATAAATTTAGTATAGATATTTATTATTCATATATATATATATATATATATATACATGTGATATGAACCAAGCTATATGATAGTGAGTATACACATAGATATCACTATCATTATATTTGACCAATGGTATTTAATATTGTGACAGTTAGCTTCGACGTGCACCCCTTGTCTAAATCGATACCTGGCTCGAGATCCTCAAAAGAGGACTCACGTGGAGCCTTCGAGGTGAAAACTTGTGTTATTCTATATTTATTATATATATATATATTATAAAAGAAGTACCTCGGCAAGGAAGCTACACTTCCTGTTCTTAAAAGGGGTTCTACCTTGTTGATGCATTCTTGGGACACAAGGCGTGTATGTTTTGCCACTTGGCACCTTCAAAAGTGAACTAAATCCTTTCTAGTTGGTCCTTGTTGGATCGTGGGGAAAAGGAGGGAAGATTTTCCATTGTGAAAGTTAATACGATGAAGGAGGGGGTGGAATTTTAAATTGAGACACAACTTATTTAGTAGATGCAACGAGGGAAGGTAATCTCTGTAACCAGGTATTCATACTCGCTGCTATAGAATATAACACGATCCTTTCCATAGAAGAAGGAGAAGGAAGAGTATAGCGTTGGTGAATGGTCCCGACTTAGGACATTGGATCTATGCAGGAAATCTAGATCAGTTTCAGAAATTTGACACTATAGGTAAGTGGGTATTCCACTGTTAGATTACCTCTGTGCTAGATTGTGTGCAAAACTGGATATTTTTCTAACCACTGAATTTTAGATCTTACGCAACTATTACCACCGCTTCGCTGTTGAGTAGGGAACGGATTATAAACATAGATTTGTGTGTAAAGTCTGAGCATGCTTTGTTTCAGATTGACAATCTCTGTTGATATCAAAATACCACCATTTATTTCTCTATGTCGAACAGAGTACAGATCTTATCCTGGCTCTACGTTGATTTATGAGTATTTTTTCTTCATCAAATCCTTGTCCGCGTTGAGTTCTAAACTCACTTCTTTAGATTGTCGATCTCAGCAATGTAGATCGATCCCATAGCTGCCAGATTTTAACCTTCTGATATTTATGCATGTTTAAATCTGAATCTTGTTTGTGATCTCGCCTGGAGATGGGATGACTTCTAGGAGCCTGATCACATTAAGACAAAAGTGTATTACATTTATATGTATCACTTTGTTAGCTGCCACGAGAGGGTTATGTTGAAGATTTGTCACAATTTCTTTGATGTCACAAAACATTAATACTTTGGATCACAGTTAGTTAGGTTGTATTTAAGAAATCCGGGAGCTTTATTTAAGATTGAAACCCTGCTCAAAATAGAAGAGACCTACGGCTCCAGGATATGCAAATGCGTTGATTTTTGTTAGTGCTAAAACTGTATGTGAAGGGTATTTATTTAACATGTAAACCCTGCTTAGAATTTCTGAAATCTACCTCTCCAAGCTATGCAGATGTGTAGATTTTCTTTTTGAATTGTTTTCATTTGTGGAAGTAATTCACCCACAGAGTTAAACTCTATTTTCAGATCGAAGGTTCGATTTTGTGTCTACCTTTCATAATGCTTTGCCTCTTTGACTCGTTAAACCTTTGATATTACCCTGCCGATGAAATAGATCATCATGGAGCTCACTTCTGTCTCGAGGTCAAATGTTCGTTTATGTGATTGTTTAGTTCTTTTAAGAATGCCCTGTACCTTACACTTATTATGTTCAGTTTGTATTACTTCTGGAAGTAAAGTATTACACCGACGAGTTAACCTCTGTTCCAGAACAAAGTTAATTATCATTGTTAGTTCATATGGTTGCCTTGTGCTCATAATATTTATTTTTATATCAAGTAAATTATTTGGTTATTTTATTTCCGGAGGAAATTTTGGAAATTAGTTTGAAGGAAGCTTTGAGTATCTTGATAGTGCCCTTTATTAAACGCATGGAGAAAGTGACAATAGCAACAATAGTGACCTCCAGCCTGTTATTTGCTTCATGCTGCAATAGTGACCTTCTGTTATTTTAACCTCTGACGATTTCCATTTAAATTATGTTGAGTTGAAAGCCATAGTTTGATCTCTGTCTCGTTTTTAATTAGGATCCTAGTATATTTGCCTAAGTTTGAGTAAGATCTAGTTTATTTAGGTTTTGTAGCCATGATGGATCCTTATTGGGATGCATACCCCATGCGATATGCAGCTTTGAGTTCGAGTTTCAGATCGGATTCCTGTAGGTGTGTTTTCTTTTATTTTGAGTAGGCTTTGACTTCTGCTTCTCACCTCTTTTATTCAGATCATACCAGGATAGTGTCTATGCTACACTGCCTGTCAAGGCTTTGGTTTGATCCCTGAGGGATTTATATTGTTTGCTGTGTTGTTTTGATTGCCACTACTTGTTGTTATTCAAATCCAGCAGTGATAGGGTTTTATGTAACGAAGGTGTTCTAAATCCCATCGAATCTTCTCAGACGATGGTTATATAGGGATGCGAGTGTACTCTGACTTTATTTCCTTTCGTTAAGGTTCTATATTGTATGCTTTTGGATTTCTATTGTATTCATTACAATGTTGAATCTTATGGATTATTGTTTGGATGCAATACGACATTGAAATGTGTGAACCTCTGTTAGTTGTACTGCATGAGGAAGATAGTTATGATCCAGATTATGGAGTATGGATTGTTGTGTATTCATTATAGTATTAGATTCATATTATTGAAGCTCTCTTGTGAGAGGCTTGAGAAAGAGAAAGTAAATTGTAAACACCTTATTGGAAGGTGTACCCTTCTTTTGGATAAATAAAATATGACAACTGCTCCCATGGACATAGCCTAAAGGGTGGGTGAACCACATGTATATTTGTGCCTCTTGTGTCTGAAATTCGTGTGATTGGTGTGATTTACTTTATGGAAGATGTACATTCATATCTTGTGTTGTTTTCAAATGATGTAGTTCACTGTACGAGAGATGTATAATCATACCTTGTGTCCGTAATTGATGTGATTTACTTTAGGAAGATGTACGTTAATAATAAGTTGAATTGATGTCGTCATAGGTTTATTTCATGTAAGCTATTCAAATGGGTTAAGTGTATTACTTTGTGGAACAGTAAGTTTAAGATTTAGTCATTTGTATACTGATGGATCCTCATCTTTAGTGCTCAAATTGATACAATAATATACAACGAAGTTTAGAAAGATGATTGTATAAATGAATGCATGGTAGTCCTTATAATGTAACTTTTAGTGTCGTAGAGATAGGCTTGTCTTTTCCTGTCGTGATAAGTATGTATCAAACGGATCTTGAAAGTTGATGTATTATGTAAATATGTAAGATACAAGTGCTCATCATTCGGGGGTCTCTGGAATGGTAATGAATCACTTTGTTATTTGGTTATACATTCTTATGAACATAGTTTTTATTTACCCCTTTTTCCTTAGTATCAACTCGCAAATAAGGGGATGTCACAAGTGGTATCAGAGCATTAGGTTACAACACTAGGGCCTAATGAGCTCAACATGTGATAAGCAAGTATAAAGGTTGATTAAGTTTACTAATCAATTGTTTTGTTTCATTTTGGATGCATGGACTATACTGGGTGAGGGGAAAATGAATCTCCAAGCTCGACTTCAAGTTTCTCCCGCTAGGTATTTTGGTTTTCAATTAAGTACGTTCTTTTGAATTTCAATTACTACTTATAAGATGTTGTATTGTAGTTATGCACATTCCTGTTGTATGGTCCAAATGTGATGTTTCAATTACGGTAGTATTACTGCTTATCAAAGGTCTAATTGTATTTCCCATATATTCTTGTTATATGGAAAACGTGACATGTTCTTCTTGATGTAACATGTTGAAGATTAAAATGCCTAAAAGGCTAAGACCTTGAAATGAAATATGCCAAGTTTATAGATTTAAAAATACATATGTTTAGCTATTATCCATGATGGATTTAAGTTTAGATGTGTGGTTATTCTAGTATATGGAATAAAAGGATAATTAACATTAATGAAAGCCAAAGGATATCTAGATGGATTATGAACCCTAGTGGAATGATAATGTGAATAGCTATTATAAGGATGCAAATTATGTTCAGTTGATCATTCTCAATATTACAATTATAGTACGTGAACATAAGTTTAAAACCATCCATAGAAGGTAAGCATAGCGAAGGAAGTACTACTTTTAAAGGGGTTAAGGATTTATTATTTGAATTTGAGAAATAGAAATTTATAAAGCATGTTGAAAAAGGTGATGTTGTTTTGGATAATCAAGTGCTAATTATATAGTTGACGTTACATGGTGTGTAACAAAAATGTATCCAGAATCGTAATTTATAGCTTGATGAAATAGTGAATATTATTATGATGTCATTGTTCTTAAATGAGCTTAGGTAATAGTAATTCTACTACTTATGGTAATGAAAACTAACCACTTAAATTATGACATTGATATGTTTTAGCCAGATTGGACCTCGGGTTCACAATAAGAATATTGAAGAGTATACATTCACATACCACTGTGAATTGGAAAAGATGTACAAATTAACGAAGGAGCATGTGTGTAATGCTATGGGACGAATGTGTTCAAATATTGAACAATTGAAGCAAATAATTTTTTTCCTTTTATACTAACATCTCAGGAAGTGGTTTTTACATGACCAAGGAGGAACGTTGGTTACAAAAGCACCTATACCGATAAGCTGAATCACTAAAAAATGGTCACATTCTGTGGAACTTGCAGAAAGAGAAGGACGTGAAATAGTAAGATCAATGGATCATAAAGAGGTACGATAAAAGCATGAGTTCAAACTAATGAGTAAATAGATGAACATTTTTTATGTTGAGTGAGGAGCACTCTAAAGCATCATGGTTACTTTTCTTTTATAGTATGGTGTTGAGTCGGGAGGACTCTGGAGTATCATGACTATTAACATATTAAAGGGTTTGATGTTGAGTAGGGAGCACTCTGAATCATCATGGTTACTTATCTTTTATAGGATGGTGTTGAGTCGGGAGCACTCTGAAGCATCATGGTTACTTATCTTTTATAGTATGGTGTTGAGTTGGGAGGACTCTAGAAGCATCATGACTATTAACCTATTAAAGAGGTTTGATGTTGAGTCGGAGGGACTCTGGAGCATTGTGGAATTTTGAAACAACTGTGGGGACGCCCAAGTTGTATGAACATCCTGAAGAGCACCGGTAGGAGATATACCTAAAACTATATAATAAAGTGAAAGGGTATTGTCCTCATGTTGGATGGGCATGTTGTAGTAACGAGTCGTGTGGAGGACCGGGAATCCTCAAAAGCACACGTAAAGGGGTCTTGGACTGCACCGTAGTATAATACCATAGTCCCTGGAAATGTATTATTAATGACCGCTGAAATAGGCCCGAGATCAATACCATGGGTGCATCTTATACTCATGGATTAAAATATCTATATATATATCTAGATATGATTTTTGTTATGTTATGCTTACATTATGTGTTCAAGTTACTTTACAAAACCTACAAAAAGGGCTAGTGACCTTATATTATGGCTATTATGCATGTGTCGACTAAATACACTCTCGATCACCTCAACTATTCTAAATCATTGTTGAGCATAAGCTTTAGAGCACATGAATTATTTTTATGTGTTGGGCATAAGCCCTAGAGCACAGGAACTACTTAATGATGTGTTTTGATTAAGTTAATAGCATGCATTTTTGGAGCAATGGATTTATGTGTGCTTGGGATGAAAAAAAAAAAGCAAAAGATATTTCATGTATTGCAAATAATGTGATGCAATAAGGAACTCATGATTTATGTTTCTAAGTTTGATTATAGAATTGATGATAAGTTGTTACTAAACAATCTTTCTTTGGATTCTGATTTTGTAGTCGAAAATGCAGGCATGATCGATTATGACTTGCGAAAAGATTCAGGAAAATTTGAAGAAGGTCAAAATAGAAATGACTAAGCAAGCAAAGGTTGACTCCAAAAGAGAAGACGAACTGCTGAAAATTATGAACACCGAGGACGGTGTTATTTTTAAGGGGAGGAGGATGTAATATACCTCTCTAATGCAACCTAATATTTTTTGAATATAAATGAGTATTGTAATGGTCCTCTAGTGAGGTGCTCAAGGCCAAGGCCCCACCAGTGAACTTTGTATGTGATGTCGTCTGATTTATAGGTTGTAAACATTGACTTGTCCTAGGCAACTAAAGGTATTGTCATAACTATACGACAGGACAATGAATCTACTAAGAGAGAGATCGACCGGCTAGCCATGATATTTAGGTTATTAGTGCCATCTTGGTGCCACATGCATGTGAAGGAAGTAAGAGTTTTCCTTTCCTTGGTGACTGATCTTAACCCGTCAGTATAGCAGTTACCTTTCACTGTGAAACCTTCAGTTAAGTAAACCTAAACTTACAATTTACTGAAGATGGATTCTAAATCCTAACAAGACTAAATACTAATTGTGTGATCTTCTCATTTAGAGAGAAAAACCAGGGTTGATCCATATGATGATCACCCCTGAGAATGATGATCATTTATAAGTGAATGGTCATATATTTGAGAAGCCTTGGCACAGAGGCTAGTTATAAGAGAGGCATTTTTCTAAAGTATTCACTAGCAACAAAAAGGGATAAATGACCTATTATAAATTTAGTATAGATATTTATTATTCATATATATATATATATACATGTGATATGAACCAAGTTATATGATAGTGAGTATACACATAGATATCACTATCGTTATATTTGACCAATGGTATTTAATATTGTGACAGTCACCTTCGGTGTGCACCCCTTGTCTAAATCGATACCTAGCCTGAGATCCTCAAAAGAGGACTCACTTGGAGCCTTTGAGGAGAACACTTGTGTTCTTCTATATATATATATTATAAAAGAAGCACCTCGGCAAGGAAGCTACACTTCCTGTTCTTAAAGGGGGTTCTACCTTATTGATGCATTCTTGGGACACACGGCGCGTATGTTTTGCCACTTGGAACCTTCAAAAGTGAACTAAATCCTTTCTAGGTGGTCCTTGTTGGATCGTGGGGAAAAGGAGGACAGATTTTCCATTGTGAAAGTTAATGCGATGAAGGAGAGGGTGGAATTTTCAATTGAGACACAACTTATTTAGTAGATGCAACGAGGGAGGGTAATCTCTGTAACCAGGTATTCATACTCGTTGCTATAGAATAGAACACGATCATTTCCATAGAAGAAGGAGAAGGAAGAGTCTAGCGTTGGTGAATGGTCCTGGCTCAGGACATTGGATCTATGTAGGAAATCTCGATCAATTTCAGAAATTCGATGCTGTAGGTAAGTGGGTATTCCGCTGTTAGATTACCTCTGTGCTAGATTGTGTGCAAAACTAGATATTTTTCTAACCATTGAATTTTATATCTTATGAAACTATTACCACCGTTTCGCTGTTGAGTAGGTAACAGATCATAAACATAGATTTGCATGTAAAATATGAGCATGCTTTCTTTCAAATTGACGATCTCTATTGATATCAGAATACCACCATTTATTTTTCTCTCGCGAACAAAGTACAAATCTTATTCTGGATCTGCGTTGCTTTATGAGTAATTTTTCTTCATCAAATCCCTGTCCGCATTGAGTTCTGAACTCACTTCTTTAGATTGTCAATCTCAGCAATGTAGATCGATCCCATAGCTGCCAAATTTTAACCTTCTGATATTTATGCAGAAATCTACCCTCCAAGCTATGCGGATGTGTAGATTTTCTTTTTGAATTGTTTTCTTTTGTGGAAGTAATTCACCCATAGAGTTAAAATCTGTTTTCTGATCGAAGGTTCGATTTTGTGTCTACCTTTCATAATGCTTTGCATCTTTGACTAGTTAAACCTTTAGATATTACCCTGCCGATGAAATAGATCATCACGGAGCTCACTTATGTCTTGAGGTCGAATGCTCGTTTATGTGATTGTTTAGTTCTTTTAAGAATGCCCTGTACCTTACACTTATTATGTTCGGTCTGTACTACTTCTGGAAGTAAAGTATTACACCACCGAGTTAACCTCTGTTCTAGACCAAAGTTAATTATCATTGTCAGTTCATATGGATGCCTTGAGCTCAGAATAGTTATTTTCTTATTAGGTAGGTTATTTGTTTATTTAATTGCTCGAGGAAATTTTGGAAATTAGTTTGAAGGAAGTTTTCAGTATCTTGATAGTGCCCTTTATTAAAGGCATGGAGAAAGTCACAATAGCAACAATAGTCACCTCCAGCCTATTATTTGCTTCATGTTGCAATAGTGACCTTCTGTTATTTTAACCTTTGATGATTTCCATTTAAATTATGTTGATTTGAAATCCATAGTTTGATCTTTGTCTCGTTTTTAATTAGGATCCTAGTATCATTGCCTATGTTTGAGTACGATCCAGTTTATTATAGGTTTTGTAGCCACGGTGGATCCTTATTGGGATGCATAGCCCATGCGATATGCAGCTTTGAGTTCGAGTTTCAGATCAGATTCCTCTAGGTGTGTTTTCTTTTATTTTGAGTAGGCTTTGACTTCTGCGTCTCACCTCTTTTATTCAGAACATACCAGGATAGTGTCTATGCTACACCGCTTGTCAAGGCTTTGGTTTGATCCCTAGGGGAATTATATTGTTTGCTGTGTTGTTTTGATTGCCACGACTTGTTGTTATTCAAATCCAGCAGTGATAGGGTTTTATGTAACAAAGGTGTTCTAAATCCCATCGAATCTTCTCAGATGATGCTTATATAGGGATGCGAGTGTACTCTCACTTTATTTCCTTTTGTTAAGGTTCTGTATTGTATGCTTTTGGATTTCTATTGTATTCATTACAACGTTGAATCTTATGGATTATTGTTTGGATGCAATACAACATTGAAATGTGTGAACCTCTGTTAGTTGTATTGCATGAGGAAGATCGTTATGATCCAGATTATGGAGTATGGATTGTTGTGTATTCATTATAGTCTTAGATTCATATTATTGAAGCTCTCTTGTGAGAGGCTTGAGAAAGAGAAAGTAAATTGTAAACACCTTATTGAAAGGTGTACCCTTCTTTTGGATAAATAATATATGACAACTGTTCCCGTGGACGTAGCCCAAAGGTTGGGTGAGCCACATGTATATTTGTGCCTCTTGGGTTTGAAATTCGTGTGATTGGTGTGATTTACTTTATGAAAGATGTACACTCATATCTTGTGTTGTTTTCAAAAGATGTGGTTCACTTTACGAGAGATATATAATCATACCTTGTGTTTGTAATTGATGTGATTTACTTTAGAAAGATGTACGCTAATAATAAGTTGAATTGATGTTGTCATAGGTTTATTTCATGTAAGATATTCAAATGGGTTAAGTGTATTACTTTGTGGAAAGGTAAGTTTAAGATTTAGTCATTTGTATACTAATGGATCCTCATCTTTAGTGCTCAAATCGATACAATAATATACAACGAAGTTTAGAAAGATGATTGTATAAATGAATGCATGGTAGTCCTTATAATGTAACTTTTAGTGTTGTAATGATAGGCTTGTCTTTTCCTGTCGAGATAAGTATGTATCAAACAGATCTTGAAAGCTGATGTATTATGTAAATATGTAAGATACAAGTGCTCATCATTCAGGGGTCTATGGAATGGTCATGAATCACTTTGTTATTTAGTTATACATTCTTATGAACATAATTTTTATTTACCCCTTTTTCCTTAGTATTAACTCGCAAATAAGGGGATGTCACACATTGTAAGGAACAAGTTAAGTTGAAAAAACAGATAGAATTATGAGGATTATCATAATGTAAGTAATAAGTATTAATGATCGAGTAAATCTTTAAAGCAAAGTTTTGCACCTTTTTTTAGTGAAGGAAAGCAAAGGTTTGCACCTCAAGCGATTTGATCAAATATATTACAGTGTGGTAAAATTTGATAGTTCTTCTTCCTTTTTTCTTGATTCCACTCCTGCTCCCTTTGTCATTTTGTCGTATCGATCATATGTGAAAGGAGGAAGACCATCCAGACCTTTTACTCATGATATTGTTGTAAATGGGAGTCCCCGTCATTCCTTATTTCCAATATTTATACTTTTCTTCTCCAATGTTAATCCCCATTTTTGTTTTTGCACTGTTGATGTAACTTCTATATATTAAACGTTGCAACACTAGTTGGGGCCAAAAGAATTAATGGTGACTTATCTGGAAAATAATCGATTTCTAGTGTTTGTCTAATAGCTCCAAACAAGTAATATTTTCTTGTACCTGTAGTTCCTTGGATAATCATTCATAGTGGTTCATTGTTCCCACCTCTGTAATGCTGAAGAATAATTTCAAATTATTTTCTTTGCTTCTCTGCTAAGATTTCAATTGAATAATTTTGAGTACGATTATTATGAACAATGGCATTCAATTGTCGATTTCAGATATGAACTGTAGTACACGATTGGAAGTTTCCATATCAACAAAATTAGAGTTCCAATTTTATTTGTTATCACATTCCATGTATCCAATTATGTCATATTCTTTGGTAGTTATATACTCATTCCTATATAACCCTGAAATTATCTCCCATATGCTTTCAAGAATCCCTTTGCACAAATAACACTTCTTCCTGATCTCTTTAGTTCACTGGCGTGTTTTATAGGATCTTTTATATGTTCTGATGATTCTTTTTCTCTTTCTCTTCTATAAATTTGTCGTACTTTTCTTTTTTGATCATAAATATCTTCATTATTTGCAATATTATTATGAGGATCCATAATATACCTTAAAATAGAGAAAGAAAAATTTAATATGTTGAAATCATTGCAAATAGTTTTTCTATTAAATTGATAAATTCAATGTGTAAATGTAAATAACAAAAAACAATGCATTGTTGAAATCAATGCAAATTTTTTACTTTTTATTAAATTGATAAATTGAATACATACATGTAAAAACAAAACAAAATATGCATTGCTAAAATCAATGTAACGAATCAAATAAATATGCATCTTATGTTATTTAACAACATTTGTGTGTGGTATATTGGTAAGTAGTAAGGTTATTAGGCTTGTGTTAACCTAGAGACCACAGTTCAAAACCCTTTTTGCTTGGAGTTATATTTAGTTATCAAATCTAACTATTATTATGGCTGGCATTGTTGAAATCAATGCAACGAATCAAATCAATATGCATCTTGTGTTTTTTAGGAACATATTTTTTTTATTAAATTGATGAATTCAATGCATATATGTAAAACACAAAAACAATGCATTGTTGAAATGAATGCAACTAATCAAATCAACATGCATCTTGTGTTTTTTAAGAACATTTATTTGTTGTCTATTGGTAAGTAGTGAAATGATTGGACTTAAGGTTCAAATCCCTTCTATTTTTTCTATTTCTTATGTCGGTTATAGTAATTTTTTTTAAATCAATGGAACCATGTTTCTACTTTTTATATTTCTAATATTTGTTTTACACATTGTTGAAACCAATGCAACCATGTTTCTACTTTTTATGTTAGCTATTCTTTATCGTTTTTACATCTTATATTTCTAATATTTGTTTTAAGCATTGTTGAAATCAATGCAACCATGTTTTTTTATTAAGCTTCAAATCCCTTCTATTTTTTATATTTTTTGTATGTCAGCTATAGTATTTATTACTTCTTTTGTTTCTACTTCTTATGGATACTATAATATTTTTTTACTTCTTTCTTTTATTTCTTATGTTTCTACTTTTTATGTCAACTATTCTTTATCTTTTTTACTTTTTATATTTCCAATACTTGTTTTAGCATTGTTGAAATCAATGCAACCATGGTTCTACTTTTTATGTCACCTATTCTTTATCCCTTTTACTTCTTATATTTTTAATATTTGTTTTACGCATTGTTGAAATCAATGCAACCATGTTTTCTTATTAAGGTTCAAATCCCTTCTATTTTTTCTATTTCGGCTATAGTATTTATTTTACTTCTTTTGTTTCTACTTCTTATGGCTACTATAATATATTTGTTCTTTATCTTTTTTACTTATTATATTTCTATTATTTGTTTTACGGATTGTTGAAATCAATGCAACCATGTTTCTCATTTTTATGTGAGTTATTTTTTATCTTTTTTACTTCTTATATTTCTAATATTTGTTTTACGCATTTTTTTTGTAAATTAAACAATGCAACCATGTTTTTTTTATTAAAGGTTCAAATCCCTTCTATTTTTCTATTTCTTATGTAGGCTATAGTAATTGTTTTTGAAATCAATGCAACCATGTTTCTACTTTTTATATTTCTAAAATTTGTTTTACACATTGTTGAAATCAATGCAACCATGTTTTCTTATTAAGGTTCAAATCTCTTCTATTTTTTCTATTTCTTATGTCGACTATAGTATTTATTTTACTTCTTTTGTTTCTACTTCTTATGGATACTATAATATATTTTTCTTTATCTTTTTTTACTTAGATTATATTTCTAATATTTAGTTTACACATTGTTGAAATCAATGCAACGATGTTTCTCATTTTTATGTCAGCTATTCATTATCTTTTTTACTTCTTATATTTCTAATATTTGTTTTACGCATTTTTTTGTTTGTAAATTAGACAATGCAACCATGTCTTTTTATTAAGGTTCAAATCCCTTCTATTTTTCTATTTCTTATGTAGGCTATAGTAATTGTTTCTGAAATCAATGCAACCATGTTTCTACTTTTTATATTTCTAATATTTGTTTTAGGCATTGTTGAAATTAATGCAACAATGTTTTTTTAATAAGGTTCAAATCCCTTCTATTTTTTCTATTTCTTATGTCGGCTATGGTATTTATTTTACTTCTTTTGTTTCTACTTCTTGTGGCTACTATAATATATTTTTTACTTTTTTTTTTTATTTCTTATGTTTCTACTTTTTATGTCAGCTATTGTTTATCTTTTTTACATTTTATATTTTTAATATTTGTTTTACGCATTATTGAAATTAATGCAACCATGTTTCTACTTTTTATGTCACCTATTCTTTATCTTTTTTACTTCTTATATTTGTAATTTTTTTTTACTTCTTTATCATTTTTACTTTTTATATTTATAGTTTTTATGTTAGGAACAAATGTTACAACATCTCTCTCATAATCGGCTATGACATGATTATTTTAATTGGAAATGTTGGTTTGTGGATGAAAACTTGAACTCTTGTTTTTTAGGAAATCATTTTTTGGTTTATTATCGAGGTGATATCAATGGAGACTTAGGCAATTTCCTTGCAATTTAGGTTATTTCTCCAAGCACCCTATTTGTTGTACTTTATGTTGGTACTATGGAAGAAAACAACCAACATGATGAGTGTGTTCATTGTGGATTTATAGAGCTTCACAACGTCGTAAGGTCACGCTTATCACAACAGATGAATACCTTACAAGAGGTAATTTTGCATATTAATCAAAGTATATGTAGTCATCATAAATACCAATTGGTTAGGCTTTTGGATATGGAAAAGAGAATAGCAGCACAGAGTGAAAGGTTAGAGAAGTTGGATACAGATTTAGAAATGCCTCGTACCATTACACCCTATAGTTTCCATAAGTTTAGTGAATGGTATTGGTCTAAAAGACTTTGCAGTTCAACGGGATTTTGGTGATTATGAAGACATAGAATAATCACAAGTAGCATCATAAATGAAAGAATTTGAAAATGGAGAAGCAAAGGATGCCTAGAGTAAACATGAACACATGTATAGTTTTTTTAGGTTTCTATGTTTTATAAGGTTTGGTTTTAGTTTGTTTGAATTATATGAATTTATAGCTCTCAAATAATTTAGACAATATGTAGTACACACAACCATAAAATTCGATGATAATATGATAGACATGTTTTGTGAGAATTATTCATTTTGATTTTAGTTTTAAACGATGATAATATAAAAAATAGTTACTTGGTGCTAATTAATTTGTAACTACTGAACACAAATTACTCATAACCTGGTCTAATTATTCAAAGTAAAGAATTTACCTATGTGTATGGTGTCACAATCTCTTCTACTGTTTCCATGGCCCGGTCTAGGTCGAAGGAACCAATGTCCTCCCACTTGGAGGATGGAGACTCGGCCCTGAATAACTATACATTAAAACAAATAAAGTCAACAATGTGTAATTCAATGTTAAATATATTAAAAAATATGATATCAAATATATCATACAATAAAACAATAGCTAACAAGGTCCATGTGGCTCTCTTTGGCATGTTGTTGTGTATGACCATGGAAAGAATGACCACAGTGAGAACAACGATGTGCCGCTGTTTAAGTCAAACTAGATGGTGTCACTTGGGTTCTACCCGTACCTGGTCTGTCTCGGCCACCACCCATAGACCATGCAACAATGAGTATCTCATCAATGTCCTCCGGGCTATGTGAAGACATAGCGACAAATGTGGTATGTCTAAGCATATGACATGTGGAACGTCTAACCGAGTCATCAATCTCATCTAGGTCGCTACCAAACCCAAGTGGTTGAGGAGGGGGGTTTGGCTCTCGCCTAGGTGCAGGTGGTTCTCTGAGTGGGTTGCGGTGGGTTTGAAGTTGATATTGGGTAGAGCCAAGAACGACACCCCGAAGCTCAGTGATGTCAAAATAATTGACATGGTAGCCTAACTCAAACTCAACCCACAATTTCCTAAGAAAATACTATGGGACCTCCAAATTATTGCATGGGGGCCTGTCAAACACCATAAACCATTTCTTTCTCCAGTTATCTCTCCATGGCTAGTAAATACACTGGTCATTGCAAAGCCCTCTCTTCCTCACATCTAGAGGTTGTCTTGTCCCGGGATCTATGAATTTGCTCTACAATTGTGCTTTTGTGATGTTGAGGCTTTTAATTTGTTCTTTTGATATCCAAGTGGAATAGTGATCCCTCATTAGAGCCCTATATTGGCTCAGATTAGTGATCTCACTATGGGAAATGTTGATAGATTCAATGATTTTTTGCAATGATGTAGCCAGGGAAACTTGAGACGGTTCCTTGGTGCTCTTTAAACCATCGCTTAAGACCCTTAATTCATTTAAATCTTGATGTAACTCATCCTCGGGGTTTTCAGATGGTTCAACACCATTTTCATTGTTCATTCCAATGTTGATGTTATCGTCTCATGGTTCGGTTTCGTTGGTTTCCTGTGATGGTTGTGGTCTGTTTTTCATTTTGTTAGGTGTATTTTATCTGCAATGACAATTTGTTGGTTTTTTAATTGATTGTAAATTTTTTTTAATTTAAAATTGTAATGGAAAACAAAAAAACAAGAAAACAAAAAAAATTGATTAGTTGAGCACCTACCTAGAGGCACTAGCAGCAATGGAGTGGAGGTTGAGTTTGATGCTAAGTAGGAGGTAGTTGGGTGCTCCAACACGTGTTCCCTGAGGCCCTATATCTTCACTCCTCGCTCGCATGTTTGTTATTGTGATAACAAACCCACTGTCTATTTTTTTAATAAGCGCATGTGTTTGCGTAATAACCCGCGTTAATAACGTGTGTGCGCACATATTTTCCACCTTAACTCACCAATGTGGATGATCGGCATTGTGGAAGAAGAGGTACGTATGCGTGTTTGGATGCACGTGCAGATCCTTGTTTTTTTCCCACTCGGGCACATCCATTGCAACATTTTTAGGTAGGAGCTTCATGTGGGTACCCCATTTTCTCTTTAAGACCTTTTTCATCATCTATCCTCTAAAAGTGAGTATCACCCATATATCTATTATTCCTTCAAAGTGGCAAGTTTTGTTTCCATCTTCTAGATCGTATCCGAAAGTTTCCTATTATTTACATTATTTACGTTGATTATAATAAAAAGAATTGTATTGTTATTCTCTTTTGGCACTTTTCATTTTACATTCCAGCATTTTGTTATAAGTTCTTTAACCTAAAACCATCCTCTTCATTGAGGATCCCTCCTCCATTTTGATAAAAGAGAGCTGCTCTCTAAACTATCCACCTCTTTTAAATCCTTATCCAGATTCTTAAACTGATTAGAAGCCAAGACTGTCACTGAAACTTTGACTTATTCAATGATGCTGCAAACTTTGTGTTCCTTGAAGATTCATGAAACCCTATCCATTCAACTCTTACAATGTTTAGGCATTCCTCCGATCTAATCTCCAACATGTTTAATAGCGTTATAAAGCAATTTCGCCTTCACAACTGCATGAATTTCTGATCCAAAAGTTGTGATATATATGCAAGCCCCTTCCCTTATACTGAATAAATATTCTCAAGTTTTATGACAAACTCGCTGATCCATTATGCATTTAGTATATATATATATATATGCTATTTGTTCAGTATTGGAGCATATATTAATATTGAAACATATATTGACCATAAGTTAAATGATTATGCTAGTATTTATTATAACTTGTCAATATAAATAATAAATATATTGTTTGAAGTAAAATAGTCATTTATGATATACTTAAGTGCATTTCAATTTCAATAATAAGTTTACCATATATACTACTTTGTTAAAGCTTTTATCGATCAGGATTATAGACTTTTCTTGGTTTAGCGAACATGAATGCCTGAAATCTCAGGAAAGTCTTCTGAAAATCACTTTTTGATATAACAATAACCGACTCCTGTTCCTGTTAGTGTGAATGATTAAAGAACGGTGAATGATGTCATGATTTCGATTGATGAGTGAGTCAAAACGTTGTCATTCCAATGGTGGACAGGTTTTCTTTTTCCGTGATGTCTGTGTACTATAAGGTGCTGGCATGCTGCCCATTTTTGTCAAATTAGGTTTAGCTTTTAACACATGCTTGCCTTCCATTTGAGTCCACGTCCGCGTGGCTATGTTAGGTTTACTCAATAATATGTTCCACGAGATTCTATCCGGCAATTTCTATCTCATGTTAACGTATTCAAATTTATTATTATTAAAACCTAAATGCATGGCATTTTTAATTTAAATATATATGAATTTCAATCGGAGGATATTAAATATGTGACAACCAATTCACCACAATTATTGCTGGAATATGTGACAACCAATTCAGCACAATTATGGTTGACGTAGTTTTCTCCAACTAATTATTGTTGAAATAAATTAACAATAATAATAAGATATAATTTTTGCTGGAATATGTGACAACCAATTCACCACAATTATTGCTGGAATATGTGACAACCAATTCAGCACAATTATGGTTGACGTAGTTTTCTCCAACTAATTATTGTTGAAATAAATTAACAATAATAATAAGATATAATTTTTTTTTATGTAATTGTGGGAGGAATGGTTTATATATGTAGAGTCAAAATTGTACAATTCTCTAAAATATGGATTCAATATTTGGGTTTTGGTAGTTAACTATTGTGTCTTTTGTGTGAGTGTTATAATTACAGTTTTCTCTTGATTCTTTGTTTTAAAATCTTATTTTACATACATAAAATGTAATTTATTTTCATTTTATTATAATATTATTTTAATTTTATAATATTAATTGATTTTAAATTAACAAATTAAACATTTAAATTTCTTTATTTTTTACATTTTGAGACTTGTTTTGATATAAGATAATGTTTTATATTCATTCCAAAAATCAATTGATTTCTATTTTAAATGAATATTTAGATTTAAATTTCTTTGTCTTTATACATTTTGAGACTTGTTTTGACATAGGATTATGTTTTATATTCATTCTAGAAATCAATTGGTATCTATTTTAGATAAATATTTAGATATAAATGTTTTGTGTGAAAAAAAATCTTCTTAAAATAATAAAACCTTATAATTTATATATTTTAAAATTTTCCATAGTGTTGAATTTATACATTTGCATATAATTTCTTATTTATTGATGTTCTGTGCTTTATTATGCTTTATATTATAGATCAGAAATTGTATGATAATGACAATTTCTCAATTAATATTTTTTGAAGACTTCTTCTTGGTAATCAAAGTGCTATGTAACAGATTTCTCAATTTCAAACATTTCAAAATCGAATTATCTCTATATTGAAGTGAAATATGAAGCGAATCAACAACTTATATCATTGTAATATATTCATCAAAGTAACAACAATGACACTAATAAATTGGCCAACGAAGTTGTCTCTTAGACAAAGGAGTTATCACGATAAATAATGGTCCACCTCAACGCAAGTGGATACCCCAGTGTATGGAAAAAATATGAATCAGGTCCCTTATTATTATTTGTTTTGCAAATGGGGTGAAACATAACAAATCAATTAAAACATTTGATAGTTTAGAAAAGGATGTGTGCATGGGGTGTGAGAAGCACGCAGAAGAGCATATGCTCGGCTTCCACACTATCACCATTTAATTCACATCTATGTGGAATTATTTCCCTGTATAAAATTTGGTTCACATGAAGGTATTTATGAAGTAGGGTGGAGAGATGATATGCAAGGATGGGATGAATCTTGTCTCTAGGATGTAATTGTTCATTGTGAAAGTGGAATACCTGTAATCAAATTGTGACTTTCTTTGGTGTTGAGGTGCATGACACGGGGAGGTTTTTGGTGGGAAACTTGTAATAGGAGTGATTGTGATTTTCTTTGGTCTTGAGGTGCATGACACTGGGAGGTTTTTGGTGGGAAACTTGTAATAGGAGCAAGACTAAATTTGAAGATGGTGATTTTTTAAAATGAGGGTGTGGCCTTCTATTCTAATTGTGTAAGGCATAAAACAAGCATGATCGTACAGTTGGACAGTAATACTAAGAAATTCTTTGTGAGAGATAGCAACATTGGGTCTCCCATATCTTAGATGGAAAATAATATGGAGAGTGGTTGTGGAAGGGTCAATGGCATGCAAAGTGCATTGGAGGGGATTTGCAGCTTGAAGAAGATTGTGTGATGCATTGCACAACAATTGGACCGAATTGAGCAAATTATGGAATGATTAAGCTTCCATATGGAGTTATAGGAGAAAATTTAGGAAATTCTAGATAGGCAGGTTGTTGAGCAGGGAGAACAATTGATGTAACTAGTTTTAGATAGAGACCACCATCAAGCGTGCATTTAGGAGTTGCTCGTGGAAGGCACTCAAGGGATGGCGATTTTTCACATTCAAACATAATGGTGATGGACATCGTCCAGTAGACAACCACGGTCATGTTTAAATATTCTTGCTTCTCTGCTTAGAAGGATGAGGTGGACGATCGAAATGTTTGGGCTCCTATGTGTCTATTAGTTCTATGTTTTGTCTATGTACTATCGTTATAAGTCATTATTAGGACAATTTATTAGATGTTGCAGAAGTAAGTTATGTTGGCATACACAATGTTTTGTTTGGATATTTGTAATAACTATATACTAATGTTTTCTTGACTGTTATGGTTTACCTCAGCCTGTTTAATATAAATCTTATACACTCTTTCATTATAAAAAAAATTTTATGTGACCTTATACAATGTCTTCAAGCACTTCAAACATTTTTTTATTCTTCAAAAGTATACACTTCCATCACAAACTTACACTTTGTGGAATGTGTAAATCAATATATCTTACCTTATAATATCAACACTAAAATTTATAACAAATAATGTTTTTTTTTAATAATCTTGTTTTAATCATTTTTAATTTATTAATAAATTGTTTTATGTACATGAGAAACTTTCCTTTTGCTTTTATTACTATGTGTTTAAATCTTTGTATACATTTTTATACAACTATTTATTATACATTGTTATTATAACAATTATATTCACAACATTGCTAAAATAAGAACAAACTCTTACTAATTCCATAATGAAATAAGGCATTGGAGAATTCTTAAAATGTCATGCGATAAAGGAATTTGTCATTTTTATGATACTAAAAAAATTGAACATGAAAATGACTTTCTCATAAAATATTTTGTCCACATCCACATTAAATAAAGTGAAACTTGAAAAATATTTGTTATAATAGTAAGCACGGTATTTTTTAAGGACTCTAATATTATACTTAAGTATAGTATTTTAGGCGATTATTTTGGATTGAAAAAAATATATATAGAGATAGGTAGGCGAATATCAAATATGAAACATACAATTTACTACCGAAATTTGTAAATTTTGGCGAAAATTATGTTAAAAAACATATTTTATGTATGTAGAGGCGATATTAGAGACTAAAAATGATCGAATAGCAAATTTATTTTTTGAAAAAAAGTCCAGAAAATAGCCAATTGACGTCGCCCTTAAAAATTACCATGATAGTAAACTTCCTAACTTCATAAGTAACTATAACTTTAATGATAACCATCATTATAATTACTTTAACATGTTGTAAAATCTTAAAATTCAATATATTAATATGTAGACATTTTTAAAATTCTAAAACAAATTTAATATAGTAAGAAGAATTTATAATAATAATAAATAAAATCTAAAATCCAAATCAATTTAAAATAATATTAAAAATTATAAAAATTTATTCCATTTACATTAAAATTTATAACATACCTTTTCTAACAACTTCATTTTAACAATTTGTTAGTTTTAAACCAATTTTTATTTAAATATTTTATAATATATATTTTAATTTTACATATTCTAAATAATAATAGTAGATACAATATAATTAAAAACTTTAGCAACTACATTTAATATGATCTTTCGAATGCATTTGGTTTGAAAGTAAAAAATATTTCCTTTGATACACAAATATTGATGTTTATAATATATAAATAAACAAATGAGATGATAATGTTTCTGAAGTTGCCACGTGGGCTAAGTTAAAGTATCTTGTTAATTGTAGATAGTGAATGTTTTTAGATGAGTGGAAATGGGTTATTAACTTAGAAAACATGGAAATGGGGTGTCAACACAATAGCTTCGCAAAAGTTGAGAGGAAATTCACCCCAAAAGTTTATTATTCAAACATTTCAAGAGCTTTTGCGAAGACCTTGGATCTAATTCACCATCATTTTTCCTTTTTATGATTTGTGGCATGTGCAAAGTTGGTCAATACTAATATTAACTATTTAGTCTATAATATGATTTGTCTATTTAGTTTGACTTTGAGTTCTTAGTAATTTACTTATGTATATGTGAAGGTTGTACTTTGATAATGCGAATGCGTATGGTAATAAAGTAAAATTTATTTTTATTTTTTATTTTTTTGTTTTGTAGATATTAAAGTTAAAATTCAGATAGAAATAGAATTCAATCATTAAATCAAATAATATGACTAAAATCTCAAATATCATGTCATAAATTTTTTTCATTTGAATACATTCAGCACAAAGCAACAATCTAGCAACCTAAGACTATGCAAAGACAATAAATGAAAATAAGTTATGTAGAAAATAAACAACTTACATAAATGAAGCAATAGATTGAAGTTTAAAGTGAAAATTGATTTTTTGTTTTGGAGATATATTATTTTCTCATACAATTTAATAGTAAAATTTATTCATTATAGTTTGGGTGAGTGGAAAAATAATAATTATCATTTTTATTCAAATTTAATTGATTCAATTAAAAATTAAAAATTAGAAAGCAATAACCTAATTTATGCATGAAAATGTTAGCATTTACAATACGCTCTTAAACAAAGACACCCTTAAGTTAAAGGGCCTAATATAACGACCACAGTGTATGTTTGACTAATGTAGTAACTATCTCATATTACCATGGAACTTTTAATAAATTCCAAATATACACTTTAAATACATTAGTAGCATGGATCTTCTAATAAATTCCAAGTATACACTTTAAATACATTAGTGGAGAGAGGCACATTCTTATAAAGTAGATTAGAACTAATCCCGATATCATTGGGATCATCTATTCATGGACTAAAGAAGGAATATAATATAGAAAAAATAAGATGTTGTCAGGCCAACTACCCTACAATAGAAAAACAAATGTGCAAAAGATTACTTCAGTTGACTTGCGCTTGTACATGAACCACATGGAAAATGTTAGAATCTCACAATATGATATATTATGTTTTTTTAATTGAACTTTGAAATGTTCTTTGTCAGGGGAGTAGAAATGGGAATGGTCCAAATTCCATGGACTTAGCAATTAGATCACATTCAAAGGTTATGTTGCATAAGTGGAGTCACCCTTGCGATATACTAATCCAGTGCCATTGCAGAGTCAATTGGAGGCATCTTGACTCACCCCATTTTATGAAATGTGATGGTCAACCTTCCAGAAACTTGTTTCGACCTAACTGTCTTCAAGGGCATGCAATAAGCACCTCGCAACCAAGGTAAAAAAAACCTGCATATATCACCTTCACTGTAAAACACATATCATATTTTTTTGTTTTATTTGCAAGGAGAAGATTTTATATAGGAAGAATTCATAAGCATTAATTGTTGTGCACGCTTAATTCATAAGAATTAATTGCTTATTAATTCATCAATTCATAAGATGAGATGTATAGGTTTTTGAGAATTAAATAAAAATATAAGAAATGAATAATAATAAATATATAAAATATATTAGAAAAAAAATTAAACATAATATATTTTATATATATTACATTCCTCCGCCATCCCTCTTGTAGCAATGCGCATCCATTTTCAAGCATGCCCGAATGCACGACTGGAATTAGGGTTTGGTGCCCAAAAACACTCCCAATGTTTCCATGCTCTTCAAAGGAGCACAATAAGATACCCAAGAAAAAACAAAAACAAAAACTAAGCCACAAGTACAGAGATAAATGAAGGGAAAAAAAAGGAGAAATCAGAACTAAGCAATATAAAATTACATCTGGGGTCAACGGATCAATGAAAAAGAGAGAGTGCCAACCCCTCATGCATGCCATTAATAATATGATCCCCTAACCCTATGCTCCAAACATCTCAATCCAGTGTTCATGCTACCAAGGGCACAAATCAGAGACTATGGAAAGTTCCTTTCTGCACTACGCATTGTTATATGTTATAAGAAAATCTTATATAACAACTAATGTCTCAAGCCAAACCTAACCATGTGGAACAACAATTCTCAAGCCAAATCTCCTAGCAACAAGTCTCAAGCCAAATGTTTAGATATTGCCAAGTGAAACCACGCATAAACCGTAGAGATAAATTATCAGTCAGTATTAAAATTATTATTATTATTCTTTTATTGAATTTTTTTGAGGCAACAGGTCATGGCCGCAGGCCGTAACTCCCAAAGGGTACCATCCGGATAGAGTAGTGGTGAGTTCCAGGCTACAAAACGTGTGTAATCTAAGCCCAACCTCCCACCTATAGATTTCCCTAACAAACCCAAAACTGCCAAGGTTAGACAAACAAATATTTTGGAAAGAATCCATAGATACGGTAAGCATACTTGAATAACAAAAACCTGAACAATATCATGTACATTAAAATAAAATATAAAACAGAACAAAAAGTACACAGAGGAATCTGGGCTACTGCCATTTTTAAACAGAAGAAGTTTAAGTTTCATTCATGTAGCAATAATTCCATTTCTTTCCTAAACAACCTTCGCCCATCCTAAGCAGCAACGTAAACCCTTGAGCAAGGTTGGACCCTTTCCCAGCAACACTTGCGGAGCAAGTGCAGTCTCACCCGAGGTGGATAAGAGGACTGTTGGAACCAATTTTCCTCATTTGTGTAGAGCATATGTACACTTTACCTTCGCACTAACCAAAGATTATAACATCCATAACATTCTATTAACCTGTCATTTGTATCTTAATTCATTCACAGTTTCTAACACATACATTCAGAATAACATATTTAGCATACTTATTCAGATTACTACATATTCTCATTAATCAATAGAAAACATTCACATAACCCATTATTCTTCATTACATCATTGTGCAAAGATAGAATTCATATCATAACCAAACATTTCCATTCATTCATCAAACATGCAGAATTAACCTCATAGAAATCATCAATATATTATGTTGCGGAAAGCAAAAACGCAAAGATAGGATCAATCTCCAAAACTTCGATGCTCTTAGGCTTACAATCCTACTCTATTTAGATGCTTTTGTCTTACTACAAAATGGTCCACATGACCGATTCAACTAATCTAACAACTCTTGCACTCCCGTGAATACCGCGAATGATCCTTCTTTCGCAGAATGACCCTTTCGCGCCTGTCGGCTTCAGCACTTCCTACAGATTTATCCCGTACCAACAAGCCCCTAAACATGGTATGTTGGACACTTGGAACTACCAAAGATACCAATGTTTCCATACTTAGTTTCACTTCAATGAGCACCCATAATATAATGGATTCAGTGTGCACAACCGTGCTCAACTAAAAAAGCCTCAAACCAAACACATCTAAGCTCGGGATTGCATAGTAAGTATTCGATACATCTCAAAACCAAATCCTCGAAGTCGTGAACAAGCCACCCACGATATCGCAGTGTTTTCTCAATGCGTCAGGGCTAAGAATCTTGCAGGGTTTAAGAACTCTCGAGGTTTAATACCTCCCATAGAATTAAGCAGATAAATCGATGCACCTCTCAAGTAAAACCGAGGGCGAGTGTTTACGAGAGCCTGCACAGGAAAAAATAAGTTGAATTTTAGGCCTGGTGAAACCATCGTGTCATTTATCCATAACATGTTAGGGATTTGAGAACATGTGGCATCTAGCATGCTTGTCTCGGTTTTTGAAACGATTAATTTCTAGAGAGCAAAGAACGGATGAGCTATAATAAACGATGGCATGAGTAATTTATAAGATGGGCAAGTGGGAGTTTGAAAGTGGAGAGATGGCTCATATATACAAGTGCTCATGTGAATTACATGATGTCATCCCCGCTTCCACCTCCTAGAAGGGAAAAATGAGGATGATGTCACATCCTGCAACTAATTAGAATTTAAGAAGTTTAACCCTTTTTAATAATTTGATTTAATATAATTTGATTTAATATAAGATATTTCAAACTATATCCAGAGCATAGAGCAAAATATTTTAACCTCTAAACCCAAATTAATAAGGTTTTGTATATATATATATATATATATATATATATATATATATATATATATATATATATATATATATATATATATATATATATATCACCTGTCGGGGACATAACAAGTTATTCGACTACAATCAAGCGATCTTCACATGGTAAGACTCCCTTTTAAAGAAAGGGCCTTCAAAATAATTCTTAAGTGATTTTTCTTTTGGCACTTTAGATGTATTATGACAAAGTATTAAGCATTTAGGAGTATTATGGTTAACGTCGACCACATTGAGACCAATTTTGGTTTCTCAGATCTTAAGAAGAAAGTAAGAAATTACATGATTTGTTGTAAAATTTTATTCTTATGCTTGAAAAGTTTAGAACGAGGTCACCATAGTTCTCACAAGTTAGAAGATTAGGGAGGTTAGTATTATAATAAATATTTTGAAATTGCGATCTAATGTGGATGTAGGAAGGACACTCTAAAGTGACTTTCATCACAATGCTCTTCATATTAAATCTATATTTCAAATATATTTATAATTATTAATAATTATTTTTAAAACTGTAAAGACATTCATATCAAATAAAAAGTAAAATAAAAATAAATAAACAATATTAATTTTTTTTTTAAATAAAATTTAAAATGACTATCAACTCATAACAATGTAATTTTGACTCAAAAATATTCCAATCATATTTCACAAAATATCAACGATCGAAAAATATTTAAGTCATACTTCACAGAATATCAAATCAAAGATAAAAGAAAAATCCTTTTGTAAAAGATTCATAGAATCAAACTATGGCATGGAAAGTCACACATTTTTCTTTTGACGAATATTTATCGAATCATTTATCATTGACTTCCTATAATCATGATTTTAGAGAGAAGTTCACTTTTAGTAGTTGTTTTGTATGTTAAGACAAAAATATTTTGGAGAAAAATCACAAAATGGATAGAAGTCTCCTAGTCAATTAAATTTTAGGAAAATAAATAAATCCTATAATATTATCCATCATGGCCAAGTAAATTTTAATATAAAAAAGACCAGCACTTTCCAAACCAATCATTATGATTAAATGAAATGTATATATAAATATTTGGAAAAAAAACATAAAATTTTAAACCAAAATGAAATGCTAAATTCAAAAGTAACATATTTTAGAAAGTTTCACATAACAAAGCATTTAAAATACTAATTTGATTTATTTATTCGTGATTTATTCACTAAAATATTCACAGAGTTGCAATATAGTAGTCATGGCCTCTAAACATCAATGATGTATACTTGTAAATAACTATTCAAACTTTATTTATAAACTTAAA
The DNA here is from genome assembly GCA_027924585.1 of Larix kaempferi. Taxonomy (NCBI): domain Eukaryota; kingdom Viridiplantae; phylum Streptophyta; class Pinopsida; order Pinales; family Pinaceae; genus Larix; species Larix kaempferi. Next base: position 5,149,020 of record BSBM01000008.1, read on the forward strand.
AAAAATAATATCGAATCCACATTAAAAATGAATATTTTTGTTAGATTATTGTTACATATGCATTAACATATAACAATATAATACTAACATTTAATCAATAATTAGATTTTACTAATCTAATATCTTATCAACATAAGCATCAATAATCAATAACAAATGTAAGAGAGGAAAGAAAAGAGAAAAGAGAGTACACCAACTTTACACAGTAAAACCTCAAATGGAGAAACATCCACAAGAAGGCTTGATCTTCTTATTTTTCAAGAAACCTCCACTATGACAATATTGAGCACCCACACATCATGTGAACCTAAATGGTTGAACTATACCAACCCTCTCTCCCTCTATGTGTGTGTGTGTGTGTGTGTGTGTTCAAAAGGAGAGAGAGAGAGTATGCCAACTTTATGTGGTAAAACCTCAAATGAGGAAACATCTACAGGAAGGCTTGATCTTCTTATTCTTCAATAAACTTCCACTATTACAATATTGAGCACCCACTCATCACGTGAAGCTAAGAAGTCGAACTATACTAACTCTCTCTCTCTTTGTATATATATATATAAGGGGTTAGATCAACAAATTGTCTTGTTGATGGGAATGCTGCTAATTCCATGTCAGCAAGTGCCTAGTTCAAATGCACCTCAATGAGGTGTGCTATTTTACACCAATGGTTTTATGGGTTTACTAGAGATACCAAGAATGTGGGTAAGCATCCCTTGAGTTTTTCATCTAATTTTCCCTTAGGAAAAAAAATATATATATATAAAAGATGCAAACTATATAAAGAGATTCTAGCATTCTCATATCCTTCCTTTACACTATCTTCCCTATTTTATCAATCAAGCGTAGTCTTTGAACTGGAAAAAAAACCAATAGCAATCACAACAGGGAGAAAAACGATCTGCATGCTTCACAAAGGCATACGATACTCGTTACACAACTTCATAAACTCTTGTTTTTCTGAAATTTGTCCAAGAATACGAATACAAAATACTAGTAAAACACAACTCCTCGACACAATAATAATTTCTAATCTCAGTTTACACTCAACAATACAAACTATCTTAGATTATCCAAATCCCAATATCACCAACTATGGAAGCTGGTGAAATTGCCGAAGACATTCTCATATATGCAATAAAATTATTCTCAAAATTTTTGCAGTGAGACTGCAATTCCCTTTAAAACTTGTCGGAATTAATGAGGCAGGTTAACCAATTGAGAATTCCTGCATTGAATATCTATTGGGTATTTGTAAACTAATTTTCCCAACAGTGTGGTTGGAATTGGGCGGTATAAATCCATGAAAATGGCCCAACGAGATTCACCATTTTAGCAGATAGTTTATATGATAATTACACAAGAGGGGATTCTGCCATGAAAAAAATATTATAATTGTTAACTACATATGAAATATCGATGTCTCTTCTCACTAAAAGTTTTTATTTATTTCTCATTGTTAAGTTTGTAATAGCTAGGAAAAACCATTGTGAGGCCTGCTTCCACCTTTGAAGTTATTCCTTTGGATAAGTTTGTTAATAAGTCACATCTTCGGGCACTACAAGGGAGGTAAAGGAAAAAAAGTAAAAACCTTCTCCCCAATGTTTGCAAACTCTATCCTTCAAAGACACGTTGCAAAGCAAAGTGATCCCTTTCGGAAAGGAAGACTCCATGAATAAGGTCTTTTATGTGGGGAATGTTGAATGCACCACTGTGTTATGAATTCAATCACAACAGATTAACAAGCTTGTCAAGGACTACAACAAAATTACATTGATTTGTCTATAAATAGTTTGTTTTTCCATCATCTCCATTATCCATTGAAAGAAACAATTTCAATTCAACTTCAACATATATGGTAAGCTTTGCTGGATAGATTTCTTTTATTTATTTTAAAAACCAAAAAGATAATTTAAAGGTCACGGAGGAGGGACCATGATTCTCAAGAAAATTTAGCATCTTTTTAAAATAATTGTTTAATTTAATCCTACTTCAATGTCCATTTTCTCAGAGCCCAATATGAATGATATTGTATAATTCCCCCCTCTCTACAAGTGAAAAGAGGAAATCCTTCAAGATATTGGAGGTTATCATTGTTGTAACATACCCCTTTGCTGAAACATTTTATGTTTGAAAAAAACATTATCTTAATTTTTATTGTAAAGTTTTATATTTGGACAAGTGGCCAAGAATGACTGTAATTGCACAATATTATGATTTAATAAAATAAAATAGGAGACACTCACCCAAGGAGACTGTTGAAAGATTGTTTACTCACCCACTAAGTGGAATGGAATCTGGGATAGAAGGCAATGGACAAGTGGTAGCATCATGAACTCAGTAAATAGCTATTGTTATGGGACAACTCCCTTGAACTGTGGTCATAGTTCCCTTAAAGATGGGACTAGAGCTTGAGGCTCATTTATTTGGAAACTAACCACTAAAGACCTAGGCATCTTTATAAATCCATTGAATTGAGGAGAGGCTCACACTTTTTCTGACGAAAAAATTTACCTTGTGGTTTTGTTGTATGCACACAAGAGATTCGATGAGGGGAAGCTATGTTTTGAGTTGTAGTGTGAGTCTGTTCCACTTCTGCTAGATGCAGAGCTATTTCCTGCTTAGGGTAGAGGTTTTGAGGTGTATTGCAAGTCTCTACTGATTACTGAAAGTACAATGTGAGTGCCTTGCTTCTACACAAAGTCTTCTACCTAGTGGTTCAATAAACAGGCTCAGGAGTCCAAAGGAGCAAGTGATATTGGTTGCTTCTTCTAGAGAAGGTTGGGAGGAACAAGCCTCTTTGGGTGTTTGTCCACCCTATATATAGTTGTAGGTTTTACTTGTTATTTCATTTCCTAAGTAGTTATAATTTATTTTCTTGAATTAGTATTCATTAGTTAAATATTGATAGTTATCATCATGCAGAAGTAAATGTTTGATTTTGTGATCTGATTATGATTATGTAGACTATTGAATAAGTATATGAAATGATAGAATAAATGCCTTCCGTGTATTTTTCCACTTACTATTTTTGTACTGTACTCTAGTAGAGGGAAGGAAAATTAAAATAAATAAATGATATGCAGTGAGCAAAATGAATGACTAACTCTGTTATGTTTCTCTTAAATTTCCCTTATCTGTTATATTTTGCAATTTAAAATATCTTATTTTCTCAGTCATAGAAAATATAGCTACTATGGAGACATTAGAATATCTTCACATTTATAACAAAAGAAAATATCAAAACTCAAACATGTTCTATGTTTTCTGCATAAACCTAAGATTTAGTGTAGGTTAATTATCTCATTACAGAAAATAGTTAATATCTATTTTCTTAGTATTATTGTTTAAATACCTTATTATTATTTTACATTATAGAATTCACATGTTCACTATAAAATTTAATCCACTCAAACAACTGAAAAGGAGGTCGAAACAAACTTACTGAGTATACAGAACTACTATACAAATACTATTACATCTTCAGCTTCTAATTCATTTAATTAGAACCTGATACAATACTTCATTCCAAAATATTTCTAATTTTCAGACCATCCCAAAATTTCAAACAACATTCAATTCTAAGATAAGCATTATTTCAACCAAATAGACTTTCCAAAACAAATCCTGAGTTCACAAAGACCTTTCCTTTACATTATGCAAATATCTTTTAGATTTAAAGCCCTCATCATCTCTGTAGTTAAGCACAACATATTAAACACTAGTAACCGAAAACCTTTAAGAATATATAATTCGCTAAATAGGGTTTTGAACTAAGGCACTATGCTTTGTTCATCTTATAAACTGGAATATTGTGCCTTGGAAGCTGTTACACAGAAAAACTACAAATCTAAGAACCAATCCATTCGGCCTCGACCCTTGAATTATTACTCAACATCATAGTCACAGACGGAACCAAGGGCTCAAGGCCTTCATAAATTAAACAGTTGATGAATCCATACATCAAAACAAAATTAGACACACGAGACTAGGTCTCACCTTTCAGATCCTTATACTCAAAACTTTCGAAGCTATTCGTTAACAAAAACTAGTTTAGGGTTTGAAGTTACAAAACGAGGCATTTAGCCTTTGGCTCGGCGGCCATTAAAAAAACACAATATTTCATAAACAAGCATTGACCTAAATAACACAGGTCTTGGAGCATCACTCTTAGGCACAACTTGCTTAAACAATATTAAAATACAAGGATCAAAACCTTCTCATTTATCCAAATAGTTGAGGGTTGAACCCTTACAAATAGGTGTTACATTTATTAACATCTTGTTACAATGTAAACACTGTAGAGTACAATATAAAGGTAGGTTGAGGATTCAATCCTCCCTACACATGCTTCACAGCTTACAAGTATTACAACGGCGGCCACACCTTCAGCCTAACAGGAAAATTGAAAGCTTTGGCTAAAAACCAAACAATGGCCAACAATTGCTAAGAGAAACCTATAGGAATAACCACCGAGGCTTACCATTTTTCAAGCAGTAGTTCCCACATAGCTTTGAATATAGAAACCTGTAGACAAGAAATACCTACCATTAACACAGAGGGTGGTCAAAGTTAGTTTCAAAGCTTAAACATTACTAACAATTACAATATTACGAAGTATCATTAGGGACATTACCTTTTAACCGTGGCTCAAAATCGACATCTCCTGCAACCAACATTGATCCAGAGTCACTCAAATCACTAAGACGATTACAGCAATACTTTCCACAGTATTGGCTCAGCTCTTAAACCCTCATAGTAACAGTTTTCCCTTACAGGTCGCGGTATCAAACCTGAGGAAGGAGTCCTCAAAACCCGTCTTGGAAACCCTAAAGAACCACAGGGTTGTCGACCTCACTACACCCCACTCCTTGCAAAATGAAAGCCAAGTTCACACCTTCATCGAGGTAAGCCAAGGATCATTAGGGTTACACTGCTTTCGAGAACTATCATGTGAAGTGAGCCATAGTGGATTCCAATAGGCATTCCACCAACATCACTTTTAATACACTTTAATGTGCATATCTACCACTAGTATGTCAACTTGCCAGTGAACCATGCAACAGGATATCATTCGGGTTAATCATCGACTTTGCATTATAGTTGGGTTACCTTTTATCAAACCCATCATACCATTGTCCAAGTGTGATACTATTACATGATGACCAAGTCTAAAGTTTTTACCATCGCCAAGGAGACCTCCAACCATAAGTATTATGGTTACATTTTATCAATAATACCTTTTAACACATAATATAGTTGCCAACCTTGCATTTAGGCTATTACATAAATCATTATATCAAAACCCTCATGTATTGTATAAAGACCATAAAATCACATATAGCAACCATATTATAAACTATTGTTACAATGTGCTAAGTAGGGATATTATCTATAGTATCAACTTTAGAAGAAGTGCAAATAGCAATAATATTAATGTTAGATACTATTACTAAAGTAGCCATCGCATAAATTAGTAGAATGTTTAGAGTGTATAATAACATCAAACTAAGGTTACATATATAATGCATAGGATCAAAGGATATACATAGAACTACACTAAGGATATACGAACTTAGGATACGACCCTCGTATCCTAGAACATTTAACACTTATTATGATTCCCTTAGGTAGGTTTTGAAATACTTAATATTGTTTATGATGCTCAACATTGGTGTATTAAAATAACATAAATACTGAGAGTAGAATGTAATGACTATAAAGTCATATAAATAACATGTTACAGATTTTAATCGAGAAAACAATCGGATTGTATCTCACCCTGACGTGTTTGCAAGTTATTCTATTTTTTTGTTACCTGTGATCTGCATCAAGAGCATTCAAATGCTTTAGCTAATAGCTAAGTAAGCCTCGGGGTGCCCATAGGACCCCTTCATCATCAATAAGAAGAACAACAGTTAGTACATATAATTAATAGCAAGTAAATTTACGAAGAATCGCCATCAAATTCTAGTAATCATAATTAATCTAGATTGTATGATTGAGGTAAGAAAACATCCATCAGCATTCTAATAAAGACATAAATACATTTCACGTACATCGTAAAAACAATACACCTGCATGATCATTATAACATTTTGTTTCAGCTTGGCATTTAAATGAACAAACAAGCATTTATTACATTTCCGCACAACAAATATAGCAATTAATGCTACGTTGAAAAATTTAAAATTTTTATGATTTTTGGGATGTTACAATTGTAGTATGCAATTTTGGAAATAAACAAAACTTAACCTAAGAGGAAATAATCAACAAGCATAACTTGTGCATAATTGTGCAGACTAGGCCCTAATATTAGGGTTGGATTAGTAAGAATAAGGACTTGTGCATCAAACCCAATTCAAGGTAAAGTTCACCATCACAATGGATTCTATTATATTGACAGAGTAGAGTTTGATGTTGTACACCTATATATGTGTTGTATCATTTTTGGTAATCCTTATTTGTGGTATTGTGATACAAACTACCAACAATAAGAATCAATACCTAGTAATTAAAGACAAACAAGACTATTTGGTAAACAATACAAAAATATCCACCACCCTTATCCCTAGTTTCAACATGAAAATATCAAAGGCTTATTAAAGGTCTCGAGAAAGTTTACATTTCTCATTTTGTGAACATATAAGAATGAAATGGTCGCTCTTTCCAATTTGCACCAAGATTATAATTAGGACCATCCTTGTACATCAACATTTCAAGTAAAGTTAATGTTAGGATTTAATATCGGCAACATACAATTTTAATGACACATATTTAAGCAATGGACATTGGAATTAATAGTGGATAAACTCCACAAGGAAAAAACTCCATATTCTAAGAAATCATTTCATTATACATTTATGTCTTCAAATGTATATTCGCCCCCTTTATACAACATTAAGTGACCATGACAATATTTCATCATCATCATCACTATGTTCATTAGCATCATCATCATCATTATCATTATCATCATGGTGATCCTCATCATCATCAGTAGCATCACCATCAATCCCATTGTCATCCCCATTATCACATAATCATATCGTCATCATTGGTTTCATCGCAATAATCTCATAATCATGTGGCTATTATCTAGTCGTACGTCTTATCCCTAAACTAAATTAGTAGTTTACGTTAGTCATGTTTAGTTGTGTCACTTAAAATTGCTCAAATTTGGTAGTATTAACTTTAAAAAACTGTCATGACTAACTTTTTTGGTTTCATAGTCACTAATTATCCATCATGACTAAATTTTTTGGTTGCGTAGTCATTAATTACCAATTTTTCTACTAGTGATAATCTTCTCTTCTTTCACATTGACATTCTTCTCCATTCATGGCTCATGGCTTCTCCAACTCCATTCTCCTCACACATTCCCCTCGCAACATGCAACAATTTCTTTAAAAAAAAATTGCCATCGATCTCATGGCTCTTTTCTCTTGTGAAACTAAAACCACAGATGATAAACACTCTCACTCGCTTATACATTAATTTCCCATGATATGAGTGAAATAGTTTGAGTGGAGGGATATTATTGCTCCCTCAAGAGAGCTTACGAGTGACTATCGCTCCCATGTGATAGTTTTTTTTATAGTACTATTGCTTGTTGAAGGCTACCTAACAATGATGATATCACTCCCTAGAGAACTACTAGGTAGAGATAACCCTTCTCCATCACTCCTCAAACACTACTATCCACTTGATGGTGAAGGAGGGTTCTAGCTTACATGTGGCTACTTACCTCTATCTTTGATACCACTTTATTGGGAATATTTGTATCTCTTCTACATAATGGAAGATGAATAAGGATGATAAATGATGAACAAGTGCTCAAAGAACCTCTCTATACATACACACAATGTTTTGAATTTCTTGAATTTTTCAAGTGCACTAAATAAAACCATCTAGATGTAACCGCCTAACTACTTCTTTTAACTAATTCGTTAAGTGGGATTAATCGCACTTTCCAAAACCCTCTTAACTTCCATTTTTTCTCTACTCAAGCCTTCAATAATGATAAAAACTAGGAAAATGAGTGTACATCAACAAAAACATTGTCCGAATTCCCTAGCACACGGAGATTCACTAGGTAAGCACTATTATAACATGTTAGTTCATATTAGGTGATTTAATACTCTAAGAAATGGAAACAATATATTGCATAGTATATAAGCATCAAGAGGTATTTTTAATATATTTAAAACATATAGATATTAAGGGAATTATAATTATGTAACTAAGGGCTCGAATAAGATATCACAGGGTTTGAATCGATACTGTATATCTTAAGTTGGCGTGAATATGACAATGTGTGAAGTCAAATTAGTGTTTCAATATGTATAATCTATGTGTAGGTGGTGTGAATCCAATTGTAATACCCCCAAGACTTTTGAATTATTTGATTTAATGTTTTTATTTGAGAAATATTCTCCGAACAATTATTATTTTGTAAAAGATTTATAAAACTCTATACTCACACTCATGTGGGTGAATATTATGCACAATAAATAATATTTTATTATTATTAATAAAACTAGACACTTGGAGACACCAGATGAAAGAGGGGACACCATCATGAGACAATGAACAAGTGGATAGTGAGTAAGGTATTTGGTATCAATCAAATCCAAGTCAAAAGCTCGTCATGCCGACCAGATCCACAATTATAAGGATCAAGATATTTGCTTGAGATTTGATTGAGATGGCACAAGACCTAGGCAAAAATTATATTATTGTGAACTGAGAAGACACGGGACGTTGCATGGTGCATAGAGAGAAATTGTTGTTATGTTGAGGCAAAAATTATACTATTGTGCAATGAGAAGACACAGGACGTTGCATGGTGCATAGAGAGAAATTGTTGTTATGTTGAGGGAAAGCTGTTGAGCATTTTCTCTGTTTGAACTTCCATCCTTTGATCTATTACAGACTCTTTGGAAGAGTGTTGAGTTCAGATATTGTTGAGTTCATTTGTCTATGGTGGTGGTCTAGGTTAGTGGTGAAGTTGGGCAAGTAGCATGGCTATCCTCTTCTATGGTTGGGACGAACTAGGAAGCTCCAAGTATTTTTCCATTATTGTTTTCAAGTAGGTGCTTCTAAACATTCTATGGTTTTTTGTTTACCGTTGGATTAGCTTGTAAATGGGTTATGGATCTTGTAAAATTATTTGGGATTATGTTGGATCGTATCATTTCATGAATTGGATAAGTATAGAGTTATTCAGTAAATTACAGAGTTATTCATTAAATTACAGTAGTATAAATGGAAAATGTATGTTAAATATGAGTAATGATTATTATCTCGAATTAATCGATTGATCCGAAGTGTTATGTTACTGAATACATGTAATAGATTCTATGATAGGATGATCGAATTATGTACCATATCGAATGCATTTGATGTCAACCGAGTGATTGCAGTCATACTTTATTTTGTTTTATGTTCAAATATAAGATGGTTTCATACATATCGTGCGATGTATGCATGGTTGCAGACATATTGTAGTCTGCTTATATTTAAATGTATACGTAGTTACAGATACATTGTATTAATTTGTGTTACATTTAAATATATGCCCTTTATTATCTGTTGAGCTATGCGATTTGGGCGTTACATAGAGGGAATTAAATACATGTTGATGCACAGTTCCTACTGTCTTTAATAATAATTCATAGAATCCTTATTTACAAATGAATAGAAATTCCTTTAAGATATACCAAATCGAATAATCCGAAGTGATGTTAGCTTGTAAGCAATTTATTTTTATTGTTAGGTGTTAATCGGCCCGTATTGGGTTAACCGTCGTTGCGAATCTCGGGCTTGGCCTGGAACAATTGTAGAGTATTTTTTTAGTACTTCATTTCTTGTTCGCTACCTAGATTGTCGATCTGGGAGGTGTTGTCCTCGTTATATAATGACTCTGTATAGATTGAAGTATAAACCCAACTATCTGCAACAATCAATTTAGGGAAATTTGGTTCTAGCCTAATTTTAATTGGAAGAAATTACTTCTATTTGAAGTCAATCCAAACGTTTCGAAAGGTTTTAATCAAATATATTGTTATTAAAAAATAAGGATACCTTCAGCCAATGTAACCTCGTATCATATAACTGGTGGTTGAACAATTGTTGTGTGGAAGAAAGACGATAACATTTCACTTGGGACTGAGTTGGTAGATAAATTCTTGGATAAATATTTGATAAAACTTGCACGCCCACCCTATTCCTTGTTACAGAACTGGTCGATCCCTTGTTCCAATGTTTCCATGCTTGGCAGCTCTTCTGAGCAAATCCGCTTTCAGTGGATGTGCAACTCCTATGATACCATTGAGGATTAAATTAAACATGGAATCTCTTCTACGCAGTATATTTCCTCCTCTTGAGATCCGCTAAAGAGATCTCCTTCCCTAATTTACTTATGTCTGTCTCTGATCGTTGTGGAGGTAAACTTTGAGTAAATCTTGGCGGTTCGCTCCTTACTACCTACCTCTCCTATACAGTGTCGATATGTCTTGCTAAACGTAGAGTAATCAAGAGTTATTACAAAATTTACGTGGCCTAAATAGTTTAACCCTCTTGATGAGCTATAGTGTACAGTTAGTGTATAGCTGTGATGGTAGCTCACAATTTCTTGTTCACTATATACTTTAGTTATATATTAAAATTTATATAATATAGCTTGTGGTTATTATTAACTTGTTAACTTAAGTTAAATGTTATAAATTACATATTATGTATTTTTAACGAGGGCCAAAAACATGGGTTGAATGATGAGAAGAGATAAATGGTTGGACATAATGGTTAAAATATATATACATATACATGAATTAGTTTATGGTTTAACACACATGTATATTTAAAAGGTTTAGTATATGTAATAGATTCTGAAGTTATCTTAGTTTTCAATATATATTAGACTTTGTAATTTTGGCATACATTGAGAAAGCTTAGTAGATGCATTAGTAGATGATAAATTGCATCAAAATTATCTATATGTGTTTTAAATGGTAGAATTATATTAATGCATGGAAATTATATTTTATCCATTTCACTGTTGGAATTATAGCTATATATATTTTAAGATGTATGGGAATTGTAAATGCTTTTTTAAAAATATGGTTGAATATGGTATTGTTATTAAGTCCCTTCCTCTAAATTATTTCATTAACAATCCTTGCTCTTAGAGAGGTTGGAAGACTTTAAGATGTGGTATTGGTTTGAAAAATATGAATGAATAGCTTATTTTGCAAAGGTTAAGGTATTTTTCTTAAATCTTTATACAACAAGTATATACATGAATTCAAAGGTTAACCATTTTAATATTTTTGGTAGTCGGTTATATAAACAAGCCTATAAATCTAGCCTAGTATGGATTCATATCTTATTTATGATTGTTTGACTATTAAAAGTGAAAATGAATTTTTTTTTCTTGTTATGAATTTTTGGGTATGTTACACCAATTGTGTTTGGATTCAGAGTGGTGTTTCAATAGATATTATTTGAGACTGAATGTGGTGTGAGGTTGATTGGAACGACTATGTCTGAGGTTAACCTACGTTCTAGGGGTTGCTTTCCATCTTGAAATATTTGTTCTCACTAAGATTTCATATTTCACCCTACAAGGTTTATATGGGTTATGAAAGAGTTGTTCCATGTCACCATAATAAAAATAAAGATAAAAAGGGGTAGTAAAAATTTAATGGGAAAAATGAATACCTAGGATATCTAGTGAAAATAAGGGTTTTTTAATTGGAAAAGTGTATTGAGAGGGGGGTTCAACAAAAGTATTTTTGGAGGCATTCGTTAATATCTAATGCACTTAGATATATTATTTAATATTCCATGATTGCAAGTGACATACCATAAGTTCACAAAGTGACCCCCTGAGTTTCCTACTAAAATTGAAAAACTTGTATACAAGGCCTATGACTAACACTCCAAAAAAGAATGAAATCAAACAAATCATGATACAATTATATATAAAAAAATTAAACCTACATGGAGTAGTATTACTCTAATGTAGATCCAACTTTCTCGATTATTATTAATATTTTATTTTATTTTTTCTCTCATAATCATTAATCTTGTATAACTTTTTCAAAAGAATAATTATTCTAAAGATATATTTGCTAAAAACACTTTTTTCTAAAAAACAAAACTTCATGAGTGAGTGTAACCATTATTTTTTATATGCAATTGCAAATAGATATCAACATGAACTTAAAGAATTCTCATTTATCCTTTTTATGAGATAAGGGCTAAAAAAATAGCATTAAATATGCTTAAAACATTCCCTCTACCTTTTACTCTTCTCCTTAGAGACCTTTTCCATCACTATATAAAATGAGAGATAAGTGACCCAAAAAAATATCAATATCCGCATATAAATGACCACTTTTGAGTTGGTGACTACTCGTAGCAAATTACCAGTCATATATCATGCGACCAAATATGTGGTCATATTTAGCTTGGTCATTTATAGCTTATCTTGTGGTCATATATTTGGTCGTATATTTGGTCATTAATTTGGTCATATATTTGGTCATTAATTGTCACAATTAATGACCAAATGTATGACCACATTTTTTGCCACGTGATAAATGATCGCTAATTTGCTACCAGCGATCGCCAACTTAAAAGTGGTCATTTATGTGCATATTTTGGTCATTTCTTTTGTCACTTATCTCTCATGTTGTACTGATGGGCGTTTATATGCAAATTTTGGTCACTTTTTTAGTCATTTATCTCTTTTTAGTGGTTTTAGAATATAAATAGGGCACAGAGGAATCGAACCACCAACCTTCTACTTATAAGGCAGGTGATCTAGCATTGAGCTAGCACCCTTAAATAGAATTCCTTATGGATTGATATGAGAATAAAATTTCCAACACTCAACACCACCTTTCACAATTTTGGAAAAAGATCACATACCTAGGTAAGAAACAAATATTACCCAATAGTGAGCAAAAAGGGTCATGTTAATGATAGCCTTATTTTGCCAAAATCTCTCAAAAATCAAGAATGTAGTTGTATTGTCAATTTTTTCTCCGTGTGTTACCAAATCAAGAATCACAATTAGTTTGACAAAAATAGGCGTGGGAGATTAAATTAGAATTTTGTTAGAAAAAAAAAAAAACTTTTAAGATAGAGAAACTTATTTTGGGTTGGACTTATTTTGGGGTGCAGATATATCCTTACATTTAACAACCAATTTTAGAACAAATTTATATCATAAATACATATTATTGTGCATTATGAATCATGGAAATTAGTGTTTATTCCTTTCCTGTGTGTTTTGTCTTGCATCTGTGCGAGGAAAACCAACATTTAGAAGTAAAGGAATAGCTTATATTAATTTTCAAGATATATTTGTTGGTTTTTCTGTTTGTCATTCAGAAGTTGTTCTCCATAATGGCATAACAATGATGGTAGATCCATACAACGGGTCTGTACCAACATATTCAATATTGCTCAGTCATTGTGTAGATGTGAGAGAGACCCATTTTTGGAGACGGCAATGATGGATGTAGATAGAGGGCACAACAATGAGAGAGGCATAGTCCAGCAGCATACAACATTCAGTGCTGCACACAAGTTCATAATTGCACCTTGGTACTTGTGCACAGTAGTTGATAGAAGTGGTAGAGATTATGGTGCAGCAATAGTGTTCCTTGGGACTCATATAGGAGTTATGTGTGACAACAGATTATCAATGTGCTATTCTATTTTTAGTCTTTTCCAGTTTTATAAATGGCACCAGCCATAGCAAGCGTTTCTTATTTAAAAATGCATATGAGTTAGGAGCGTTGCCAAATTTAGGCAGGGTAAACTTGCTTGGGAGACTCTTTCATTGGACATTCTTTCCCGGGCAATTTTAACTATGCAGGGAGGGTGCACTATTTTCCGATAATAGGGTCGAGTTAGGCCTCATCGATCCTCCAAAAGTGAGTATCACCCATATATCTATTATGTCTTGGGATTGGAAAGCTTTGTTTCCATCTTGTTTTTCCATCTTCTAGATAGTATTTGAAATTTTGCTATTATTTGCATGATTATAATAAAACTAACACAGATCCATCTTAAACTAGGATCTATTAAGCATTGAAAGGGGTTATTTTTCTTAAGGCATAATTTTTTTCTTGATGTGTAAAAAATTTAAGATAAAAAAAAATTGCACCTCAAGAAAATTGAACCCTTTCGGTTCTTAATAGATCCATCATCAAATCTTCTAAAAGTGAGTATCAACCCTATAACTATTATGTCTTAAAATAGGCAAGTTTTGTCTCCATATTGCTTTTCCATGTTCTAGATAGTATTCAAAATTTTCCAATTATTTACATATTTATAGGAAATTTTTTCTATTAGATAGTACTCAAAATTTTCCTATTAGTTCAAACATAATCTTCTCTTCTTTTAGGTTGATGGTATTCTCCATTCACGGGTCATTGCTTCTCCACAAGCATTCTCCTCGAGGCATACAATGATTTCCTCTTTAAGAAATTGCCAATGATCTCATCGTTCTTTCCTCATGTGTAGAACAACCACACATGAGAAACACTCTCGCTCCCTTCTACCTTATTTTCCCGCAATGGGAGTGAAACAATGTGGGTGGAGGGAGATTATTGTCCCCTCAAGAGGATTACAAGTGACTATAATCCCACATGGAGGTTGTTTTTGTAATACTATTTATCCCGGAAGGCTACCAAACAACAATGCTATCACTCCCTAGAGCATTGTTGGGTATAGATAACCCTTCTCTATCACTCCTCAAACATTGGAAACCACTTGATGGAAAGAGACGTTTCTAGCCTGCTCATGGCTACTCCCCTTTGGCTCCAATACCACTTTGTTGGGAAGAGTTATGGCTCTGCTACATAATGGAATATGACTAAGACTGAGAAATGGTAAACACATGCTAAAACAACCCCTCTACACACACACACACATTGATCCGGATTTATGTGAGAGAAAAATGAAAGAGCATATATATATTAAGACAACACAAATAAATTGCAAGGAACACAATGATACAGTAAACTCAGATTCTATTAAATGAATGAAATAGAACACCCTGCAAAATAAAATCAACTAGAATAATGGTAGCTATATTTCTGAGAAGAGATGTGGAGGCTATGCTCATTCGTCACAAGATGATTAAAAAATAAGGATGAAAGGGAATTTGTATTGTATACATGAGGGAAAAAAACTCTAAACATCCAAAAACCTAATCCTAGGAGATGAACCATAAAAATGTTTGTAAGACCCGAGGTGGTTAGTTGGTACAACAACCTCTTGGGGGCATAACTTTTGCATATGATCCCTGTTTAGGGCACTCAATATCTCATTGGAAAGGTATAATCGAGGAGTAAAATATAGGATGTTCAACTAGATGTTAGAATTAGGATCACATCTGGAAAATAGATAGCAAAAAAGCATCGTTTAGGGCCTCAAAATGCTCCCAAAAGTTCATGACCCAAAAAAGAGTAAAAAAAATGCCAAAGTGGAAATAGTTATGTTGATCCAGTGGAATAGGTGGGTGGAAACCAATATCCATATGGATAATATATATATATCTATATATATATCTATATATCTATATATATATATATAATGTTCTGAGTTTCTTCAATTTTTCAAGTGCACTGAACATAACCTTCTAAATGTAACCACCTAACTACTTCTTCTAACTAATTCGTTAAGTGGAAATAATTACACTTTCCAACACCCTCTTAAATTCCATTATTTATCTACTCAAACCTTTAATAATGATAAAAATTTAGCAAATGGACGGTACATCAAAAACATTGTCTCAATTCCCTCACATGGGGGTTTCACTAGATAGGCAAGATTATAGCATGTGAGTTCATATTAGGAGGTTTAATACTCTAAAAATTGGAAACAATAGATTTCCTAATATATAAGGGTAAAATGGTATTTTTAATTATTTAAAATATATATATCTTAGGGGAATTATATTATTTAGTTAGGGGCCTGAATAGGATATTACAGGGTTGGAATCGATACTCTATGTATTAAGTTGGTGTGAATCCAACTATGTGTGAAGTCAAATTAGTGCTTGAATATGTATGATCTATTTGTAGGTGGTGTGAATGCAATTGAATTTGGAGTCAAAGTGGTGTTTGAATATATATGATTTGTGATTGAATGTCATATGAAGTCGATTGCAATGACGATATATGAGGTTGACCTATGTTCATCGGGTTCTTTCCCATCTTGAAATATTAGTTCTCACTAAGATTTCATATTTCACCATGCAAGGTTTATATGGGTTATAATATTTGTGTCATGTCACCATACGGACAATAAAAAAAAAAAGGGTATTACAAATTTAATTTAATTTAATTG
This sequence comes from Larix kaempferi, assembly GCA_027924585.1. Lineage (NCBI taxonomy): Eukaryota > Viridiplantae > Streptophyta > Pinopsida > Pinales > Pinaceae > Larix > Larix kaempferi. The sequence goes on from BSBM01000008.1 coordinate 5,165,388, forward strand.
AATACCTACGATATCTAGTGAAAATAAGGGTTTTTTAATTCGAAAGGTGTATTAGGAGGATGGTTCAAAAAAAGGATTTTTGGAGGCATTCCTTAATGCCTAATGAAATTAGAGGTACTATGTAATATCTTATGATTGCATGTGATATGCCATAGGTTCACAGAGTGACCCTGTGAGTTCCCTAGTAGGATTGAAAAACATGGATATAGGGTCAATGACTAACACTCTAAATGAGAATGAAGTCAAAGAAACCATGATCTGTTTAGCAATAAACAAATGAAACCTACATCATGGCGTAGAATATTATAATGTAGATCCAAATTTCTTGATCATTGTTAGTAATTTTTGTTTCTTTTCTCTCATCATCATGAAACTTGTCTATCTTTTTCTAAAAGAAATTTATTCTAAAGATATAGTTTCTAAAAATATTTTTTTTTATTTTTCTTTTCGCTTTCCGTGTAACCATTATTTTTTATATACAATTGCAAAGACATATCAACATGAACCCAAAAAATTTTGTTTTATCCTTTTTGTTAGATAAGGGATAAAAAAATAGCATTAAGAATGCTTAAAACCTTCACTCTACTTTTTAATTTTATCCTTGAGACCTTTTCCATCAACGATCCTATAAACACAAAATCCTTTTTGTTAGATAAGGGATAAAAAAATAGAATTAAGAATGCTTAAAACCTTCACTACTTTTTAATTTTATCCTTGAGATCTTTTCCATGAATGATCCTATAAAAGTGAGTATCACCCATATATCTATTATGTCTTGAAACTAGCAAGTTTTCTTTCTATCTTCTAGATAGTATTTGAAATTTTCCTATTATTTACATAAATATTATAAAACCAACATAGATACATATTAAACCTTGATATACACCTAGAGGAATCATATTTTCTTGAGGTATACTTTTTTCTAAAAATGTAGACCTCAAAAAAATGGATCCCTTTAGCTTATTAATAGATCCATCATCAAATCCTCTAAAACTGAGCATCATCCTATATATATTATGTCTTGAAACTAGCAAGTTTTGTTTCCATGTTAATTTTCCATCTTCTAAATAGTATTCAAAATTTTCCTATTATTTGCATAATTATAGGAAAATTTTCCTATTAGATAGTATTCGAAAATTTCTTGTTATTTCAAACATGATATTCTCTTCATGTGGACAATCCTCTCCATTCATGACTCATGGATTCTCCACATGCATTCTCCTCACGCATTCTCTGCGCGACATACAGCCATTTCCTCTTTAAAAAATTGCAAGCGATCTCACGGCTCTTTCCTCGTGTGCAGCCACAAACACACATGACAAACACTCTCACCCCTTCTCCGATATTTTTCCATGACAGCAGTGAAACAGTGTTAGTGGAGGGAGATTATCGCTCGCTCAAGGAAATTTTCGAGTCACTATTCCTCCCACGCAATAGCTATTTTTATAATACTATTACTCCCTGAAGGATTCCAAACAACGATGCTATCAGTTCCTAGAGCACTTTTAGGTATAGATAATCCTTCTCTATCACTCCCAAGACCCTAGTAGCCACTTCATGGCGAAATAAGGTTCTAGTCTCCTCGTGGCTACTTCCTTCTAACTCTGATACCACTTTGTTGGGTAGAGTTGTGGCTTCGCTACATAACATGAATAAGGCTGATAAATGATGAACACATTCTAAAAGAAAACATTATATATATATAATGTTTTGAACCTCTTGAACGGTTCAAGTGCACTGAATAGAACTTTCTAGATGCAATCATCTAACTTGTTCTTCTAACTAATTTGTTAAGTGGGAGTAATCACACTCTCAGATACCCTCTTAACTTCTATTATTTCTCTACTCAAACCTTCAATAATGACAAAAATTAGCAAAGGGAGGGTACATCAAAAACATTGTCTCAATTCCCTAGCATGGGGTTCACTTGGTAGGCAATGTTATAGCATGTGAGTTCATATTAGGGGATTTAATATTCTAACATATGGAAACAATCTATTCCCTAGTGTATAAGGGTAAGGGGGTAATTTTAATATATTTAAAATGTATGGATATTAGGGAAATTATAATTGTGTAGCAAGGGAGTTGAATAGGATATTATGTGGTTTGAATCAATTATCTACATGTCTTAATTTGGTGTCAATCTGACTGTGTGTGAAGTGAGATTAGTGTTTGAATATGTATGATCTACTTGTAGGTGGTGTGAATCCAATTTTGTTTGGAGTTAGAGTGGTGTTTGAATAGGTATGACTGGTAATTGAATGTGGTGTGAAGTCAACTATGTATGAGATTAACTAGTGTTCAAAGGGTTGTTTCACATCTTGAAATATTTGTGGAGGCATTCCTTAATATCTAATGAAAATAAAGGTATTATTTAATATCCTATGAACATTTGTCGATTAAATTTTTATGAACATTTGTGATATATATATAAAAGTTTCTTTTGTTTTTTTTTTCAAGGAAAGCTTGAAATACAATCATTATAATAAGGCTCAACAAGAACATTATATCACTTATAAAAATAGAGAAGACAATAATCTTTCCTTCCAACCACCCAAACTAACCAATACTTTTATATACAAACCCATTCACTTATTTTATTTTATTTTAAATGACACGACACTCCAACATTGGATGCGATCATCCAGACCCTTCCCAGCTGGTTGATGAAAATTGTCCAGATTCCCGAGCTGTACAGGCCATTCACCGGCTCTCAACAAGAAATCCTCCGTGTACTGTTGTCTACTTACAAAATTGTGATCTACTTTATACATTTTTACTTTAACCATGGATTTAACATAATTTTGTTGGTAATTCCAACCACTTAAAACTGCAATTTGATTTGAACTATTATTTTAGAACAATTTCATATGAATGATTACCCATGGAATAAGTCTAGCTTACTTTGAGAAAACTCACCAGAAAATTAATGCAAATCTTAGTAAGCTAAGCTAAACTATAAAGGGCTGGCATTTTTTTACGAGTTTTCTCCATGTATGTTTTCTCAAAATCCGGCATGAAATCTTAACCTTCTGACGAGTTTTCTCAAAATTCGGCATGAAATCTCAACTTTATGAAAATCATTTGCGAACATGAATGCCTGAAATGTCAGGCAAGTCTTATGAAGATCATTTTATATAAAAATAACCGACTCCTGTTCCTGTTCCTGTTACCGTGAATGATTGAAGAACGGTGGCTGATATCATGATTTCGATCGATGAGTGAGTCAAAACCTTGTCATTTCAATGGTGGACAGGTTTTCTTTTTCCGTGATGTCGGTGTACGTATAAGGTGCTGGCCGCATGCTGCCCATCTTTGTCAAATTAGGTTTAGCTTTTAACACATGCTTGCCTTCCATTTGAGTCGACGTCCGCGTGGCTGTGTTAGGTTTTCTCATAATATATTCCACGATATTCTATCTGGCAATTTCTATCTGATGTTAAAGTATCCAAATTTATTATTATGAAAACCTAAATGCATGCCATTTTTAAATTAAATATATTAATTTCCATTGGAGGATATTAAATTAGTCCATGCTGTGGAATATGTGACAACCAATTCACCGCAATTATGGTTAACGTAGTTTTCTCCAACTAATTGTTGTTGAATTGTTGAAAACAATAATAAGATGCAATTTTTTTATATGCAATTGTGGGAGGAATGGTTTATATATGTAGTTAATAAAGAAAGATTTTGAATCAAAATTGTGCAATTCTCCAAAATATGTTAACGTATTCAAATTGTCATTATTAGAACCTAAAATGTATGGCTTTTCTACTTTAAAGATATTAATTTCGTTTTGATGATATTAAATTAGTCCAATATATGACAACCAATCGACTAGACTTATGGTTTACTACTTTTCTCCAACTAATTGTTATTGAATTGTTAGAAACAAATTAGCAAGAGTAGGATGTAGAAATGGTTTAAATATGTAGTTAATAAAAGAAGATTTCGAGTTAAGATTGTGTAATTCTCTAAAATTCAACAATAAGATATTGATTCTTTTATTTTGTAGATATTTAGATTTTACCAAATCAATATTATGTCTTTTGTGTGATTGTTGTGATTACCATCCACTCTTGTTTATTTATTATATATATTGAGAGGTAGTCTTTTGATTCATTATTATACATGTTGATAAGCACTCTATCATTGTTTTCGATACATTGTAGATTGGATATTAGTTAAATTGATTTCTTGTCATTTTTGTTTTGTTGTTTAACAAAAATTTTCAAATCTATAATTGACTTTTTAAATCTATAATTTCATGTGATGTTGTTATCCTAAGTTTGCAAATACTTTCCTAGCAAACTATTGGCTGAAATATTTGGGGTGTTATTGCCAAGCTTGCAAAGGAATGCTCAATAAAAATGCCCAACCTATAATGTGCATTTGATTTTATGAGAATTGAATGAATGTCTGCCCCTCAATCTTCTTGCACCACCCCTCGATCTTCTATCTACACGGCCTATCCTTGATCTTTGTGCACCGCCTCCATCAATATTCCTGCATAGCTTGTCCCAAATCTTCATGTATAGCCTCCATCGATCTTCTTGCACCACCCACTGATCTTCCTACATTGCCTATCCCAAAGCTTCATGCACCGTCTCCATGGCATAGCTTTATGCACCACCTCCATTGTATATGTTGAATGATGAATTCCTCATTGACTCATTGAGGAAATCTGCAACCCAAGCAATGAGGAAATCTGCAACCCAAGACACTGCTGCAACGTAGTTGTTCACATATACGTTTGTTCACATATTTAATGTTCATTTCTTTCCTATGATCAATTTCTAGCCCGAAGGACATGAGTTGTTCTGCAAGAGCACCATGAAAGTTAGTCTCCAACAACACTGCACTTCGACCTGTTGCGAGGAGGAACCCACTGAGAGGGCCACCAGCTCCTAGGTATGACCCCAACCCCTCTCCTCAACCACCTTAGTTACCCCACAATCTTGATCAGATCGAGGAGGCAATGAGGAATGTTACACGTGGACTCCTCAGACACACCTCCTTTATGGCAGCAACTATAGTGGAGAGGTAGGGTGACCTTGATAGAGATTCAGGTGCAAGGCCTTCACGATAGGGCTAGGATAGACCTGTGACCAGTGGTATCCATGCTAGGCATTCCAATTCAACGGGGACAATGCTACATCTTTGCCCCCATTGTGGGCACACTTGCACTAGCCCAGTCAAGGGTTGTTATATGGATCAGTTCAAAAAACTTTTTAATCTATTTTCAATCATCACTTGATAACTTGTAAAGTATTTTTAAAGTATTTTTGTTTGACTCAAACTATTATTTCAATGTAGAGTTATTTAGAGCTGAGACACCAACATGGGAGAACGTAGGATCTCCCAACCTGGATGCAGCAATGGCAGCTACAGCTGAAATTGCAGCACCTCACACGGAGGTATTTTCAGTACCTCACATAATATTATTATTACTTATGTCATTTATATTACTTAAGTATTTACATTTATGGCATACACGTTGATAGTTCGTACAATGTTTTTGAATATCTTGATTGCCTAAATAATGACTTGTTTAACATGTTCATAACATGCATGCATTTTTGTGTCCACAAGTGTTCCCTGGCTATGGTGATCAACCATCACCTCCAGGGATTCGTTGATCACCATATACACAGGTACAATGTGTAGTTAAAAGCACGCTTTTAATTTGAATTGTTACGACTTACTATGGTTTAATTTCTTGTTTGTTTACTAAATTGTGATATTACAAATGTATATGTAGGTGCCACCAACAGCTGCAGGTCCCCATTTTAGTCCTATCTTTCTACCCTCTCCCATAAGTCCCCCCTTCACTTCCATCTAGACCACTCCCTCCGTCCACCCCCTCCCTTCCATCCAGCCTCCCCTCTCCGGCCATACTCCCCCCTCCATCCATCCTCCCCCACTCATCCACGCCCCCCCGTCTATAAATCCTCCCCAATTTATCCACGACCCCATATCTATCCATCCTCCCCCATTCATCCATGCCCCCCTTCCTTCCAACTTCCCCTCTTCGTCCACAACCCTGCTTTCATCCATCCTCCTCCCTCTATGCAGGACTTCCCTCCCATGCACTATCCCTCAACATCCCCCCTAGTCCTTTTCGTTCGAAACCCTCTATCATACAACTGGCAGGGGTTCATCATCCATGACATCCTCTTCCACCCCATACCACCATGTCTTCACCCGCCATATCATCCCCACTTCCCGCCACTATTGTGGCATCTACTCTTCTAGTATCCTCATATGTATCTCGAGTGGTTGAACCTATAGTGGCTGCCACTACAACTGCACCCCCCCCATGATTGCATCGGAGGTGGTTGTCCAGCCATATTCTCCACCTACTAGCCAAGAATCCCAACCATGTCCATCGTCGGAGGTGTTCACGGTGAGAATCGAGCTAATTTATGAAAATATTTTGATGCATTAACAAAAATTAATTTAAGCAATTATTACTTTTCAATGAAATGATTGTTGTAAATGTTGTACGCTAGAATTGTTGAGAGGCTCCATGGATCCAAGACACCTGCCTTACATTTCCCACTCGCATCATAGGTGATTTATTTAAGATTCAAATTCTACATTTGTTTTATAAATGTGGTAAATGTTGCAAATGCTTGAAAATGACAATATCTTATATCATTTGTTCTAGAGCCCGGAGAGACAGTCTACTCCTAGACGAAGCAAGACCCGAGGCACCAGTATCTCGAAGAGTAGGAAGATTGAGTTTGGAGATGCACCTGGGAGTGACGGGGTGGTCACAATGCTTGACACACCATGTTATGTACATTAGCCATGATGTGGCACTTTTGTCCACGAGTTTCCATGTACTTTGTATCTATGGCACAAGTTTCCATGTATTTTGGATCTACAGCATGAGTTGTCTCATTTTCTATAGGGCACAAGTTGCCATTGTATGTACATTGGGAATCATGTTCCACGATTTTCTAGAAATTGTATATGTTTGGATGAGTTTTGTAGCCTTGATGTACATGGATTTTCAGTTATTTGATTTATATCGTTGTTGTCTATATTAGTATCTTGTTGTCTAATGTTGTTGTCTCATGTTGTGTGTATCATAATGTGATGTTGTCTAAATTTGGTTTTTACTTCTATCCGTCCATGCCATGCAGTCTTAAGTTTTGGTACCAATGATGTCCATGCATTAGTTGATAATTTAAATCGACCTGAAGCTTACCTAGATCTTAGAAGAGAAGTTTAATATCATAGCTCATCTTGGTTTATCTTTCCACATGTAAAAGATTGTAATGGTATCTATGTTAAGAAAACATTATAAACATAGGCTAACTGAAACAAAATCATGTATGAGAATTAATCTAAAAATGGAATAAATGGATGGACAAATCACACCTCATGGCACATAAGATATATATTGGGAACTTGAGTACTAGGAAAAGAATACATAAAAATAGAAAATGTCCATTGTTGTCAAAAGGTTAAAATGAGATCCAACATGATTTTTAATAGCTCTACATAATGAGATCCAAAATGTCCATACTCTACATAATGAAATGTCATCACTAGTATTTATATTGACCATTTTGTCTACTTATGATCATGCAACAAATTAATAACCAAGTTATGGAATCATTTCTTAATCAATTGTCACCATACAGATAGGACAACCTTGAGCACAATGTATAGCTAGCTCATTAATTCTCACTCACGGATATAGGCACCTTTGATTTGATGACCATCACATCCACTACCATTTACAATTAGGACTTCCTTAATTTATCATTATGTGATAGCGATCTAATATTATGTAGACACGTTGACTTAAACACATATAGTTGCCATTACAATAAATGACTACTATGAGGTGTATTTGTGAGCCTATATCCACCTCAACACACCAACTTGTTACCCCAATACCCCAAATGCTTTCAAATTATGTTTGGAAGGGATTAAGGGGTATTAGGACATCCTAATTCATCTACTGGACACTCAGACACTTGTTAAAGATATTTAGGACTTCCATTACATCAATGGATTCACACATACACCCTCATCAAGTTGCATGCATCCATTAGTGCACCATCAACACTAGAACATGTAAGCATTACTACATATTGGACTAAGCTTTACTAATGTTATGATAATATTAGGTTTTCCATGCATTGAGAAGGTTGTCATAGGTGTGCATATCCACCATATAAAAATCTTCATGGTACAACCAATTTCAAACCATTAGGTTTCTAAATTAGGTATCTGGTGCTAGGTACAACGGTTTTCTAGTTGATGATGGACCCTTGCTATATCGATGAGATACTATGCATATATGTGTATAGTGATTTCAATTCAAATGTATGCAGATGGATATATATGTATGATGATTTTTTTTTAATTATTATATGTATTATAATTTAGGGCTAGATCTTAGGCTACACAATAGGGTTTCATTGTGATTAGAATACAAACTAGGGTTTACGCTACCAACTAGGGTTTTTAGGATAAGCTCTCACGTTTCTAGGATAGGATCCAAGCTCTAGGGTAACCATCTTAATGTTTAATTCCACTCTCACGACATCATTCTCACCAATACCATACCCAATACTACAATCACCATCAAGCCTCTCAATCCCACTTTGTACATTTCCAATATTTCCAAGTTAAAATTTATAGGTCTTGTTGCTAAAAGCTTTTCACTTATATATTCACATAGAAAAATCACTTCCGTGAAAGATTTGTTGTAGCTTGGTATGTGCAATTTCACATGCAATAATAGTTGAGAAATCCAAAACATCCTATACCTTGGAAAAAAAACCTTATTAATCTTCTTTTGACAAAGGAAGGGGAGAACCTCATAGTACAGTCTCAATAGCAATGTGTTTTTTAATGAATAGCCTCTATAAAGGGAATACTATATTTATCTGGTCCTTAAAGCCAAGTCATTTGGAATAGAATGTCACAATTTCAATTACACCATTAATGCACCGTGTTCAATATGAATGTTTTTTTTGTTGCATTACATGTGGCCAAACATTAACTTCCACGAATTATTCTTTAATAAAAAAATTTATTAAATTATTTTTTTAAAGTCTAACTTCATTGTTGAAGGGTTATTTTGTCACTAAAACTTCGTGTCAAGGGAAATGTAAAAATTCAAAATGTAAAAAAAAATTAGTTTGAAGGGAGGAGATGAAATGAAATTTCAATGCGAAATGCCATTGCCATTAATTGAAATCTTCACATGATCAATGCTTTGTGCATGTTTCCTTGCATGAGTATTTCATGTTGACCAACTTTTATCTACACATTGCTACAAATACGTGCCATCATCAACATCTCCATCATCATGATGTTCATCATCAACATCAACATCATAATCATAAACATCTCCATCATCATCATCTTCTCCATCATCCTCATCAACATCTCCATCATCATCATCATCTCCATCTTCATCATCATCATCTTCATCACCATCACCATCATCATGAATGTCTTCATCATCATCACCATCATCATCATAACCATCATCATCATCATCATCATCAACATCTTCATCATCATTTTCATCTCTAGGTTCTTCATCAACATCTCCGTCATCATCATGTTCTCCATCATCATCATCAGCTTCATCACCATCACCATCATCATCAACGTCTTCATCATCATCACCACCACCACCATCATCATCATCATCATCAACATCTTCATCATCATTGTCATCTCTAGGTTCCTCATCAACATCTCTGTCATCATCATCTTCTCCATCATCATCATCATCATCATCATCACCATCATCATCAACGTCTTCATCATCATCACCATCATCATCAACATCTTCATCATCATTGTCATCTCTAGGTTCCTCATAAACATCTCTGCCATCATCATCTTCTCCCTCATCATCATCATCATCTTCATCACCATCACCACCACCATCATCATCAACATCTTCATCATCATCACCATTATCATCATCATCACCATCATCATCAACATCATCATCAACATCTTCATCATCATTATCATCTCTAGGTTCCTCATAAACATATCCATCATCATCATATTCTCCATAATCATCATCATCATCTTCATCACCATCCCCATCATCATCAATGTCTTCATCATCATCACCATCATCATCATCATCATCGTCAACATCTTCATCATCATTGTCATCTCTAGGTTCCTCATCAACATCTCCGTCATCAGCATCATCATCTTCATCACCATCACCATCATCATCAACGTCTTCATCATCATCACCATCATCATAATCATCACCAACATCTTCATCATCATTGTCATCTCTAGGTTCCTCATCAACATCTAGCCATAAGTGCCCGATAGACGATTTTGCAAATTTGACCCCAATGTGCAAAAATTGCAGACTCCCTTACTGAGCAAAACCCTAGTTTCCATAATGGACCTACAAGGTGATACTCGAGCCACAGGACAAAAGGAGATGGGAACCCCTAGCACTATCCCGACGCCTTGAATCCAATAGAGTCAACGGTTTGTCTATCAGAGCCACGGTCGTCATTCTATGGATCATTCTGTCTCGCATCCAAAAGGCCTTCAAGGACCCCTGCTCGATACCTGCTAGGGGAATACAACTCCAACCGTGCAACCAAACTGGGTTCTTGGAAGTCCTACAAGTGTGTCTAGGAAGGTTCCAGCTGGGAATGCTAGCCATAAGTGCCCGGTGGACGATTTTGCAAAGTTGACCCCCGTGTGCAAAAATTGCACACTCCCTAACTGAGCAAAACCCTAGTTTCCAAAATGGACCTACAAGGTGACACTCGCGCCACAGGACCAGAGGGGAGGGGCACCCCTAGCACTATCCCGATGTCTTGAATCCAACGGATTCAACGGTTTGTCGATCAGAGCAATGGTCGTCATTCAATGGCTCGTTCCGTATCGCATCCAAAAGGCCTTCAGGGACACCCGCTCGATACCTGCCGGGGGCATAGAACTCCAACCGTGCAACAAAACCTAGTTTCAGGGAGTCCTGCAAATGCGTCTATGAAGGTTCCGGCTGGGAACACTAGCCATAAGTGCCCGGTGGATGATTTTCCAAAGTTGACCCCCATGTGCAAAAATTACACATTCCCTTACTAAGGAAAACCCTAGTTTCCAAAATGGACCTACAAGGTGACACCCAGGCCATGGGACCAAAGGAGAGGTGAACCCCTAGCACTATCCCAATGTCTTGAATCCAATGGAGTTGACGGTTTGTCGATTGGAGCCATGGTCATCATTCGATGGCCCATTCCGTCTCGCATCCAAAAGGACTTCAGGGACACCTGTTGGATACCTGTCAGAGGCATAGAACTCCAATCATGCAACAAAATCGGATTCTCGGCAGTCCTACAAGTGTGTCTAGGAAGTTTTCAGCTGGGAATGCTAGCCATAAGTGACCGGTGGACGATTTTGCAAAGCTGACCCCCGTGTGCAAAAATTGCACACTCCCTTACTAAACAAAACCCTAGTTTCCAAAATGGACCTACAAGGTGACACCTGGGTCACACGACCAAAGGAGAGGGGCACCCCTAGCACTATACTGATGTTCTGAATCCAATGGAGTCGATGGTTTGTCAATCGGAGCCACGATCGTCATTCTATGGCTCATTTTGTCTCACATCCAAAAGGCCTTCAGGGACACCTAGTAGATACCTGTCGGGGGCATAGAACTCAAACCGTGCAACAAAACCTGGTTCTGGGGAGTCCTACAAGTGTGTCTAGGAAGGTTCTAGCTAGGAACGTCAGCCATAAGTTCTTGGTGGATGATTTTCCAAAGTTGACCCCCATGTGCAAAAATTGCACACTCCCTTACTGAGAAAAACCCTAGTTTCCAAAATGGACCTACAAGGTGACACTTGGGCCACGGGACTGAAGGCAAGGGAAACCCCTAGCACTATCCCGATGTCCTGGTCGTCATTCTATGGCTCGTTCTGTCTCGCATCCAAAAGGCCTTCACGGACACCTACTGGATACCTGTCGGGGGCATAGAAGTCCAACCATGCAACAAAACTGGGTTCCAGGGAGTCTGAAAAGTGTGTCTAGGGAGGATCCGGCTGGGAATGCTAGCCATAAGTTCTCGGTGGATGATTTTCCAAAGTTGACCCCCATGTGCAAAAATTGCACACTCCCTTACTAAGCAAAACCCTAGTTTCCAAAATGGACCTACAAGGTGACACCCAAGCCACACGACCATAGGATAGGGGCACCCCTAGCACTATACCAACGTCTTCAATCCAACGGATCTGACTGTTTGTCGATTGGAGCCACGGTCGTCATTCTATGGCTCGTTTCATCTCGCATCCCAAAGGCCTTCACGAACACCTGTTGGATACTTGCATGAGGCATAGAACTCCAACCGTGCAACAAAACTGGGTTCTGGGGAGTTGTGCAAGTGTGTTTAGGGTGGTTCTGGCAGGGAAGCTATCCATAAGTTCTTGGTGGATGATTTTTCAAAGTTGACCCCCGTGTGCTAAAATTGCACACTCCCTTAGTGAACAAAACCCTAGTTTCCAAAATTGACCTACAAGGTGACACCTAGGCCATGGTATCGGAGGAGAGGGGAACCCCTAGCATTATCCTGATGTCCTGAATCCAACGGATTCAATGGTTTGTCGATCTGAGCCACGGTCGTCATTCTATGGCTCGTTTTATACCATTTTCTCCAATATAACCACCTTCCCTACATATAGATTCAATATTATGTTTCTGAAATCCCTTCTCATTATTAAAATCTATCAAGGTCGTAGGAGTGCCTACGCCAGTGACATCTTCAGTTGTAATGAAAATTCCAACAAAGGTTCCACATGTGGTTCATAGTCATTGTGCTCTGCATTCTGCACCCAAAACAAAACACTAATCTTACCATGGGAACATAGAAAACATATAAGATTATAAAATGACCATTAAAATTGTAACTCAGTAATTACTGGAATGAACTCCACAAAAAAATGCACATCTCTGGTGTATAATTCAACAGATAATTGTTTAACTGCTTGATGTAAATCTTATGTAAGTGGATTTTATTTTTCCCCTACACAGAACTTGTCTTTCCTGATCTTTTCAATATGTTCCTTGGGGGTCGCCATAAATGTCACCAAAAACAATCCATAGTAAAATCCTTTATAACCAAACACAATTCACAGTAGAATCCTATTGGCAAAACCTATCATTAAAAAAATGAAAATAAAAACCCAGTTCAGTATAAGTGGACATGAAAATAAAGAATAGAGTCACTTCCAAGATACAAGAGCCTCTGAACCACTTTTGAAAAATGAATGCTTACCAGATCCTTTTCGGGCTCAAATGCTTCGGCAATGGAGAAATAACTCATATTTATCCTCTGTTGTTACGTTTGGCTTCAAATTCATGAAAGGCATGAGGATAAGGCCATACTTATCACACTACAAGATACTCTTGGTCACTTCCAAGATGCAAGAGCCTCTGAACCACTTTTGAAAAATGAATGCTTACCAAATCCTTTTCGGCCTCAAACGCCTCGGCAATGGAGAAATAACTCAGGTTTCTCCTCTGTTGTTACGTTTGGCCTCAAATTCATGAAAGGCCTAAGGATAAGGCCATACTTATCACACTGCAAGATACTCTTGGTCACTTCCAAGACGCAAGAGCCTCTGAACCACTTTTGAAAAACGAATGCTTACTAGATCTTTTTCGGCCTCAAACGCCTCGACAATGTAGAAATGCCCATAGCACCCAAACCATGGCCCCAATCGCAAATCCATTGATTTTGATGGATCCGGGACACCATGTTTCCACTAGGGGACCCTCCACAACGTGCCTCAAAGTCCCAGAGATGGTGCCAATGTGCCATCTCCGGAGCTAGGGTTTTGCTCAGTGAAGGCCTTTCAAATATTGCTCAAGGGGGCCATTTCTCGTCTGGAGGCTCTCATGAGTGCGTGGCCACTGTGAACAGGTCCACAATGGCCATGTGGACCTGTGGGAGCCAACAGAATCCAAGTCTGCTCGCTGGTCTCGGTCCTGTGATCCCGGAGCAATTCCTCAAAGTGTCCCTGAATGGCCCCTAAGTACCCAACGAAAATGCCAACAACACCCAAACCATAGCTATGATCGCGAATTCGTTGATTCCAATGGATCGAAGATGCCGGGTTTCAGCTAAGCCCCCACCCACAATGTGCCTCGAAGTTTTGGAAATGGTTCCAATGTGCCATCTCTGGAGCTAGGGTTTTGCTCAGTGAAGGCCTTTCCAATCTTGCTCAAGGGGGCCATTTCTCGTCCGGAGGCCCCCGGGCATGCATGGCCATTTCTAGTGTTAAATTAGTGTTCTAGGGTTAATTTAGGTTTCTAGGATTTCTAGGGCTAGATTATGTTTGTAGGGTTATATTAGTGCTTCTAGGGTTAATCATGCATGAATAAACAATCACATGGCTATAAATCATAACTTAATCATAACTCATACATCAAATAAACGATATAAGATATAAGATATCAAATTCCTATCTAACATGAATAACATTAATCATGCATGAATAAACAATCACATGGCTATAAATCATAACTTAATCATAAATCAAACATCAAATAAACGATATAAGATAACGATATCAAATAAGCTATCTAACATTAATAACATTAATCGTGCATGAATAAACAATCACATGGCTACACTATGTACCTCAATCAATTAGGCCTTCTGGATCCTCTTGGTTTTTTATTGTCTTGAACAACCTCTCATGCTCTGCATGAGGTAGTAAGTAGCGTACCTTGTTTGATGTCTTCATTGACATTGTTTGTAGTTGGATGTTTGTACAAACGATGAGGTGCGTAAAGTGTTACACTTGTGAACCTAGTCTATAATCCGTGTATGTGTAGCCATTGCTCTTTGGTCCCTTTCCATATACTGTAAGATATTCCCCCTGAACAACCATCAAGACAGTCGGAAAGGTAATACCTTCACTATTAGTTAATGATGCAAGGAGGGTTTGCTTCCCCTAGATGCATCGTGCCAACAAATAATTCATCCCAATTGAACTATCTGTCGGGGCGACAACTGCGTAGATGTGTGCTGCAAAAATGCATTTTAAGGTCATATTCTAACAAGTAGTGGTTTGATAACTTGAATAATTACAAAAACAAGGAGGGAACTGGAATATGCATGCAGAAATGTTTACCTGGTTGTATAAGATCAGATATATGATCATATTCATTCGAAATAGAGGACTTGCCTTCCTCTAACTAGATTGCTTCAACAACTGCACGTGGGTCCACTGCAAGTGATACATGATCCCATTCATCAACCCAATCCATTGATTTGCACTCACCCCACTCACAAGTGCTGCAAGACCCACAAAAACAAGCAAGTTTTCGCGTCCATATTTCAAATAAGGGGTTGTTTGAGCTTCAAACCGAATGAATTCCATGAGTGCCTTGCACAGTACTACAACTATAAGAACGTGATCAATCTATATCAACTACATTCCAAAAATTTATGACAACATGTCCTCTACCTATTGGTATGTGTTGCTCTGTGGTTTGATCTGACATTTTTTCTTTGCACCATCGAACTGTGGATTCAACATTCTGAATATGAGGTTCTCTCATGCACCTCATCTCCTCCCTTCGTAGGGAATTTTTGAGACATGCTCCAACCCCTTCGTTCTCTCCCTTTCCATGCCCGGTCTCAAAATAGTTCCATACATGCAGCACATCATAACTCTTGTGCAAAATACACAACCACTAGAAAACATGTGTATTTTGAACTAGCCTACACAACCATTTGACCATATCCAATGCTGATCCATCTATATACCTTTCTCCTTCAGTTGATCATAGAAAATTTTGAAGCAATGGTGCACCTAATGCAGGTCGTGGCACCTGTCGTCACTGATGTAGAAGTTGGTCACTTTCAATATTATCCTCATGTCGATGCTGCTCTCTGGCACATGCCTATACATGATATGGACCATTATGCTAACTTAGTTTGAATGGTACTATTGACTTTGAATATCATTCTGTGGCTATAGGGTGTAGTTTTCAGCAAAGTCCACAACCGACAATATTGTGTCATTGGGATAGGTGTCCCTACACTATCTGTACTATTCATCCTTCCATCGTGCTACATGGACATGTTGTACATACTACTTGGTCTTTTGGTTGAATTCCTTCACGAAATCACAAATTTGTACTTGGTGCCACAAAACCAAAGGCATTAATACAATGTGACATTTTCACTGTAAATATATATGTATAAATTCAACATGTACATTATGAAAGTATGCAAACTTAGATTACATGTGACTTCACCAATGCAAATTTTTTTCTTTCCTTTGAACTATCTACTTGATATGTTATGTACTTGAAGTTCTACATTTATACTGACATCCTCCCAAATTCGTGCGCCTCGGTTGCATGGATGTAGCGGCTCAATAATGCAAATCCACTGCAACTGGAACATGTCCCATATAAACATGATATTTTATAATATTTTTGTCCTTCAGGTCTTGGACACATTATGCTATGTATAAATTCTCTGGATGCATTCGGTGGTTGTTACGATGGGCAATTCTGCACAATGTTAGTATGCAAATCACAAAATATATGTCTATATGTATCATAATAGTACTCAAATTCTACATGGTATCTACAACAACATGTATTGTGATCAATGCAAATTCTAACATACTAGGCTTTGCATTTTTCAAGGGACCTTTGGCCCAAGTTCAATTGTGTGTGCTCATTCTTGAACCTCTCATAGATTTTTGTTTGTGTCGTGTCAAGGAAGTGCTTGACATAGGATTCACCCCCCTAACACCTTTTCTCAACTTTAAAACATCTCTTTGATTCAATGATGGTCTAGGGCTATCATGCCAAAAAATTTGCACTAGTTCTTTAACGGAATCAATGAGCTTCATGTCTAAATGAGGTAACCTACCTACAAAGGCCCAACAATATTTTTGGCCTAGGGTCTCAATTTTTTCTCTAATGGCAGAATACTTTTGAAGAGTCTTTCTATCTACTTTAAATAATTTACATGTGTGTGATAGTAGGCGACGTTGCCTTGTGGATTTGTCTACAATCGATTTCGACAGTACACGACGGGCCGCATTAAAATATTTTGTACGAGAAGTTTTTCCAATCAAATTAAATGCAAATTGTAGATTTCTAACAACATGATTGTTGGCCTCTGAACTTCTAACTACCTTTATGCCAAAAATTCTCCTAAGATGAGCTAGACAATGTGATTTTAACAAAGCAAGAAAAAATTGACATTTTGCTGCATCGGTTTTGGATTCAAAAAAATCTTTGATTATCTTTCTACAATGGAAATCAATGGTGTGTTTGGGCATCTTACCTTCAAGTCCTAAAAATGAACTTTCATCCACATGAATATGTCTGGGATTTCTTTGTCATCCGATTGATAGTCGAGGCAAGGGATTCGACAAGGAAGTACGAGTCTCATCAACGGTTTGTTGTAGCCCTTCGTTCACAATTTGGTCCTGCAAGGGAGTGTGTTCATCATGTGTGTGCTCTTCTTGGGGAGGTTTCCAATTAAGAACTTGTTCAACATCCATCCCTTCATACTCGACATTAGGCAATATTTGATTGAATTCAACCACTTCATCATTGCTTGTTGATGGATCTAAGGCACTAACATTTTGATTTCTACGGTTTTGCATATACAACCTGGCATTTTCTCTTATCTCATGGGCCTTTTTAGGGGGTAGCTCCTTCCTTCTAGACTTTCTTTTATTATTACGTCTATTTCCCATATTCAATGCGTTTTTTAGAGAAACAAAAATATCACCCTTGCAAGAATGAACAACAAACAAGATATTATGACTCGATGTGCATGATTATTAAAGCTTGATGTAGCAATTGATTATGTACAACAACATCTAGTGAGATTGTTTTCATATAATCTTAAAAGCTATTGGGAATGCCCTACATAAAGCTACAACAATACCCCTAAGAACTCAGTAGGATGGTATTGGATGGTGGTATGGGATGTTACTACGAGAAAATTCCCTATAAGGGAGAATCTCCTACTCACTTCATTTTCATGGTATGGATGAGGGAAAATAGCCCCAAAAGACTAAGAGTTTTCAATTCTTTAGGTGTTTGTGTGAGTTGTTGTAGTGAAACCATGAGGAATTCAACAAATGTTTGTCTACTAGATGGAGGAATGTGATTGTGAAATGTTATTGGTGGTGATGCAAGTAATTTGTTTTTATTATATTCATGAAAGGTTGAAAGCATTGCTTGGTTCATGTTGTAGTTTTTTTTTGGTATGATGTTTTTATTGTCTATGTTGAAGATTAAGAAGATTAAAATATATCTATCATACAATTCATGAGGAAAAACCAAAATAGATGCCATTCAAACAAGTGAATGAAGACTAAAATACATTTAACAAGATAAAATTGTCCCCATACCTCAAGGATTATGATTGCTCTTTCCTTCAAACGTGAAATGCTCTTTTGATGTGTCCACTATATGTAAGAAAAGTTCATGTGTGTCCAAGTAGCATGAGAATTCAATCCAAGAAGCCAAATAGAGTCCAACTATTGCGTATTCACTCAAATGATCCAAATAGAGCCCAAGAGGTGTGTATTCAATCCAAAGAGCCAAATAGAGCCCCAAATGTTGTGTATTCTATCCAAATGGTCAAGGAAGCACCAAATGGTGTATGAATTCAATCTAAAATGTAAATTCTTGTTAGACTGTGCATGAAAGCAACGAAAAAAACACGATGAAGCAAGGAGAAAATGCAGGAGAAGAGTGCAGGTGATTTTCTAAATTTCATGTTCAGCAGGGACGCGCACACACCAAGGAGCACGTGTGTGCCAGGAGTGCATGTGCATCCCTGCTGAACGTTGTATAGTTCAGTGGGTAATAATTATGATAATTCATTTTAATGATAATAATTATGTTTTTCTAGCATGTCATTGCAACTAACATGTCATAATTGGGTATCATTACCTTGCACCAGCCCTACGTTGCATGACACATGTGGAAGGGGTGTGCTAGCTAGGTATGCAACTTAGCTACAAATAATTGGTGGTTAATTGTTGTGCTTTGAGACATGAGACACATGGCCCATTTTTCTGATACACACCTTAAGTATTCCCCTCACATATTCGTGTTATCTCTATTCATGTTATCTCCTATAACAAATTAAAGAGAGCCGCTGAAGAGTTCTTGGTAGATATGCTCGACGTGGAAGTTACCATACTCATTAGCAAAAGACCATGACTCACTATTTTAAGTCATCTCCTAGGCACGCTATATAATAATAACAAATAAATAAACATTATGAAATATTCAACCAAGTATGGTGAATACCATTTTTATTTCTATTTTATTATAAGAACTTTTCTTTTAACTTTTACTTTTGTTTTCATTTTAATCTAGAAATTAAAATTTGGTCATGAAGAACTGTCTTATGGCTATTGCTACTACTATGGAAACTTAGCACTCGCATGGCATTAAAGCACCATATCCATAACAACAATTATTCAGTGAATAACTATTTCACATTACATATTGCAAATCCAAAAACAATATAATATAAGAACTCGTTTACAAAAATAGATATGATGCACATCATGTTAATATCGTATATTTGAAAATATTATGAGAATATACCATGAATAGGATAATATAATTTGTAACTTTGAGAAGCTCATGTTTATTTCTTTTAGATATTAAAATATTAAAATATTAAAATCCTCACATCTTAAATAATTATATTAATGAATTTCTGCATTTAATAAACTAGCATAGATCCATCTTAAACCCATATCTATCAAGCACCGAGAGGGATCCAATTTCTTGAGGTGTATTTCTTTTTTAAAATTTAAACTCAAGAAATTCGATATCTCTTGATTGATAGATCTGGGTTTAAGTTTTAATTTTTTATTTTATAAACAAACATCGATTTTTTAATTACTTTTCATAATATTTTATTTTATGAGCCAACATGGCTTTTTTAAATATTTTCCATAATTTTTTATTTGATGAGCCAACATGAATTTATTATTGGCAGACATATTATAATTTATTACTTTTTATTTTTTCTTTTACTCGTGTAATGTTACTGGACAAAAGTTAAACATCTCCCTCATACTTGTGTGTAACGTTACATGGACACACGTTACAACATCTCCCCCGTACTGGGCTGTAGAGCACCTCATTTCACTTGGTGCAATCACTTACCTATTTAATCTAACATGTATCTGTTGCCATGCAACACTTATTATTATAAATTGAAATGTCACTCAACACGCATCAAATGCAAATCTCTTTAATTTCATGATGTTAATTTATTTCCATGATATTAATTTGAGAGAGAAAGATCTTAAATTAACCCATTAAATTAAATATTTTTCTACTCATACTAGACATTTAAGTTGCTTTGTCTTTGCACATATCGTGACTTGTTTTGACATATCATTGTGTTTTATATCCATTCAAAGAGTCAATTGGTATGTAATTTAGATGAATATTTAGTTTATAAATGTTTTGGGTAAGAGAAAACTCTTCTTAAAATGTTTAAACCTTAAAATTTATATATTTTTAAATTTTCCCTAGTGTTGAATTTATACATCATCAGATACTTTCTTATTATTTATTATTTATTGATGTTCTAACAATTATGTGGCTTTATTTCGACTTTGGAGGAAAATAAACGATCATATCTTTATAAGGACTTGGTTACACCACTAACAACTATGTTGAGATGTATGCTTTATATTGCAAATAAGAAATTTTATCAGCAATGACAATTTCTCAATTAATGGTCTTTGAAGACTCACTCTTGGTAATGAAAGTGTTACGTAATAGATGTTAAATTTTCAGAATTTACTTCAATATGATCTAGGATCTTAACTGAGAGAACAACATGTACAGCATATCTACAACATATTAATCATGGACACAATAATGCAAGCACACAAGAGACATAGAGTTTACTTGGGGAAAACCATAAAGGTGAAAAACCCCTATAACTTCCTCAGAGATAGATAGAGAAATGATACAACCAGAATACAAGAGATAGTCTTCTTCTAGCAGCAGAGCCTCCTCCTCCACTAGTGCGCCACTCTCCCAAGTGTGAGTGAGAGAATAGAATGTGTAAAATGAGAGAGACACACTCTCTATTTATACACTAACTTGACTTGACCTTTACTCAACTAGGTTGGCCTCAACTTAACCACTTAACATAATGCTGACTAGGCCGACCCCCACTAGGGTGGTATAATAACCCTTTGACCCACATGGCCGACCCCCAATAAGGTGGTCTAATAACCCTTTGACCCACATGAATTATACAGGGCCGACCCCGACAAGGTGGTCTAATAACCCATCGAGTATAAGTTACGACACTTACAATATAAATGACGACACTTCCATATAGAGAAATAATAACATCTCTATAGGAATACAACCACTTCCGTATAGAGGAATAATAACATCTCTATAGGAATACAATACACATATATGGGAAATACATTCCGAAGTTACATATACATCAACACTCCCTCTTAACTAGGAAGGTATTTCTTGACACAGGTCTTCTAGCACAAGTCTTCTTCTCTGGATCATCATCACTGGATAATTTCCATCGAGTCATCATCATCAACACTGTTGCTGCTATCTCAATTAATCTCTGAATCTACTCATCATATGAAGTTCTACAGAGCCATTCCTTTTTCATACTGGATGTAGGCCCACCACCTGTAGGTTTTCGTCATCACTGGCCATACTGTGGAAATCTCAAGATTTATTACGTGCGTCACAAAACCTTAAAAGAGTCTCTTGACTAGCAAGAACTCTAAATAGCATCAGAGGCCTTTTTCATCCTGTCCAAATCTCCAGGACTTATTACATGTGACCCCACCACAAAACCTCGAAAGAGAATCCCAGGACTGATTAAGAGCATAAGGCTCAACTTATCGGATCTCCCAGGGCACAAATTACATGTGGTCACCACAAAACCTCGAAAGAGAATCCCAGGACTGATTACGAGCACAAGGCTCAACCTATCAGATCTCCCAAGGCACAAATTTCATGTGGTCATGGAAAAACCTTGAAAGCGCATCCCAGGCCTAATTACGAGCACACGGCTCAACCTATCGGATCTCCCAGGGCACAAATTACATGCCATAGGACAAAGACTCGAAAGATCATCTGCTGGATATCCTAGGGAAAAAATTACATGCCATAGGAAAAACCTTGAAAGACTATCTGCAGATATCCCAGGGCACAAACTATATGTCCTCCCAAGCAAAACCTCGAAAGAGCATTTGCTAGACATCCCAGGGTACAAATTACATACCATAGGAAAAACCTCGAAAGACTATCTGCAAATTTCCCAGGGCTCAAATTATATGCTTATCTGCAAAACCTGTTCCACAGCCATAGAGTATCAACCTGATACTCACCATACATCATCCTGATGTACACATGATCATCTTGATCATCATCACTGCAACATCCTGCTGCATGTCATCTGGAGCAACATTTTGAAGATCTTCATCCATGATCATCTTGATCATACAATGCATTTACCTGATGCATACCAAGTATCTACCTCATACATATCATTATACATGATCCACCTGATCATACAATGCATCCACCTGATACAAATACAAATACATGATCCACTTGATCATCCCTAATACATATCAACATACATGATCTACCTGATCATACAATGTATCCACCTGATACATATACCAATACATGGTCCAAGCATCCAACATGATGCATATACAAAATACATACAAATGATCCAACCGATCATATCCAGCATCCAACATGATGCGTATATACATATAAATATAAATGATCCAACTGATCATATCCATCATCCAACATGTTGCATATACAGAGTAGTAACTGGAGCATCATCCTGATGTTCATCATCCAGTGCTTACATCCACAGCCATGTGAAGGATCCTCCTTCCAACATGCTAGGAATGGCTTCTGCAAATGTGTCCATCACTTTTTCTTCGAAGTGTCATCAATATGAAGAACACCAAGCCTCTCCCTGAAGTACTTGAAATTTACCCTGGCTAGTGGCTTCGTCAACACATCTGCAATCTGCTCGTCCATCACAATATATAGGAGTTTCATGGCTCCTCTCTGCACCATATCTTGATATAGTGATATTTGATCTCTATGTGTTTCGACTTGTCATGAAACACTGGGTTCTCGAACATATTCACACAACTCTCATTATCAGAAAAGATACCAGTAGCATCCAACGGGAGATCAAATAACTCAGACAGTAGCTTCCGTAGCCATACTGCCTCACAACTAGCTGAACAGGCTGCAACATACTATGCCTTAGCTATACTCAGTGCTACATAGGACTGCTTCCTGCTAAACCAAGAGATCACACCTGATCCCATACTGAAGCAACATCTAGATGTGCTCTTCCTATCTACAGCATTGCCAGCCCAATCTGAATCAACATAACCCCGCTGGTTAAACTTTTGATTCGCTTCATACTTGAGCCCATAATCCACTGTACCCTTCAGGTACCTTAGAACATGGTTTATAGCAACCAGGTGAACACTCCTCGGATCCGTCAGGAACTAGCTCAATGTACATCCAGGACCCAATCATCTGATGATACATAGAGACATCAACCGGCTCAGATGAAGCATCACAAAGAAGCTTCAGATTCGATGCCATAGGTGTGGCCATGGCCTTGCAATCCATCATCCCAAACCTCTTCAGGATCTCTACTACATACCTCCCTTGTCTAAGGAAGATTCCATGTACTCTCTGCCACACCTCCATGCCAAAAAACAAATAGTGCATCATCCCCAAGTTCTTCATCTCAAACTTGGAAGCAAGATTTCGCTGTGTGTCAGCATTCAATATGTCATCTCCTATTACAAACAGGCCATCCACATACAAAAGTAGAATTACAAGATTCCCTTCCTCAACCTTGTAGTAAAGGTTGGAATCTGCTTTACTCTTGGTAAAGCCCAAACTAGATAGAAAGTTGTCTATCCTACCTAGTTTGCAAACATATATGACTACACCATTCAAGAAAGATGTCTTGAAATCCATCTGGTGTATCTTCTATTTCATCACTTTTATATTTCTCTATGCTTCCATCTGCAGCATGTTTGATCTGATAGTTTCATTTGGAAGTCACAACAGACTTCCCTTCACCGCTTAGGACCGCATCCCAAACATCGTTCTTCATGATCGACATATCATGGCATTCTTCCCATATCCTGGGAACTTCATTATCTTCAATAGATAATTTTGTTGCTTGAACAAATGTTGTAGTCCTTCTTTTGTAGGTGAAGTTATACAGTCTTTCCTACAAAACAAGTTGAATTGCATGATTAGAAACATCTCATAATTTTTAGACAAATTCTTACACATAAAGAAATATGTCATACATTCATGCAATTATCTTAGCCAGTGCTTCAATACAACATTTATCCATGTTCCACAACTTTCTAGATGCCTTCCAGTCTCTACCAGAACATTGTTAAGAGTTTGCACTACTCCCAACATGTCAACAAAGAGGTTTCATTCTAGATAAGTAGCACTGGATTGTTGTACAGTGCCATAGGCCACTTACACATCACATGCATATTAGTAGTATACTGTTCATTAATTCAATCATTCTAATATGCACATTGCATATCCTAAGTCTAGGAACATGAGCATATACATCATTGAACAATTTTATTTAAACAAACAAATATGCAAGAAATGATAATTAAAATACTTATCTTTGTTTGTTTGTTGGGTGGAATCCCTCTGAGTCTTTGCAACTCCATTATGATGTGGATTGTGAGAAGTGGTCAACTCCCTCTGAATATCTGCATCCTTGGAGAAACTACTGAAGTGTGCTCCTTTGCTTTCTTGCAGGAACAACTCGAGTGTGCTCCCTTTTAATCTTTGCTTCCTGGATTACCTTATATCCATCCTTAATCACTATGCATGCTTATTAGTATCATCATTGTGTTATCCTTGAGGTCTCATACATAATCACACATTTATTAATATAATCTTAATACTATCAAAACACAATAGTCTTAAACATGTATAATCATGATCATTTCAAACACAGATAATAAACATTAGTATTCAAGGTTTTAGGGAAGTCTTCTTTTACTCATACATATTCTTATTTGATCATAGGACTCTTCTGGTTAGTTGAATCATCAATCAAGATAAGAGATATAATATGCATAAAACCCATGATTATTCAAACCTATACCTTCATGATTCTTCTGGTTAGTCATATCATCAAGTATGGTAAGAAACATAATATGCATACAACCATGATTATTCAAACCTATGACTTCATCAATAATCACTATCAACAACACAACAGTATAAGATCCTAACACAAGGTAGGATTATAGCTTGATATATGAAAAACATATATGGATTAGCATGCTAGCTAGTTATGTCTAATATACCCGCATAATGTCTTCTGGTTCTCTTCAGTGACTTGTGCTAGTAACTTGCATGTCTCGTAGGTTAATCAATGTAGGACAAAGTTATACATACCTCGAAAGTAGATCTTCTATGTGATCCATGACAATGGATGAATCTTTGTCTTCATGTCACCATGATCATATGTTCTTGAAGTAGAACATGATTTGTCTTTCTTGGTGTACCTTTTATGTTAGCGAACAACATAAACCTCATACAAAATCACAATGCATTAGTACATTCATAAGTGTCAAAACCTTAATCAATGAATATCTTCTATTAAGGTGATATGACAAGTCTAGTAATTAATCAAGATTGTACTGTAATGATATGAAGACAAACATATGATAAACTTAACCATGAAACATACCTGTCAATATTGCTTGTAATCTTTTTATGGAAGGCCTTAGCCTCATCTCCCTCTGAAACAAGAACTTCTTCACTTATGCAGGTGAACAATCCATCCTCTTCTATGACTAACCCAATCCACTTGATTTGCAGGAACTAGATCTGGAGCTGTAATAGGGTTTGTCAGAGAAACCCCAAAAATTCAAACTTTGAATTTCAAACTTCCGAAAGGATAGAAATATGTGCCTTGATGAGTTGATGAAGCTGGTATATTCAGAATTTGAAAACTGCAAAGTTTCACTCCTCAATTTTGCCTTTGAAACTTTGGGATTTACTGGACATGACCTCGAACTAGGGTTTGATGAAGCCAACTCTTCTACCCAGTCAAAAGGTTTGATCCACATCTCTAAGCTTATATTTTTATGAGGAGCTTCGAGCCATGGTCACAGATTTCAAAAATTCTCATTTTTGCAGAAGCCCTAATTTTCCACTTTTCTGATCAAAGTCCCGAACTAGGGTCTGATCAAGCCCGGCCTTCTACCCAACCAAAAATTCTGATCTTGTTCTCTAAATTTTGATATTGATGAGTAGCATCCAGACGTGGTCTTCGATTACAAAAATTCCAACTTTCTCTGAAGCCCTAAATTCTAGAAGCCATGAATGAAGGTACTCAAAAATAATTCTGTTTTGACAGAAATATGTACCTCATTATTTATGGTGTAACTCCTAATGTTTTCGTCCACAAGGTCTGAAAACTTTTCCTTAGATAGCCTGACCTGTTGTCTTTCCATTTTGACATGTCTGACCACAATTGGATTCTCTGAGAGAGAGTTATACCAAGTGTCACAACGTGACCTTTTTATGAGATAATATAGGAGAGCTAACTGGTACGAGGTGCCACATGTCACTGGTTCAACTTCGGCCTCTGAAATTTTTTCCTGAGATAGTACTGTATGTGTACTACCTTTCACGCTTTACAAAATTTCATTTGGAGCTTCCTATCCCAACTTATGACTTTTTTCCCAAGGTCACCTGATTTTGACTCAGAACTAAAAGAGGCAGAAACCCTATATTGTATAGATCATAAATCACAAAGTACAATGAATTAGACGTTTTTCTTTGGAAACAAGGTACATGGGGATCTAATCTTCGACCTGTAAATGTTTCAGATCCGAAACCTTCTCCAAACGGGATGTATAGCGAAAGTTCTACGATGACTGGTTTTTACTATATCAAGCCCTAGCATCGTATGTGCAACAAGTGTCATACATGCCATATCATGCCTTCTTTCAGGATAGCTCTGATACCATGTTAAATTTTTAGAATTTACTTCAATCTGATATAGGATATTAACTGAGAGAACAACATGTACAGCATGTCTACAACATATTAATCATGGACACAATAATGCAAGCACACAAGAGACACAGAGTTTACTTGGGGAAAACCATAAAGGTGAAAAACCCCAATAACTTCCTCAGAGATAGATAGAGAAATGATACAACCAGAATACAAGAGATAGTCTTCTCCTAGCAGCAGATCCTCCTCCTCCACAAGTGCGCCACTCTCCCAAGTGTGAGTGAGAGAATAGAATGTGTAAAATGAGAGAGAGACACACTCTCTATTTATACACTAACTTGACTTGACCTTCACTCAACTAGGTCGGCCTCAACTTAACCACTTAACATAATGCTGAATGGGCCGACCCCACTAGGGTGGTCTAATAACCCTTTGACCCACATGGACAAACCCCAATAGGGTGGTCTAATAACCCTTTGAACCACATGACTTATACAGGGCCGACCCCAACAAGGTGGTATAATAACCCATCAAGTATAAGTTACGACACTTACAATATAAATGATGACACTTTCGTACAGAGGAATAATAACATCTCTATAGGAATACAACCACTTACGTGTAGAGGAATAATAACATCTCTATAGGAATACAATATACATATATGTGAAATGCATTCCGAAGTTACATATACATCAACAATAGATTCTCTCAATCTCAAAGGATTCAAAATTGAATTATCTCCATGGTGGAATTCAAGCGAATCAACAACTTATCGTTATGGCATATTCGTTGAAGTAACAATAGTGATGATAATAAATTGACCAACAAAGTTTCTCTCTTAGCCAAAAGAGTTATCAAGATAAATAAAGGTCCACCTCAGCACGGGTGGATACTCTAGTGTATCGAAGAAATATGAATTGCCCCCTATTATTTGTTTTGGAAATGGGGCGAAACATAAAAAAATAAATTAACATTTAATAGTTTGGAAATGGATGCGTGCATGGGATTTGAGATGCACATGGAAGAGCACATGCCCGAATGGCTACCACACTATCTCCTTTTAATTCACACCCCTATGGATCTATTTCCCACTATGATCTTGACATTTCGTGTATTGCAAATTCTGGTTCACATCAAGGTATTATGAAGTAGGGTGAAAAGATGATATGCGATGATGGTTAAATATTTTCTCTAAGATGTCATTGTTCATTGTTAGGGTGGACTACTTGCAATCATATTGTGAATTTCTTTCGTGTCGAGGTACAAGACACAAGGAGGTTTTTGGTGGAAAAATTGCAGCAAGAGTAGGACTAAATTTGAAGATGGTGATTTTTGATAAGGAGGGTGTGTCCTTTTATTCTAATTGTGTAAGGTGGACAACAAGCATGATATGATAGTTGGGTAATACTAAGAAATTCTTCGTGAGAGATAGCAACATTGGGGCTCTCATCTCTAATATGGAAAATAATATGGAGAGTGGTTGTGGAGGGTTGAACAACATGCATGGCACATTGGGGGGGATTTGTAGTCTGAAGAAGATTGTGCAATCCATTACAAGGAAATTCGACCAAATCTAACCAGTTATGGAATTATTAAGATACCATATGGAGTTAGAGGAGAAAATTTAGGAAATTCTAGATAGACGAGTTGCTAAGCAAGGAGAAAAACTGATGCAACTGGTTTTAGATAGAGACCATCATCAGGCATGCATTTAGGATTTGGCTCATGGAAGGAACTCAAGTGGTGACAATTTTTCAACTTCAAACCTAGTGGATATGGACACTGTCTAGTAGGTGACCTTGATTAGGTTTGAAGATTCATGATTATCTATTTAGAAGGATGAGGCAGACACCCAAAATGTTTTAGCTCCTATGGGTCTATTAGTTCTATGTTTTTTCTATGTACTATTGTTATAAGTTGTTATTAGGATAATTTATTAAATGTTATAGAAGTATGTTATGTTTCAATGCATAATGTATTGTTTGGATATTCGTAACTGAGGTTATTTTGAAGCCCCTGAACTTCCTAAGTGCATTTTGTAATAGCCATGTACGAATGTTTTCTCAACTATTATTGTTTACCTTGGTTTGTTTAATATAAATATTATAACCAATTTTTGTTAAAGTTACAACATCGTGAGTTGTTCGCCAGGTCAATCTTGTGTGTCAAGGTTGAGCCTCATGTGTCGAGGTAGTGCCTTATAGGTGCCTGATTTGGACTTAGGAAACTTGGAGAAGAATCTTGATTTGGACTCAAGAATGGTTAAGCTTTATGTGTTGGGGAAAGTGTTTTTTATGTCAAAGTGATGATGTTGTAAATTGTTGATAATTAAGGGTGAGGTCTTGTCTGTCAAGACAAATCCTCATGTGTTGAGGTGGTGCCTCATGTGTTGACATGATGATTTGCATGTTGAAGCATATATGGTATGTGATGTACTACTAACCATGGTTGAGCTATTAAGTCTCCCCTAGGGACTAGACACCCCTAAAGTGAATTACTTTAGCATATAAGCACTTGGAATGATAGTAGGAAAATATGATCACATCATTGTGAAAAATATCCTTATTATATTTTATATGATAATTAAGCTCGCACATGTGGACCATGAAGATAAGACAAGATATAAAGATAAGATGTGATAAGATGTGAGAGAATTCGAATTGCACATAAAAGAATTAACTAAGAGAGAATTCAAATTGTTAAAATTTAGTGAAGAGTTCAATAAATCGAAGGAGAACTTGAATTGACTACTATAGTGATGTTAACAAATAAAGAATCAATTAAGAGAGTTAACTAAGCGATAACAAAGAAAATCTAGTTAATTGCTTGTGTTTTTACATGATGAAATTTATGTTAAACTAAAAGGTAACACTTGAGTTGTGAAACTTGCATGACGACACTTAAGTTAGCCACCTAACTAAGTGGGAAAGCTTTCAATTAAGGGGCAAGTTCATCCTAAGACTCCATTCAGTGAGTTAATACACTGCACAAGAAGTGGGGTGCTCTTCTTCATGCAAGATTGATAAAAATGGAAGGTGATGCATTTGAAGAATGTATAAATATGTTATACATGATTAATGAATAAAATTTGAAGTGAATTCTCTTCTCCCTTGAAGGAAAGGCACTTCTATTTGGGAAGGATATTATTCTGAGTCTCTCTTCTTTATCTTTCTCTTGCTCTATAATTACACCGGGGGTGCTTGATGTAAAAGACATTATTTTCTATCTATCAATATACTAAGGAATGTTCTTTTGGGGTTTTCTCCCTCAAGCCATAGAGGGTTTCCCTAGGGTAAGTTCATGTGTTGAATGTGATTGCTTATGTGTATCATTGTTATTTGATTTCAAGTATTATTGCATTACCGAATTAAAGATAAAAAAATTAACATGGTATCAAATCTTGGGGCATGAAAGAGCTAAGTTCGGCAATCAATATTAAGCCTACATAGACCCTGAGTGTGCATAGTACTTGAATAATTATGGATTCAATCTTAGTAAGACTAGAAAATTGTCCTGAAGGAACTTCGAACTTCAATACTTGGAAGGACAGGATCCTGAATATCCTAGAAGAGCATGATTTGGATGGCTATGTATCCAATGTTATTGAAGAGTCTACTACTAATGTTGGGTGCACCAACTTCAAGAAGAATCAAGCCAAGGAAAAGATGATTATTTATGATTCCATGAAATACAACTTGATTCCCATTATTACTCCATTGGAGATTGTAAAGGAATGCTTAGACACTTTGAAAAATATTTATGAGAAGAAGGTGCCTAGTGAAAACAGAGCATTAAAGAAAAATCTTCGAAATTTGAAGATGGAAAAGGACAAAGTTGTGGCTTCCTTCTTCACAAATATCTCTAAAGTAAGATATCAAATCATGAACATTTGTGTGAAATTCGATGATGATGATCTCATTCAGACTGTTTTTTATGGTATTCCATCTTCATGGGAGATATTCCTGGCTGCAGTAAATGGTCGAGAAGTGCAACCTCAATTCAAGATACCGTGGCATGATTTCCTACAAGAACAAGGGTGAATCTAGAGAAATTATATATCCTCCAAAGAAGAGAACCTTTCTCTTGTAGAACAAATGAAGAGAGGTAAGAAATATCATAAGAAATTCTCTCATCAAAAGGAGAATGATTTCAAGAACTTTGATCAGTCTAAATTTACATGTTTCAATTACAATAAGAAGGGCCATTATGCAAGAGAATGTCGTGCAAATCAAAGAGGAAAGTTCAAGGGTAGGTTTCATGCTTCTAATACTACAAAAGATGAACATACAAGAAAGAATTCATCTAATGATCAAATACAAAGGAGTATTATCTTGTCTCATCCCTTTGTGGATCCATTACCACTAGTGCTGAGACATGGATGGTAGACAATGGCACATCCAAGAACATGACTGGATATTGGAGTGTTATCACAGATTTGAAGGAAAAATAAGTTATCTTGTAAGGTGGAGCTTGGATATAATACCACCTATTTGATCCAAGGCATTGGATCTACTTTTTTTCAGTTGGAGGATGAAAACATGAAGTTGGGAAACAATTTTGGCTTGTTTTCGACAAACAAAACTGCTAAATTTTATGTTTTTCAACTTTGACATCTTCAAACCCATATCTCCCTGAGGAATTTCAACTTGAAGTAAACACGAAAGTTCTAGAGAATTGAATTAGATTTCTACTCGTATTTTTTTTAATTTTTTTTATGGATATATCATGGGACAAATGTGTTGTCAACAGACGGCATATACTTGAAAATTTTAGGTATGGATAATAAGTGACCTGTGTTGACGACGGTTTTTTGATAGATGGTTATTCATTTTAGGGAAAACAATTGTAGGTTCATAATCTACACACACTACACTAGATCTTAGACTGGATTTTGATTTTTTTAAGACTTGGGAACTATTTTTTATTATTTATCGAAACAATGTATATTTAGAAAATGGTGCATTATTGACACATATTTTTGTCTTCACATTTTATTTCAAATGTTACTCTTATTGGAAAAACTAAAAGTACCCTTTTGAAGAGGAGGAGCCAATTATGATCTCTGTGAAATTTCAAATTTTTGGGTGTTGTCTTTGTTATGATATTGAATTTTCATTTCGGGTGATTTTCAAAGTAATAAAATTATTAAGGGATAAGGTTTAGAAAAAAAATATTAATAAATAGAAATTCAAGTCGAAATGGAACAATTATTATATCATTGGAAACTAGATTTGGAGATAAATCCATTGGTACCAAGTCCGACAAATAATATTTAGAATTTGGAGGGGTCCGGGCTTGCTCAAGTTACAGGTTTTAGAGAGATGCCATATATTTTCGTAGGTTTGTTGACCATAACTCTCGGGCGAAAAAATATCTTCCAAACTATCAACTGAGAGTTTAGTTCAAACTCTCATCCGAGAGAGTTTTTAAAAACACGACGCGACGATTGGTTCAAACTCTCAGACTAGAGTTTTTTTAAACTCTCGGGCGAGAGTTTGAAATCTCAAAACTCTTGGCCTAGAGTTTTTTAAACTCTCGGCGTAGAGTTTGAGGTTGACTTATTTTCGCGTGATCATTCACCCGCGCTCCATTTTTTTCACTCCGTTTGTCAAAAAGTGTTTCCCAGGTTCGCGATTTCACCCTAGATTAAGGAGATGTACTGCATGTGGATGAAATTATGTTTCTCCTTGGATTGAAGAAGAACCTCCTGTTTGTTTTTGTTTTAGAAGATAAAGGATTCCGAGTTATCTTTATGGACAACAAAGCAATCATGTGGCCTAAGTATGAAGCCTAGAACTCTCCATCAATGATTGGAGTTGGAGACGGAGGTCTCTACAAAGTTCATAGAAAAATCATTCAATCCATGATCCATGACACAATCAGTCCTTGTGAGCTATGGCATAGAAGGATGGTTCATCTCCATTTCAAAGCGCTACCCAGATTGCAAAAGATGGTGAGAGGTATGCCCATATTTAAATCTTATTTTGATAGTGTTTGTAGAGGTTGCGCTCTTGAAAAAAACATTAAGAAGAGATTTCCAAGGGTGATTCCATGAAGATGGGTAACTCTTTTTAGCCAAATATGACGGTGAAAAATAGAAATTTTACCTATGTATTAAATTGAAGCCCTCAAAACTCATAGTTTCCATATGAATTTTGACATACGGTTGAAAAATGAAATGTAAAGAATTATGTTGGCTTTCCAATTATATTTTTTTCAAAATATACCAATGCCATTTATCGTGTTGAATTTTCATTTAATGAAACATGTGTACTTAAAAATTTGAAGAGCAACTAATAAGTAGTTTGTGTGTGTGCACAATAAATTAATGTTAAATAATAATTTTAAAAACTGAAATATGTGAACATGATCTAGATAGAGTGCACCGGGGCTTACATATTTTTCTTTTAATTTTTCTCCACAAATTATATTTATTATTATTTTTCGAAACTTACCAATGTATATTTAAGTCGCATTTTGCACACATGTGTGTGTGTGGATGAAATCTTTTGATTTTTTACATAATTTGTAAAACTAAAACTACCCTTTTAAAGAGGATGCGTTTATCTAGGGCTTGTGTATTTTTTCAAAATTTTTGGATGTGTATTTGGAATGTTGTGGATTTATCTTTGAGCTCAATCGAAGTTGTCAGCATGGTTTTTTAGGGAAAGTTTTAGTAGAAAATTAAAAACAATAGACATATGAAGATAAAAATTCGTAAATTTTATATATCTAGATAGAGGATTTGTTGACGAATCCAATGGTATCAAGTCCGCTCATTAATGAGCATTTAATGCCAAAGTTTAACTCTATGAAGGTAGACAAACATTCCATTCTGCTGAGAAGTTTAACTTTGTGGAAGGAAAACAAACATTCCATTCTGCTGAGAAAGGGGCTCTCGGCCTGTATTTTAAGCCCTCGATCGAGCTATTTGCTCGATCGAGCTTTTTCAAAAACCTCGATCGAGGGCTTAACAGAAACTCGATCGAGGGTTTAATGATACCTCGATTGAGGGTTTAATAAGACCTCGATCGAGGTTTTATTAAACCCTTGATCGAGGTATTTGCTCGATCGAGCGTCTATCAAAAAGGCTCGATCGAGGTATTTACTTGATAGAGCGTCTCTAAAAAAGGCTCAATCGAGGGTTTGTCTGTGTAAAAAAAATATATAAAGCAGTCGAGGCGAAACCGCGAAAGAAGTTGGCAACAATTAATGTTGCCAACTACCCTTCCATCCGAAAAACAACAATGAACCTGTATATAACTAACAAAGAAGGATTCATAAAAAACAATTTACTTCATTTCTAGTTTTTTTTTCCATTAGAAATTTAACAATTTGATCTTGTTGAATTAGAGATTTGTGAATTTGATCTTGTTGAATTAGATATTTGTCATTTTCATATTGTTGAATTAGACCTCATTAGACATGTAAGATATCTTTGTAGGCATAATTCAAGATGTCATACTAACATTTTGTTTGTTTTCATTGTAGATTGATTCATGTAAGATTTCTTTGCAGTCATATTTCAAGATTTCATACTAACATAATGTTGTTTCTTATAACATTTTGAAAAAAAATTGTTTGTTTTCATTTTAGATTGATGGGGAATAAAAAAAAAGACAAAGAAAACATGCTAGACAACAAAATGCCAATGAAGAATGTGAGTACATAAGAGAACAAATGAGACAACAAAGAGCAAGGTTGAGAGAAGAAGAAGATGCACATTTAGTGCAACAAATTCCAATAGAGGACAACCAAGGTAAATTATTGAATTACATGATATCATAATTTAAATATTATGCTACATAATTTACAAAATTAGTAACAATTTTCCAATAAATCTAACTAAATTTCATAATTTAATTTGTTTCATATTTATTTGTAATTATATTCTTATTTATTTCATCAATTTGTTATTTAAATTTCAAAGTTTGCAACATTTTTTATGTTAAATGAACAATTTTCAAGTGTCTTTAAACCAAACTTGAATTAGAACAATTTTCAAATGAAACATGTAAATTTATATTCTATCTTCATGTTAAGATATGAACATATTTTTAACTATTTTCAAATTATTTCAAACTTGCTTTAAAATAATTTTCGAATTATTTCAAAGTTTGCTAACATTTTCAATTTTATTGTCCAACAATTTTCAAATGAAATGTACACTTAGATTCTATTTTCAAGTTAAAATGTATGTACATATTAACTATTTTGAAATTTCAAAACTTTATTCACAATTTTCAATGTTATTAGAATAATTTTCAAATTAAATGTACACTTAGACACTATATTTTCAAGTTAAATTGTACATATTTAAGTAATTGCAATTTTTTAAGTTACTAACAATTTCAAGTTAAATGTAATTTCAATTCTTGTTTTGTTAGAAAATTCAATTTCAAAACAAATGAATGAATATTTTGAAATTTACATGTTTGATAGTTATGTATTAATTAGAATTTATTCAATTTGAAAAAAAAATGAATGAATATTTTCATAGTTATGGTGGTTGGCAATATTTTCATAGTAATGAATATTTGAATACAAATGAATGTTCAAAGAGCTATTTAATTATAATGTTTACTTTAAAAAAAAATTCATCTATCACATATATTTTTATTTGCATAATATGACATATTACCATGATAAGATTAATGATTAGAACCATATATTTCGTTAGGACAAATTGGAAATAATTAAATTTGCAATGTTTGCAACCTTGCATTGATATATGAAGCATTATTGATAAAAAATCCTTAAATTGCAATTTATGATAAAATTACAATTTCCATTTAAATGTCTATTGTTGAAATTGCAAAATCATCAACTAATGAAAATGTTATTTTGTATTAAACATTATGAATTTCCCCTCAATCATATCACTACAATATTTTCAATTAAATATCGTATTCATCTCTAAATCAATGTTTTTTTCCCCACATTTAGAGTATAATAGGTATATTATGATGGGTAGTAAATCAATCTCAAATTTTTATTTCACGTATATACAACATGGGATGCATGATGTTGTCCTTGAAATTCTAGGGTAGAAGTGTTGTAATCATTTATTCTTTGTATGGTGATTTGCAACTTGTATTTTAAATATTTATTTATTTATAAATTATACCATAAAGTTAAAATAACATTTTTCTTGTAATGTAAAAGTAAAATGGATATAAATTGCATAAAGAAAATTTGCCCACAATTATATAATGTGATGATTTTAAATGATATTAATTTTTATGCCTACAATAATTTTTATCAAGTTATTAATAATTATCTTGACTTAAATATATATAGTTGATTTTCAAGTTACTAGCAATTTTAAAGTTAAATGTACAAGTTATTATAAATTTCGCATCTGTTGCAAGTTTGGATCTGGGAATAATCCATGTCCGCTTAACTGTGGGAAGTACTTGGGCATAAGCCCTAAAACTCATTGTGAGGAGTACCAGAACCCCAAAGTGGATGGCCCATTGAGAGGACCTTCCAGCAAAAAGGGCAATGACCCCTACTTGATTGACTAGTTTCCACCTGTGAAGTAAACCAAGAGATGTCATTTGTGGCCAAGCGGTTATCAGTTTTACCTGAGCCATGGAGTGAAGGTTACTGCCCCAATACACAAGTCGTCAGACAACATTGATGGCCAAGTGAAACACCTGAACTGTTAGGAAGCCGGACATACTTGGGGTCCATATCTATTCTCAGCGGAACTGTTGTCGATCACTTACGCGTCGTTTCAAATCCAACGTCGGCATTGCAGTGTTCATCCGGGGCTCGTACGATACAGAGGGGACACCACCGTACGGGCGCACATCCAGCCCAGAGTCTGGACTGTGGAGTGTGGTGAGATGTTAAGATCCTAGTGAGCGACCTTCACTAACACCTTGGGGTTTTGGTGTAATGGTTCGTATCACTTGAGCAATTTGAAATTTCAAGTTACTAGCAATTTCAAGTTACTTGAGCAATTTCAAATTTCAAGTTACTAGTAATTTCAATTTTTACTGAGAACAATTCTCAAGCCAAATGTATTAGTTGGAAAATTCAATTCACATGCAATTTTCAATTTTTCAATTTTTCAATTTCTACATCAAATTTCAAGTTAGTGGTTATTTTAAAGTTCAATGCACAACTATGAAGTAACCAATTTTCAGTTTGTTAATTTACATGTTATGCAGGGAGAGATTATAGTCAGACATCACATCATGGTGATCAAGAATCACATGACCCTATGCCCCCTCATGATCCTAATCAGCCATCACATGGCACCTTTCCCTCTCACATTGAAAATATAATTGGGAGTTGCAGTGGGGTTGGAAGAGGTGGAAATTTTCTAGAGGATTTTGCAGTTGTTTCTGCACAAGAAGAGATTGGGAACTTGATCCCTGATCAGAGAGTTAGAGAGCATGTCAATAAAATAATCAAGTCATATTTTGAACAACATTCAATGATTGCACAAGCTCAAATCCTACATGGGTTGATAAAACACAAAAAATTGAAACGTGTCACAAAGTTGTTGAGTTTTCAAGATGTTAAAACAAAAAAGACATGCCAGAATGCAATAGAAAATGTAAGAACTGCATTATCTTCATTTGGAAAATCAAGAAACAATGATACCCGAGTTGCTCACAAGGCAATTACAACGGCTGTTGTGGCACAAAGCACCTCAAGAAATCGAATGGTATCAACAATGGCATCATTGCTCATTGTTTCAAAAAGAACATTGCTCAAATATACTAAATTCAGGGTCCAGATAGATGAAAGTGATGAAGCTGCTTGTTGGGCTCTTATTTGTAGGGAACCCTATCAAGATAGGATGGCATCAAGCATTAGAGAGAAGGTGATATAGTTTGGGATAGTCATTCTCGTGCTATTCCAGATCAAAAGCATGCCTTGCGACAACGTTTATCCAGAGGCATTTATTAGGAGCACTGTAAGCATGTGATGGAGATGATGGGAGTTGCACTTTACAAGGAATTCTAAGAAACCAATCCTGGTGTTCAAATATCATTTAGCATGTTCAACAAATTGAAACGGTGGTATATTAAGCTGAATACGATTCACAACACTTGTTGCTGTCGGTACCACGTTGAATTTCAACAATACTATGACACATTTCTGGATTTTTGCAAAAGTCACTGGAATGGTGTACTAGCTCCTCACACAGTGCGAAATTTTATTTGTATGATACTATGCAACAGGAATCCTGAACACGTGTTTTTCAATAAGAGGTGTGTAGGTGGGAGAAAATGCCATGAATGCGGTGATTTGACATTGTTCCATAGGAACTTTCCTATCGATCCAACACACCATGGATTGTCAGATATCACCGTTAGGTGGAAGAGGTACGAGTACATCACCATGAATCCAACACCTTCTTCATCTGTTCCATCCAAGAGGATCGACTTGCTCGATGATGAGATTCCTGTTTCAGATTTCATGGAGAAGTTTCAAAGTCATATTTATAAATACATAAAGCACTCCCATAGGTCCATGTGGCAAGCTTTAGAATTCAAACATTCCTGTGAGGTATTTGAGCCAGGCACAATCTTATCAGTGGTAGACTTTGCGGAGAACTACACCTTTGCTCCTCAGAGAGAGATACATAGTGAGTACTATCACTCCGACCAGGTGTCTATCTTCGTACATGTGTTGTACAAACATGCTCAGGAAAACATTGATAGTAGGGATAGCACTCCCCAGTCACATGAAGTGATTAAGGAGTACCATTTTTATGTTAGTGATGATCGTGAGCATGACACATTGTTCGTTCAACACTGCTTTGGGTTGATTTATGATTCATTTAGGGAGAGAGGCGTATCATTTATTGAACACTAGATTTGGTCAGATGGGTGTGCAGGGCAATTCAAATCGGCACGCTCATTTTATTGGTTAAGTCACCTGCACAAACAGATAGGAATCCGACACACCTGGAGCTTTTTTGAGACAGGGCATGGAAAGGGTGAACATGATGGTGCAGGTGCATGTGTGAAACTAGCACTTCGGAGGTACCAGATGAGTCATGGTGCAACTCGACTCAAATGCTCCAATGAAGTAGTTGATTGGTGCACACGTCATTTGGGACATCAGGGTCGCGAACAAGCAAGGCTAGTGTGCAGGTAATAAACTCCAAACTCAATTAATAAGACAATAACATTCAATATCAACATTTCCGAAAGAACACATGTACTTGATAGGAATTTACATATGAGAAACTGAATTCCATGCAAGTTCTTCTGGAATGTTGCCCTTGGAGATGTTAATAGATCCATTCCATGGTATTGTGATACCATCCCTGGTACGAAGGAATTGCATTATGTTCGAAGTAAAGATATGGGGGACATATTTTCCATTCAAATGAGGAAGTATGTCTACTTTTGCAATTTTTGCATTGATGCAAATCGATGTGGGCTTGATCACTGTGAAAATGATTTATATGTCAAACCATGGAAATATGTATCTCTTAATCCAAAGGGCCCACATCCAATTCCAACATGGCAAGAGATGCACACTGAAGATGCAATGGTCTCATTAGATCATGATCAAGTTTTTCATATGGTTAGGGAAGGTACAAGAGTCTTCATTAAGTTAATTAGTTCATTATATCTTACACATATACAAATGTTGTAGAAATTTGCACGTAGGACATTTGAATAATATTTGTAATGTATCTTGCAGGTGATGTATTCATTGTCATTGCACCCCTCCACAATCAAGAAAATATTGCATACTATTTGATGCGGTGCACGCAAATAAAAAGTAGATTGGTGCGACCCTACCAAGATGGGGACTTCACATACCAGGTTGGAGACATGGTTCTAATGGGACACTTTTTTGAAAAAGTGAAAAAATAGGGTGCTCACATTATTTACAGAGATTTTATGCCTGGATATATATCATGTCAATACAGTCATTTGGTGGTTGCAGCTCGGATACCTCTAATAGAAATCAAGGTGAAGAGAGGTGATCCAAAGAGATGGAAGATGACATAAGCTGACCATGATCGTATTATGGAGACTTGCATTCCTATAACCCATTGGGTAGATGAATGAGTTACATGTATGCCACTTGCGTCATTGGCATAGTTTTCATGTTGTCTTGTGTAATATTTTTTTGGAGATTTTTGTGGAGGTTGTTTTATAAATGTGTTTTTGTATCTATGCTTAATGTCAAGAATACAAATACCAGATGGGAGGCTTTTGTGAAATTTGGGTCATGGTGCTCCAATGTGAATACACTTGAGCATGTACATGTTCTAATTTTAGATTTTGATGTCAAATACAATTGTAATGTAGTTGAGAATTTAA
Source organism: Larix kaempferi (assembly GCA_027924585.1). Lineage (NCBI taxonomy): Eukaryota > Viridiplantae > Streptophyta > Pinopsida > Pinales > Pinaceae > Larix > Larix kaempferi. The sequence continues at coordinate 5,205,815 of BSBM01000008.1, forward strand.
AATACATCTATACAATGTGGAATGGGAAATTTAAATTTTGAATTGTACAATGTATTCTAATTTTAAATTTTGATTCCAAACTTCCAAAATTTTATACATTATAATTTCCAGGTTAAACCAAAATCAATAAACTTATGTATTTTAGGTTTTAGGTCACTAAATAATTGCTTCAACTAAGTAAAATTCATGATGGCCAAAACTTAATTTCTATTTTCATATTTATAAGAATGGAAATCATGTGAAATGAGTTTGGGTAGCTTGAAAAAACATAACTATCATAAGTATCTTGAAAACACAAGGAAACAAGAATTGAGAGATAACTACCGTGGTTAGCATGCAATGCATTCCCACTTAATTCAATTTAGGAGTATGATGATTAAGGCATACATTGTTTATGCAATTGAGATTCCCCACACCTTCGGGGAAATTTATATGGCTCTAGACTTTATCCTTAAACCTATAGACTCTTCTATGTCCCTTGTATTCATATGTGACAATGCTGTCACCTACCTTGAACTTGAATTTGGTGATCGATTACCATTTTGTGCAACATTCTTTAATATATGAATTTAGAAAATGTTGGGCATTATAATTATTGTTTGGACAACACATTCTTGTATTGATAACATAGAATTTTTGTTATTTAGGACTATTGTGTTTCCCTTGATTGTTCATAGTCTATCATTGAAGATCCAACCAGAGGTCTCATACATACCCATGTGTGGTATTTATGTGACTCTTCCTTAGCTATAATTTTTGTGATGTGACCACAATCAATCCATAGTTTTTAATTTTTCTTACCAAGGGAAATGAAGGGCACCAAAACTCTCCTTCAATTTGGTTTCCTTGCAAAGCAATTGATTAATAATTAGATTGACCTTGCTAGTAGAATTTTTACATTCGTGGGTGAAATTTAGTTATGGTGATTTGGTGGTTGAAAATCCCTTTGCTTGACACTTGTTATAATTCACATAATGAATGTTCGTCCATATCATCAAAATGATTTGTAAGGTTTTGTCATAAGTAGTTGGGAAGCATAGTCTCACAAAACATTATTTTGTTTGTTGATGTAAGCATTCATTAACTTTGCATACTCGCATTCAATTTAAAAAGTAATTTTGTACATGTTGATGTGAACATTCAACATACAAGCATAGTACATGGAAAGGCAATAATTTGTACATGCCTTCATATATGCAACTTACCTAGTTGGATCAAATGGTGTCATTACCTCCAATTGTCATCAAAACATAAATCATATGAAATAGTTGTACAAGCATAGTTTCTACCATAGTTGTACAAGCATCTGGAAACTAGATATTTTAATTTCAAATTGTAATTGAATTGGAATCTAGAAACTGTAAGTCAATTGTAATGTGTAGACAACATAATGCAAAATGTCAATTTCAATTTTCAATTTGAAATGTATTCTAATTTTAAATTTTGATTTCAAATACAAAATTCTGAATTTAAAATACATCAATATACAAGGTAAAATTGTAAAATTTAAATTTTAGATTGTACAATGTATCATAATTTAAAATTTTTATTTCAAATGCAATTGTGATGTAATTGAAATTGAACTTGTAAATTGGAACACCACATTGTATTCTCAATTGAAATTACACATTAAAATTGAGATTTTAATTTTAAATGGGAATGTGTAAATTGTAATTGAATTGTAATGTGTAGACAACATAATGCAATCAAAATTTCAATTATTAATTTCAAATGTATTCTAATTTTACATGTTGATTTCATTTCTGCAATTGTAATGCGGTTGAAAATGAGATTTTGAATTGCAATTGAATTGGAATTGAAATTACACATTAAATTGGAAATTTTACATTGTAATTGAATTGGAATTGGAATTTCAATTTTAAAACGTAATGTATGTATTCAATTCTAAATTTTGGAAGATGTGAACTCTAATGTAGTTGAAATTTGCATTTTAAATTGAACTAAATTTTAACTACACATTACATTTGCATTTGAAACGACAAAACAAAAATTTGTAACTGTAATAACTATGTCCAAATCTAATATAAAAAACAATCTATTTCAAATCATATACAAAATACACATGAAAACATCAATATGATAAAATATACAAAATATCCAAAAGTCCATATCCAAAGTCCATATATGATAAAATTCCATGTATAAATGATATGAATCCATATCCAAAACATGATAACGTATATATAGATCATCCAAAACATGAAAATATATAAAATATGAAAATATCCAAGACATGGAAATGTATAGATCATCAACTCATCGGCCACTACCCCCACGAGGCCTGTGATCGTCCCTCTAACTTCCCTCCTGTGCAGCAGCCCGTTGTTGTCTCTGAGACTCTAAACCCTCAAGGAATTGTGCCATATCCGCCGTGTCAATGGTGATATCTGGGATCTGGGTAGGAATACGGGTAGATGGCCCTTCATCACGATAATGTACTCGAGGTACATCCCAACTATGTGTGAAATGCAGTGCAGCATTGACACCTGCTCGTTGTGATGCCTATGTAATATGCCATTACATGTGATAAGTTAGATTTATTAAAAATTAAAACTAAATTTAACATAATTTAAAAGCTATCCGTAAAAAATTGAAAAATAAAGTACAAAAATCAATTAGTAAATGTGACTAAATAACATGAATTGGAACATAAATTAAAACTCACATGTTTCTCTGGACCCGGCTCGTTAAAACCTTCGTGGTCCTCATGTCCATAATCAAGATCTACCGCCTTTTCGTTGCCCTGTACAATTTGAAATTCATTTGAAGTTAAGATCTACAACATAAATCTCGAAAATTAAGAAATAAAACACAAATTATTTAAACTGAGAAATAATATTCAAACAAATATTAAATTGGAACATAAATTATAACTTACCCCGATTGGCGGACCAATAGATGGCTCGCTAGCAAAGAGTTGATCCATGAATGGGGTCCCCTGCATGGATCAATAGAATACAACTCCCTTAAGTATTATTGACCATTTAATTTGCGACATTGATATGATGTAACATGAATAACATATATACATAATTGTACACAAGTATACCTATCGTGTAGCGACGCATCTACGATAAAACTGAAAGTATGCATCTCGCGCTGACTCAGCATACCGCAGTAGGATCTCACTATCGAAGCTACTGAGCATGTCACTAGAGACATGCTTTATCTCTGGCTCTGCAGGTGGAGGGGGTGGTCTAAATGCCTCTCCATGCACAGCAATAGCAACACTACCCAAGGCAATGAACAACGAGTCTACAAGGTCATATCTAGCCTCTGTAGCAAGCTCAGATGATTGTGCCACATCCCCCAACCTGATAACCGCCCTTTCTAGAAGTGGTATCAACCTCAGAGTGGGTGGCATGAAGGAAGGGTCTCTCCAAGCTCTAGGACATTGGTAAGAGTGTCCCCTACCATCCCCATAGAACTGGGACCCTGTGCTAGTGTAATCTAGGTTCATGTCTAAAACAAACTCTGCATAAACATGTTTTGCAAAGTACAATGGGACTTGGTCATGATGGGGGAACATGCCCCATGCTCCCACGAATCTATCATATATATGTGGTGCAGCGACCTCCAACTTAAACTCCCTGAGTCTAAGTGGTTGACTGGGGGCGCGGTCAGGAGGGATGTCAAATAAAGCACCCTTGATGTCATGCCCTCTTATAGCGACTTTGAAATCCTCCCATTTGTGGATCCCAATGACACCATCTCTCCTCCTCTGGCATGAATGTCGCCAAATGTCACTGAGAGGTCCTACCCTCCTGTAGAGGGTCAACATCTCATCAATTGATGATAACATCATCGACAAAGATCGCCATGTGGGAGAATCCTCCCTCATAGTGCTCACACATGAGCTCACCCACTCTCGCTAGGAAATAATGTCAGCGAGAGTGATCTGTGCAACCTCATCATCGTATGATACCCCTGATGGGGCACCTGCAATCCAAACCAAAACACAAATGTTAGGAAAAATATATATTATAACTTGCAGCTAAAATTCAATGCATTATATACTAAAAATTTACTGAAAATGTGCTACCAAAAGATACGCACCTGATGCACTTGTGTCTTGTTGCACATCCTCCTCTTGGGGATCCACATGTATGTCATCGGGATGAACCGACACACTATCTCTCCTGCTTCCGCCACCAGTGGCAGCTGACCCCGACTTGGCATCACTCCTCGGTGAACGAGAGCGTTGTCGATGGCCGCGTTGTCAGATCCTGTCGTGCTTCGTGGAGCACGAAGCATTGAATATCTCTCTTTGGGACTATCTGCATCACATTTCAATTTCTAATTCTAATTTTCTTTCAAATTCTATTCCAAATTTCACATTTCAATTTCAAATTTTCTCATTTCAATTTCAAATCCTATTCCAAATTTATCATTTCAATTTCAAATTCAAATTCAATTCAAATTTCAAATTCTATTCCAAATTTCACATTTCAATTTCAAATTCAAATTCAATTCAAATTTCAAATTTCACATTTCAATTTCAAATTCAAATTCTATTCCAAATTTCACATTTCAATTTCAAATTCAAATTCAATTCAAATTCAATTCAAATTTCAAATTCTATTTCAAATTTCACATTTCAAATTCAAATTCAAATTTCAATTTCAATTTCAAATTTAAAATGCAATTCCAAATTCAATTTCAAGGCCACCACTGGACTACAGTTTGCTCCTATTGATCCTCAACCATCGAGTGAAAGGAAGGTTCCTGGAATAAAATAGCCCCACTCATGGCGATGATACAAGTACTAAGGAAATCAATGCTTAATTGAATGAGAATTTACCCTGCCGCGAGAATAATGAGGAGGAAGGAATACAACCGCGTCCTCGTGCAGAGGATGCAATCTAATAGAAGTAGTGCATTGAAGCCACTGATAATCTGCGACTTGATGGACATGACATTACTATAATGAAAGAAATTAAGGATCAGAGTTGTGACAAGGCCATACATGAGGAAGGAAAGATGGGATCGGCATGCAAATTTCGTAGCTTATTCAATGTCCTAAAGCTTTTACGGTGCTTAGTTTTGGAATTCCTATGTAAGGAATATCGGGAAACCTCTTGGAAGTTTGTCATGGCTCCTAGGGTGAATAAGACTACGAAGAGAGGAAGGAAGGTTAAGGAAGAAAATCCCTTGAGGGTGACTCGGGAGCAAAGGCGGGTCTGTCAAGTGGCTTGTTTCTTCCGAGAAAGAATCCCCCAAACTATCTGTAGGGATATCGAGAAGCTCGACAAGAATTTATGGGAACAAGTTAAATCCCTCAAGATTGAGGAAGTTAGAGAGGTTACAGAATGGGTGCAAGACCCAAGGACAACTGTTGGCGGGATGGAATCCTACAGTAGGCTCATGGTGACCTACTGGTTTATGAAGGGGCTTCTCTCACATGTCCTCATGGAACAAGTGAAGTTGCGAACAAGGAAATTGGTGACAAGGAGCTAGCGCAGGCTTGGAAAGAACATAATAGATATTTTCAACTAATGTACAAGAAAATCGACATAATGGCTAGCAAGATGGGGATACATTTCTATCCACCCCCTGCTCTGGGATCTGGTGATCTAGTATTACCTCTGCAGGTGCGACTGGTTTGGTGAAGATCACGGGTAAGGGAGGCCAGGCTGTGGTGGACGACACCTCTTGAGATAGGGCATGTGCGGGAGAAGGCAATATTAAGGAGTTGCGAGGGTCGCGTCCTTCCATTGGTGTGAGTTCATCAAAGGTCGTCTGAATAGCTCTTATGGTTCCTCAATCTTTTTGTAATTTGGGTCGGGTTTATCTATGTCTTGGTTGTTCCTTGACTAATAGTAGTATAGGTTTCAGTTTAAGGAATCGGTGTATGAAGAACAAATGGTAGTTTTCATGTGTCTATAGTAAATTCATCCTTTTTCTCAAGTTGATGTATGGTGGGGGAAGGGAAGTTATTGAATATCTGATTGTTGTGCTATCTAAACACTAACAAAGCCCAATGTAATGAAGCCATGTACTCTTTTTGATATAATAATATGATATTTTATTAAAAAAACAAAGCTAGATTAATATCATTTTTATTTATAATGAAAATTAAAAAATATTATAAATATAATTTTTAATTATTATAATATTATTATTATTATTATTAAAATCTAGATAAATTAGGATAAGGTGCACTCTTAATGCAATTTTTTACAATGCTATTATTAAAAAAAATTAAAAATAAGAATAAATCACATAAAAGAAATTCTTAACATTGAGTGATTTTTTTGGTATTTATTACATCTTATAATAAAAATCCACAATTGCTTAGCCCATGCTATCTTTGCTAAGTGCATAGATAGTGTAGAGATACCATGGTTAAAGTTTGTTGAAGCTTCAAGTGATATGAGGACAGATTTCACATGTTAAAAAAAAATTAACCATAAAAAATATATGAAAAATAGAATATAACCGTAATGAACTCATAGTGATATGTATCTAATTTTTAAATTTCAACATAATTTTAAAATTTTAAAATAATATATCATGTATATAATTATGTAAATAATTAAAAAAAAAATGTTATTATCTTATGTTTAGTTTTTTATTTTACTAATTTCATTTAAAAAAAATTTATTGTTTTTATGATTAACTTTTTTCATTAATTTCATCTATATATAATAGTTTTCTTACTAATTGCATTTAAAGAAATGTTATTGTTTTTATGATTAATTTTTTTCATTAATTTCATCTATATATAATAGGTAAAAGATCTCAATATTATATATGATTGACACAAAATATCAAACCTAGACATGGATGGAATATTTACGTCAAATAAAAGTTATAATATAATAGTTAATCATAAAAATCATATAATCAACACATAGACCATATTTAATTATGACACAAAATATCCAACCTAGACATGGATGGAATATTTACGTCAAATAAAAGTCATAATATTGTAGTTAATCATAAAAATCATATAATCAACACATAGACCATATTTAATTATAATTAATTGTGATTAATTATAATAACTCTTAGCAATATTTTACCATAGTCTATTCGTAAGCAATCATTATTAAATATAATGAATTTTAATTAAAGTAATTATTTGAAATATAAACCATTATAGTTTATTATAAATTTAAATTATTTCTTATTTTATTTTAATAATAATAATTTAATTTACTATATGTCAATTTTTTAATGATATTTTCTTGTTTACAAGAGAATTTCTCTCCACAATATGTCTTTATTTTATTTTTATTTTTATACATAATTATTCATAGTTTTTTTAATAATGTAAACAATATTAATATTATCATATTTATAAAATGTTTCATATTTTAATATTAATAATGTTATGTTAATAAATTAAGTAAAAATTAATAAACAATATATGATTATATATATTATTAATATTCATTTTTTAATTTTTTATATTATAATATTAATATTAATATATGATTTTTTTTTCAATCTTCTTAGCATTCTCGGAGGATTGAAAAACAGTTGGCAGCGTTTCTGCTTGCAAATTCACATACCAAATAATTTTTAAACAAATAAATGCAAAATAAATTTAAAATCCTAAAAGTATTTCAAATTTAAAATAGTTTTGGTTTTTGTTTTGAAATGGTTTTCTGTTTTAGGTTCAAATGGTTTTTTTTTTCAATCCTCTTCGCGTTCTCGGAGGATTGAAAAAAAATGGGCAGCATTTCTGCTTCTAAAATCACATTTTAAAATAAAAACGGTAGCATTTATGAGGTGAAATGCTACCGGTTGAGATAAAAACAAAATTAAATTAAATAATTTAAACAAATAAGTGACAAATATCTAAAACCCTAAATCTATTTCAAATTTGGTTTTTGTTTTGGTTTGAAATGGGTTTTTGTTTTGGTTTGAAATAGGTTTTTGTTTTAGTTAAATCAAATGTTTTTTTTTTTCAATAAGTTTGGTTTCAATGGCGATTTAGTTTCAATGCCTACATCCTAACCATTTCTAGAAAACTAAATTAAACCTAGATTTGATAAAAATACACAAATTTATACATAAAATACAAAATATATATTTTTTTAAATAACAAAACAAATGGTGGATTTCCACCCACCTGGTGGAAGAGATGACATGGCATTGCTGTGGGGAGGTGGCGCCACTGTGGAATCACTGTGGGTCGGGCGTGTGCTCGGTTGAGGTCCCCGGTCACTATTCTCTGTCTCTGTCTCTGTCAAGCATGCAAATAGGGCCGGTCGGGCCTTGTTTTGTTTTTTTTTTCTCTGTCTCATTCCCTCGATCGATCAAAGCCTCGATGGAGGGTTTGCTCGATCGAGGGTCAAACCCTCGATTGAGGGTTTGTCAATGCACAACCACATGGACAACCCTCAATCAAGGGTCTAACAAAACCCTCAATCGAGCCAAACCTCGATCGAGGGTTTCGTTAGACCCTCAATCAAGGGCTTAAAACATCCTCGATCGAGGTATGTTAAAGCCCTCGATCGAGGTAGTTTTAAACCCTCGATCAAGCATAGAAAACCTCGATCGAGGTTTCGAAAAACAAATTTTTTCCTTGCAATCCGCCAAAAATGGTGAACCACATTTGTGGATTCACCCCCAAGTAGTACCAAAATATCCAAGGGGATCCTTCAATTGATTTATTCCGATCTATGTGGTCATATGTCTGCACCCTCCTTGAGTTCTTATTTGTATTATGTTAGTTTCATAGATGACTTCTATCACAAGTCATGGGTTTATTTTCTGAAGGCAAAGAGTGAAACTTTCAACAAGTTTCAAAAGTTTAAAGCATTGGTTGAGAATTAGATTGGGAATCACATGCATGCTTTGAGATATGATAATGGAGGAGATTTTGAGTCCCATGACTTCAATGAATTCTGTCAAGATACAAAAATATAAAAGCAACTAACTATACCCTACAACCTCTAGAAAAATGGAGTTACTAAAAGAAATAATAGAACAATATGTGAGGTTGCAAAATCCATGATGTGTGATTGGGATCTGCCCACATCCTTATGGGAAGAAGTCTCCAACACTGCTATTTATATTCAAAACATAAGCCCTCATGCTATCTTGGGAGAAACGAGTCTTGAAGAGGTTTTCAATAGTGAAAAAAAATATATTGGACACTTGAATATTTTCTATTGTCTTGTTTACATTCACATACTAAAAGAGAAGAGGACAAAGATAGATCCATCTAGAAAGAAAGGAGGATTTGTTGGATATAGTGAATCCTCCAAATCCTATAGAATTTATGTTCTAGTACAAAGAAACATTGATGTCAGTAGAGATGTAACATTTCATGAAGAGGCTGCCTTCAAGTGATCCAAAGAACTTCAGTGTGATTCAGATATGGAGGAGCATGATACTCCTATGATGGAGGATCCAATTTCTGATTCTTCCCTTTCAGATAGTGAGAGGGAGAAGCTAGATGAGTCTGTAGATCCGCTTGATTCTGAAGAGCCAAAAGATCTGGTAGAAATATATCTTGATGAAACTCCTACTAAGAGGAGATATGCATGGTGTCAAGACATTATGCAAGAGGCAAAAAATCATGGAGCACTTCTAAGCTCATCCAGAGATCGAAAGAGACCTGAAATAATTTTAGCATATGTAGCACAAATGAGTCACATCAGTGATTCAGAACTCTCTACTTATGAGGAAGGCTCAAAGATGCAAGTATGGAAATGTGCCATGGTAAAAGAATACAAATCTATCATGAAGAATGATGTGTCGGAAGTGGTTCCTAAACCTGATGCAAAGTCTGATAGTAAAGTTCCAAGTGGCTTTATATAATCAAGCATGCAGCTGATGGAAGTATTGAAAACTATAAATAAATATTTGTGGCTCGTGGTTTCTCACAGAAAGAAGGGATAAACTATGATGAGACATTCACTTCTGTGGCCAGGTTCACTACTATCTGAACCATAATTTTCCTTGCTTCAATTTTGGGTTGGAAACTTCACCAAATCAATGTGAAGACTACCTTCCCCAATGGTGAGTTTGAGGAAGAGGTTTACATACAACAACTTGAGGGATTTGTAATTCATGGGAAGGAGTCCCATGTATGAAAACTTAAGAAATACTTGTATGGGATTAAGAAGGCCTTGAGGGCTTGGTATTCAAGGATTGAAAGCTATCGTTTGAGCTTGGGCTTCTCCAAAAGCAAAGCTAACCCCAACGTGTACTTCAAGGTTGTGAAGAACCAACCATTGAACTTGGTTCTCTATGTTGATGATTTTTCCTTACTGGAGATGATAAACATATAGATCAGTTCAAGATGGAGCTCACTTTTGAGTTTGAAGTGAAAGAATTAGGTCTTATGCACTATTTTCTTGGTCTAGAATTTTGACAAAGGAAAGATGAGATCTTTTTTTCTCAAGGAAAGTACACGGTCGATGTTTTGAGAATATTTGGTATGATGGACTGCAAGTCCATGTTTACTCCAATGATTTCTAATCAAGAGAAGTTGCATGAGTCATTCTGGATCGGATCTAGTGGATCCTACCATGTATAGACAGCTCATTGGTTCCTTGATGTATTTATTACATAGTAGACTAGGCATATGTTATGTAGTGAGTATCTTGAGTCAGTTCATGTCTGAGGAAAGACATAGAAATTGGGTTGCTACCAAGCATATTGTTAGATACCTTCGAGATACTATTGCTTATGGAATCATATATGCTTATAATGGTGGTGTGATTTTACTTGGATATGTCGACTCCGACTGGGGTGGTAGTATTGTGGACCGAAAGAGTACATCCATATTTGTTTTTGGCCTAGGATTAGCTATGATCTATTGGTCCAGTAGGAAGCATGGCTCCATAGCCCAAAGTACTACAAAATCAAAGTATATTGCATCTAGTACTGTCTAACGAGAAGCTGTGTGGATTAGGAAGCTACTTGATGGGTTGTTCGATGAGAATATTGAGACTACAGTCATTGGCTATGACAATCATAGTTGTATTAAGCTCTTAGAAAACCATATGTTTCATTATGGATCGAAACACATTGAGATGAAGTATCACTACATCAGAGACATGTTCCAGAGAGGTGACGTAAGAATTCAGTACATTGCTAATGGTGAAAAAATTGTAGATATGTTGACTAAGCCTTTTTCCATGACAAAGTATAGGTACTTATGAGACAAGCTTGGCATGGAAAAGAATGCCTCCCTCACTGAGAGGGAGTGTTAAAGTTACAACATAATGAGTCATTCTCCAGGTCAATATTTTGTGTCAAGATTGAGACTCATGTGTCGAGGTAGTTCCTTATAGGAGCTTGAGTTGGACTCAAAAAACTTGGAGAAGAATATTGAGCTGGACTCAAGAATGGTTAAGTTTCATGTGTTGAGGCAAGTTATTTGTATGTCAAAGTGATGATGTTGTATAGTCATGCTAGTCAAGGATAAGGTTTTATGTGTCAAGATAGATCCTCATGTGTTGAGGTGGTGCCTCATGTGTTGAGCTGGTGCCTCATGTATTGAGGTGATGCTTTGTGTGTCGAATCATATATGGTGTGTGATGTAATACTAACCATGGTTGAGCTATTAAGTCTCTCCTAGGGACTGACCACCCCTAGATTGAATTACTTTGGCATATAACCACTTGGAACAATAGTAGGACAATATGATCACATCATTGGGAAAATATCCTCGGTGTATTTGATATGATAATTAAGCTGGCACATGTGGACCATGCAGATAAAATAAGAGATAAAGATAACATGTGATAATATATGAGGGAATTCGAATTGCACATAAAAGAATTAATTAAGAGAGAATTCGAATTGTTAAACTTCACTGAAGGCTTTAGTAAATCAAAGAAGAGCTCGAGTTCATCACTATAATGATGTTAATAAAGAAAGAATCAATTAAGATAGTTAATTAAGTGATAACAAAAATATATAGTTAACTAAGTGTTATTGCATGACAACACTTATGTTAAAATAAAAGACAAAACTTGAGTTGCAACACTTGCATGAAGACACTTAAGTTAGCCACCTAACTAAGTGGGAAATATTTCAGTTAAGGGGAGAGTTCATCCTAAGATTCAGTTCAGTGAGTTAATGCACTGCATGACAAGTTGGGTGCTCTTCTTCATGCAAGATTGATACATCCAGATGGAGGGCGAGTTCAAACTGAAGTTAGAAGATAAAATTAGAAGTCGACGCATGTGAAGAACGCATAAATATGTTATACAATATTGATGAATTTAATGTGAAGCGAATTCTCTTCTCCCTTGAAGGAAAGGCACTTCTATTTGTGCAGGATATTATTATGAGTCTCTATTCTTTATCTTTCTCTTGCTCTGTAATTGCACCGAGGGTGCTTGATGTAAAAGACATTCTCTGCTATCGATCAATATACCAAAGAAGTTTTTGCTGAGGTTTTTTCTCTCAAGTCATAGAGGGCTTCCCCAGGGTAAATTCATGTGTCGAATGTTATTGCATATGTGTATCATTGTTATTTGATTTCAAGTACTATTGCATTTCCGAATTAAAGATAAAAAATTAACACTTTTGTTATAAAAAAAAATTATGTGGCCTTAGAGAATGTCTTCAAACACTTCAAACATTTTGTGGTTTTTAAAAAATATACACTTCCACAATTCACAATTTTTTTAAATTATTAGAGGAAGTGTGAAAACCCTAAAGATGAATCTTAAAAAGAGCAAAAAGTGAGGGTTTGTTTCATTTCTTCATCTCACATGAGAGAAGTGGAAGATGAAGTGTATCTACATGAGAATGCACAAATAGTCACGAATGCAAGGAAAGATAAAGGTTATTACAACCAAGTAACCATTTTTTCTCTCTTCATTATTTTTATTTGTTATTAATTTTATTTCTATTTTCTTCCATTTATCACTATTGTTTCTAATTTTTAATTAGTTTTGCTACATATATTTTTTGCAAGTTTGAGGGTTTTGTCTCTATTTTGTAGGTTAATGGCGGATTGTTTTTAGGGTTTTACATCAACATAAATGGATAGAAAACGAGGGGCAAGTTCAACCAAGAAATGTAAATATTTTTGCGCATCCTCGCTGCATATCCCCATTACTGATTTTCTTCCTGTTATTTTTTATTTCACAATATTGTTCTTTATTTATTAGTTATTTTTTTCCTTTACTTTTTTAATTCATTTAAGGGTTTTACTTTTATTTGTAGATTAATTGTAGATTTGTTTTACGGTTTTACATCAATGAATATGGGTTGAAAATGAGCAAGCTCGACCATGAAATGGACACACTTTTTTGCAACATGGGTGCATGTCCAAAAGGATTTTCACCTCCCTTTATGCAGAAGTTCATTAGTTTCTTTGACCTACATGGTGTTATTCTTGGTGTTCTTGGAGCATCGATGCTACCCTTTTTATATAAGAGTACCAAGGCTCCATTTTTGTGTTGGAGCACCAAAGCTAACAATGCTCTTCATTTGTCTAAGAGCATAAATTCTCCACTTTGGGCATATTACTTCTAGTAAATGAGTGGTTTTGGATAGTTTTCATCAAACATTTTCCACATAACAATTGAGTGGTTTTGTAATTACAACATAACCATGACTTATTAAGTGGCTTGAATGGTTTATCATTCACTGTGATTTTGTATGTGGTTTCACTACCATTAATATATAGCAATGCTTAACATTTCAATATTAGTTATTGTACATTTTTATAATATTATTCCTCTATTTATTTCTAATGTCTTATTTCATGTGCTCCTAACAATAATTTTTAATTTGAAATAATCAAAATTATGATTTTATTTAATATTCTGCAAGTATTTTCATTTTTTTAAATGTAAATCCGAGATTTGTTAATAAAATAGGATAATAAATAATACTTAAATATTTTATCACTACATTTTAATAGTCATGTGTTTATTAATTAAATTCAATCGATAAATATTAAGCAAACATGAAAATTATTATATGAAAAAATGACTAAAAATATTAATATTTAATTATTAATTACAAATATTTTTTTCATAATAAATAATTGATTTGTTATTTGATATAACTAGTGCTATAATTAATCATTGTGGCATCGACACTCCTTTTAATCATGTAACATTGAAAACAATGCTTCACTTTGGTTTGGGCACACAAGTGCTCATCTTTGATCCTATAGCATTAACATAGGTGCTTCATATTGTTGTGGGTGCACTAGTGTTCATCTTTTTGCTAGGTGTGCATCGACATTTTTTTAAGAAATAGGTGCATCGATGCTTCTCTTTAGAAATCAATGCACTAGTGCTTCTATTTAGAAATAGGTGCACCAACGATTCCGTTTACAAATAGGCACATTGGTGCTTATATTTTAGAAATAGGTGCATCGGTGCTTATATTTTAGAAATTAGTGCACTAGTGCTCAAAATGGCCTTAGAGAACGAGTAATTATGTGATTAAACACACACATTGATGCACATTATATACTATAGAGCACCGAAAAAGAAAACATCTACTATAGCCACTAGTCGCCTGAAATTTTTTTGTTCTACTTAATATCGGCCACAACCTTCAGAAAACCTATGCTACCAATAACAAAGGTTGTAGCAGAGGTATTTTTTGATAATTTTTGCCAAACTCTTAACACTAAAAATCTCTACTACAGCCCCTGCTAAGAGATGTTTCCATTGTAGTATTTCTCACATTACTTCAACCTTCCTATGCACAAGATACAATTTGATTTGAACTCTTACTTTCCTTTTTTCTATTCTTCAATAATTAGATACTTTTTTTTTTGTAAGCTAGATAAAATCCTTCTATTTCCAAAACCAGAGAAATACAACCAACAATAAAATCAAAGCCCTCCCTACATAGGGAAAATGGGCAGAAAATAGAGAATCTAAGCCCTCCCAACAGCAGGAAAATAGGCTCAGATTCTTAGAAAAAGCTGCCTGACAGTCTACCATAGAAAGATACTAACCTGAACCACTTACATTGCGAGTTCCTAGAGATAATTATGCTATTGTTCTTCATAAAGCAAAGTTCTTCAAAAAAACATTAAAACATAAGTCAAACCGGGCTAGAGGGGGCTTCATTGCTGGTGTTCATATTGATGCCGAGATGAGAAGCAATCTGCTGCACATTCCTTGTAATTTCATCCAGTTGGAGGAGGATTTCATAATGGCTTCACCTCTTTCAATGAGTGCATTCCCCATGAGGTACTTCTGCTGCTAGGCAAGATCAAGAGTCTTCAGATACAGGGCTACTCTGCCTCGAGCGTAGCCTCGGTTTGGGAGCATGGCTTCAAATTCCTTGTGAATTTCCTCATCCTGAGTGCAAATTGTGGTAACCTTGGCATCTTCTTCCATTGCAGCAATTTCTTCTTTGATTTCATTCGGAATTTGCTAATTGTACAGAATTGCAGTGCAGGTGATGTTTCTCATAGTTCTAGTGGTCTTGGCCGGGGTCATGGGCAAGGATCCGAATTCCTTGGCTTTCCTATGGAAATGCAAACGCTTCTGAAGCGACATGAGGGTTCTCGAAAGCAGAGGGAGCAATAAATTAAAGAATGGCACGGGGCTGTGAGAGATAGTAGCTTTATCCAGGAAAAAGTTCCAAGAATAGCACTATGTTGAGGGATAATTGCAAGCTTCTCTTGCAGATAGAAGGATTAATCGGATAGCAATAGAATTTTGAAAGCAAAAAATGGGGAAAGAAACAAAGGAGGGGCTTCCTTTAATGGGTTGGATTGTCATTAAGTCACCCATCGATATGATGAGATTGAGGCTGAATCAAAAATCCCGCAGCAGCATTGTCATCATAGCGGGAGATAGGTGGTGAGGTTCGCACACCTACATTCTCATTACCCTGACGAGACTCCACCGGCGTTCTAACAATATGTTCATAAGGGCTTGTACCCTAGCAGCTACCGAGATGAATGCTAGTAGGAATCCCATTTAACAAGGGCCATGCTGGAGGCGCTAAATAATTAGATACTTAAACAAAAAGCTTTCATAACTTTTGAAAATAATATCCACGAGCCTTTTATAAAAACTTTGCATAACCTTCTAAAAGAATTGTTTGCATTGACGTGGACATCAATCATTGATATATCCTTCCTTATGCAAATCTTTCATTCCTCTTCCGTTTTGTTTTAAAGGAATGACGTGTAAAAAAAAAACCTTCATATTTCCTTTTTATTAATAACATAATATCCTCTTTATGAAGATAATATCCACGAGCCTTTTATAAAAACTTTGCAAATCTTTCATTCCTCTTCCTTTTTTTAAGGAATGACGTGCAACATTTTTTTAAAAACCTTCATATTTCCTTTTTATTAATAACATAATCTCCTCTTTTATGAAAAAAAAACTATTTTTACTTTTTTGAAAATACCTTTTATTTTCCATGCATTATCTTATTCATAGATTTCAAACATAATCTTCACTTCTTTCACGTGGATGGTCTTCTTTGTTTATGACTCATAGATTTTCCACATGCATTTTCTTCGCGGCATACAGTGTAACTAAGAAAAGAGTGAAACAAAGCGAGTGGAGGGAGATTATCGATCTCCTAAAGACATCTTAGGATTGACTATCGCTCCCATGTGGCAGTTGTTTTTATAATACTATTGCTCTCTGAAGGGAGCCAAACAACAATGCTATCGCTCCCTAAAGCACTAGGGGGTAGAGATAGCCCTTCTCTATCTCTCCTAAAACACTGGTAACCATTTGATGGCGAAGGAGGGTTCTAGCCTGCTCGTGGCTACTCCATTCCATCTCTAATACAACATTATTGGGTAGACTTGTGGCTCTGCTACATAATCAAAGATTAATAAGGATGAGAAATGTTGAACACGTGCTCAAAGAACCCTTCCACACACCTTTCATATATATATATATTAATTTCTTGAATCGTTGAAGTACATTAAACAAAAACCTGCTAGATGTAACCACGTAACTGCTTCTTCTAACTAATTTGTTAATTGGGAGTAGTTACACTTTCTTAACTTCCATTATTTGTGTACTCAAGTCTTAAATAATGATAAAAAGAAAAAAAAAGGGAGGGTACACCAAAAACATTGTCTCAATTCCTTAGCATGGAGGGTTTATTATGTAGGAAATAGTATTAAGCATGTGATTTCATATTAGGGGATTTAATACTTTAAAAGAATGGAAATAATATATTTTCTACTATAAAGGGTCAACAAGGTATTTTTAATATATTTAAAATATATGGATATTAGGGAATTATAATTATGTATGTAGGGGTTTGAATAGGATATTACGAAGTTTGAATCCTTTATGTCTTAAGTTGGCGTGAATCCGATTATATCTGAATTTGATTATGAACAATTATGTTTGAGGTTGACATGTGTTCAAGGGGTTGTTTCACATCTTGAAATATTAGTTCTCACTAAGATTTAATATTTCACCCTGAAAGGTTTATATGGGTTATAAGAGTTGTGTCATGTAACCATATTAACAATAAAATTAAAAATGAGTATTAAATATTTAAAGGAAAAAATAAATACTTAGGATATCTAGTGAAAATATGGGTTTTTTAATTAGAAAGGTTTATTGGGAGGGGATTTCGAAAAAAGGATTTTTTGAACCATTCATGAATATCTAATCAAATTAGAAGTATTATTTAAAATCCTATGATTGTAGGTGACATACCACAAGTTCACAAGTGACCCCTGAGTTTCCTTATAGGATTGAAAAACTTCGATGCATGGCAAGTGATTAACTCTCTAAAGGAAAATGAATTCAAACAAACCATGATCCATTTATCTATAAACAAATGAAACCTACATGGAGTAGCATTATTCTAATATAGATCCAAATTTCTTGATTATTGTTAGTATTTTGTTCTCTCATAATCATGAATCTTGTCTATGTATTTCAAAAGATAAATTATTTTGAAGATATAGTAAATATACCTTTTTCTAGAAAAAAATCCACTTTTACTATAATTATTACTTCTTATTTACAATTGCAAAGATATATCATAATGAACTCAAAGAATTCTCATTTATCCTTTTTGTGAGATCTAAGGGCTAAACAAATAGCATTAAACACCTTTAAAACCTTCCCTCTACTTTTTACTTTTCTCCTTGAGACCTTTTCCATCATCTTAAATAATATTCAAATTTTTCCTATTATTTACATATTTATAATAAAACCAGCATAGAGCCATCTTAAACCCTGATTTATTAACCAAGAGGGATTTTATTTCTTGAGGTATAAATTTTTTCTTGATGTGTAAAACAATTAAGATAAAAAAAATTTATACCTCAAAAAAATGGATCCCTTTTGGTGCTTAATAGATCCATCATTAAATCTTGTAAAAGTGAGTATCACTCATATATCTATTATGTCTTGAAATTGGAGAGTTTTGTTTCCATATTGTTTTTCCATCTTCTAGATAATATTCGAAATGTTACTATTCTTTTCATAATTATAGGAAATTTTCCTATTATTTCAAACATAATCTTCTCTTATTTCATGTGACCATCTTTTCCATTCACGATTCATGGCTTTTACAATTGCATTCTCTTCCCACATTCCATTTGTGACATACAATGATTTCCCTTTTAAACATTTGCCAGCAATCTCGTGTCTCTTTCCTCATGTGCAGCCACAACCATACATGAGAAACACTCTAACTCCCTTATACTTTAATTGCTCGTGATATGAGTGAAATAGTGTGAGTGGAGGGAGATCACTTTCACACTATTTCATGCTGAAATAATGCAACCACAATGTCTAGCACTGATACCACTTTGTTGGGAAGATTTGTGGCTCTGCTCTATAATGGAAGATGAATATGGATAAGATATGATGAACACATACTGAAAAACCACTCTACACACATTTCATATATTGAATGACACACACACACATAAACACACACCCACACACAATGTTTTGAATTACTTGAATTTTTCAAGTTCAATGAACATAACCTTCTAGACGTAACCTCCTTCCTAACTCTTCTAAATAATTCATTATGTGGGAGTAATTACACTTTCCAAAACCCTCTTAGCTTCCATTATTTATCTACTGAAACCTTTAATAATGATAAAATACTAGCAAAGGTAGGGTACACCAAAAACATTGTCTCAATTCCCTAGCACAAGGGTTCACTAGTTAGGCAATATTATAGCACCTGAGTTCATATTAGGGAATTTAATGCTCTAAAAAATGGAGACAATATATTGCCTAGTATATAAGGGTCAAGAGGTATTTTTAATAATTAAAACATATCGATATTAGGGGAATTAGAAATATGTAACTAGGGGGTTGAATAAGATATTATAGGGCTTGAATTGATACTCTATATCTTAAGTTGGTGTGAATACCATTATGTGTGAAGCTATATCAATGTTTGAATATGTATAATCTATGTGTAGGTGGTGTGAATCCAATTTTGTTTGGATTTTTTTTTTTTTTTTTATAACTACGGGAATTGGCAACTGGAGACTGGGCTAGTAGTCGCGTGACATCGGGTCCACGGATCCAATCCCACTACCACTATACCCCTAGGTTCCCCATACACCCCGCAAGCATGGGACACAGGTAAAGTCGGGTGGGATTTGAGCTCGTGACCTTCATTTACAACTTTTGACTTCATAACAACTGAACCGCCAATGACAATTGTGTTTGGATTTAGAGTAGTGTTTGAATAGGTATTATTTGAGAGTGAATGCGGTGTGAAGTCGATTGGAATAAGTAATTGTAGGAGGTTAACCTACGTTCAAGGGGTTTTTTTCTATGTTGAAATATTCGTTCTCACTAAGATTTCATATTTCACCTTACAGGGTTTATATGGGTTGTAAGATTTGCTCCATGTCACCATACTAAAAATTAAAATAAAAAGGGCAAATGTATATTTCTTGTCAAATTATTTTTGAAAGAGTTTTCAAAGAAGATATTTTTTGCAAAAGGAGGTTTTTACAAGGTATGTTTCTTCTTATTTTTTTCCAAATGGTACATTGAAGGAGTTTTTTTGTAAGGCATTTTTGTAAAGGAGTTTGTTTTCTAAGGCATATTTGCAAGGAGTTTTTTAAAAATATTTCTTTTCTTAGACATGTTTGCAAAGTGGTTTATGCAAAGAATGTTTCTTTCCAAGGAGGTTCTTTCCAAGGGTTGTATTTAAAGAGTGTTTATTCCAAAGTATTTTTGCAAAAAAAATGTATTTTTCCTTATTATTTCTTTGAAAGGGATTTTTTCAAAGAGTTGTTTTGGTAAGGTAATTTACAAATGGTTTTTTTCCAAGGTAGTTTTGCACTTCTTATTTCTTTGAAAGAGGTTTTTTCAAATAGTTGTTTTGCTAAGGTATTTTGCAATGGGTTTTTTTCCAAGGTAGTTTTGCACTTCTTATTTATTTGAAAGGGGTTTTTTCAAATAGTTGTTTTGCTAAGGTATTTTGCAAAGGGTTTTTTTCCAAGGTAGTTTTACACTTCTTATTTCTTTGAAAGGGGTTTTTTCAAAGAGTTGTTTACTCAACATATTTTTGCAAATGAGTTATTTCTTTACAAGGGTTTTTTCCAAGATATGTTTACAAATAAGTTTTTTTTCAATGTATTTTTTCCTAGTGGCTTTTTTCCTAGATATTTTTTCAAAGAGGTTTTTTTTTCCAGTGTTTTTTACAAAGAAGATTTATTTACAAGGTGTTCTTACTATTTTCCAATGGGTTTTTTCAAAGGTGATTTATTGTCAAAGA
Organism: Larix kaempferi; assembly: GCA_027924585.1. NCBI lineage: Eukaryota > Viridiplantae > Streptophyta > Pinopsida > Pinales > Pinaceae > Larix > Larix kaempferi. The sequence goes on from BSBM01000008.1 coordinate 5,226,491, forward strand.
GTTCTTATTTCTTTCCAAGAAGTTTTTTTTCAAGGAAGATTTTTGTTCAAAGAGTTTTTTCAAAGGAAATTTAATTCCAAAGAGATCTTTTTCAAATGACTCTTACAAGATTTTTAGAAGGTGAAGTAAATTTCAGTCCATGTTTTTATAAATTTTGTAAATGTTTTTAAATCTTAATTTATTTATTTTTACTATAAAATGATGATTCTTTAATTTATCATCTATAGATTAAACAATCATGGGCAATAAGAGAAAACATAAAAAAAAAGGTGATCGTAAACGTGATGATAATGGTAATAGAGAAAAACAAAAAATCAGATATATTGCCAAAAAACAAAGGGTTGCCGAAATGAAAGAGAGAATTATTGAAGATATAAATACAGATTTACATGATAATGTTGAGGAAATGGAAATTGAAAATAGAGTACAAGAAGAACAAATTGAAGTTGAAGAGACCATTGTAGAAGATGTAAATAGTGATTTACATGCTAATGTCAATGAAGTCAATATTGAAGATCAAGTTCAAGATCTAGAAATTGGACCTGGTATGTATATATCATATATTTTTCAAATTCATTTTTTTATAATGAATTTTATTTTTGGATATATGTTAAATTGAATTTAACTTGATGTATAGATACTTTCACCATTGATGATGAAATTTTAGAAGACATTGATTGCGACAAATATGGAGAAAAACTACTAATACATGTTGCACGATATCGTGCTACAAAATTTTATGATGAAGTTCTCAAGGATTACTCAATAGCAGGACAAGCACAAATTTTGAGATGTTTATTAGTGTCCAAGAAGTTAGAAGGTGCTACATCATTATTGGGTATTCACAAGGCGACAAAAGAGTCGAAATTGAAACAAAATGTGATAGAAAATATAGGTGATGCAACAAAAAAATTTGAAAAATCCAAAAAAAAAAGATATCAGTGATGCACATAAAGCAATTCATACAGCAATTATTTCAGCTAGTATTAAACAAAAACGTTTGACAACAAAACTAGAAAAAGTAGTTGGAACATCAAGAAAGACATTATACAAACATAGCAAATTCATAATGCAAATAGATGAAAATAATGAACTTGCTTGCTGGGCAATTATTTGTAGACAACCTTACAAAGATAGAGTGGGAGCAGGTGTTAAAGATATTGTACGAGAATATTGGTTGGAACATGCTCGAGTTTCACCAAATTCAAGAGATGTGATACGCAAAAGAATATCATGAAATGTATATGAAAGCCAACCGAAACATATAGTGGACATGACACAAGTACAATTGTTCAATAAATTCAAAGAAGATCATCATGGAATTAATATATCAATCACTACATTTGTGCAACAAAAACCATGGTATGTTAGACCTATTAGTATACGTGCCACATGTTGTTGCCATTATCATGTGCAATTTCAGTTATATTATGACACGTTTCTTGAATTTGGTGAAATGTTTTGGACAAATTCACCACCTCCGCCTGCAATACGTGAATTCATATCTCAAATTTTATGTGAGAGAAATCACGATGAAGTATTTTATTCAAAGAAATGTGTCAATGGAAAACATTGTTATCATTGTGGAAATCTGGTTCTATTCCACAATAAATATCCTATCGATAATGATCAATCATTGTCAAATGTAAATTTTGATTGGAGGAGATACAAATAAATCAATTATACTACAAGTTTTAGTGATTCACATTCCAAAAGAATTGATTTGCTAGAAGATAAGATATGCGTGACAGATTTTCTAAAAAAAATTGAAAGTGAAATTTATAAATACACCCAGCATTCACATAAAGCACGATGGCAAGATATTCAATTCAAACAGTCTCGTGAAATTTTTCCACCTGGAACAATTTTGTCCATGGTTGATTTTGTTGAAAACTATACATTTGCTGCACAAAAAGAGATACAGAGTGAATACTACCACTCTAACCAAGTTTCGATATTTGTCCATGTTGTATATAAACATTCTCAACAGGATGTTGATGGCATTGAAAGCACATGTGACAATCGAGATGTGATTAAAGAATATCACTTCTATATCAGCGATGATTGTACACACGATACAAATTTTGTTCAACATTGTATAGAAAATATTTTCTATGATTCACTAAAAAAATGCGAAGTTAAATTCAATGAACATTGGATATGGTCTGATGGATGTGCGGGTCAATTTAAATCTTCACGATGATTTTTTTTGGTTATGTCAACTTCATAAAGCATTGAACATTAAACATCGCTGGAATTTCTTTGAAACTGGACATGGAAAAGGTGAACATGATGGTGCAGGAGCATGCATAAAAAGAGCATTTCGAAGATGGCAAATGAACTATTCTTCTGCACGGTTTCATTCAGCTGCAGAGGTTGTCCAATGGTGTCAATTAAATCTAAGCCATGATTATAATCAACAATCAAAAGATGTGCACAGGTATGTACACTATTTTTTTAATTTATATTATTTCTTGAAATTTAAAAAAATGTACACTAACATTTAAGTACATGTACACTAACATTAAAAGTTTTTCTTTGTGATTTATCATTTATTTTGTAGGTTTTTTTTACTTGTTGGGGTCCAAGATATAAATAGATCAATACTATATGATGCTAGCACCATACATGGGACTAGAGATCTTCACTCTATTCAAACAAAATCATTCCAAAATGTGTTTGCATTTGACAGTAGAAAGCAATCATGCTTTTGTCATATTTGCACTGAAAATGTTGAATCTACAGAAGTTTGTGAAAACATAACAAACAACTACGTAAAAGCTTGGAAACACAGAGATTAATCCAAAAGGAAAAATGCCACTAGCAAGTGTAGAAGAATTAGAATCAGAAGAAATACCAATATCATCTGATGGCGATAGAATTTCAGATCTTGTTAGAGAAGGTAATGAACTTACTTGACTTTTAAGTTGATTGTTCATTCTTGTCCATCGCCTTATGTGTATAGTCAATTTAGTTGATTTAAAAATGCTAACACCAATTGTAATTTGCGTAGGAGATGTTTTCGCTATGATTGCACCTTTAGACAACAACGAAAATGTGAAATAGTATTTGATGCGATGCACTGAAGGAAAGATGAAGTTATTAGAGGACTACAATGACAACGGATTTACATACGAGAGAGGATCCATCATTTTAAAAGGCTATTTTTTTCAGTAGACTCATATGACTAAAAATTATGTCTACTTTCAAGATTATGAACCCGATGTTATATGTTGTCAGTATAGTCATTTAGTATGTGCATCTCGAATAAGGTTGGTACAAGTTCCATAAAAAAACCAATTAAAAACCAATTAAAAACCAAAAAATGGAAACTGTCCATATGTGACCATGAACGGATAATTGAGGATGGCATTCCATTGCGATGTTTATAACTATATATCAAAAATGAATTGATCTATGTTTTTGTCCATGTCAATTGTTGTGTACAATATATTTTTTGTCCATGTGTCACAAACGTTGTGTACAATATATTTTTTCATTGAATTTTATGAATATTATCTTGAATGAGAACTAGAATAAGAGTTTAAATGGTTGTATTTTAGCATGCTTAAAAATGAATTCAAAAATGATTTGGTAATGAAATTTTTAATAAAAATTGAAAAAAATTCAAAAATGTTGTATTTTAGCTATATTGAATGTTTTTCTTTAATTTGTAATTTCGTAATATAAAGTACTTTATTCGGGTCCCCATATGTCTATTAGACCACTTAAGGAATGAGATAACGGATGTGTCTATGCCCACACTCCACCCTGAATTTTTACTTTTGATTGATTGATGCCAATGAGAAATCACGGAGAAACCTACTAGATTTTGTATTCTTCTAATCCATTGAACATGTTTCTCTAATGTACTTCGCCATAAATATGATCCATGAGTTTTTTAAAACAAGTTTTTCATCTATATGGTTTTTAAATAAATGATTGTTGCACAAAGATAATTTATCTTTTACATGTAAGTTCACATAACTGAAATCATGGCAAATGGAGATAACGATCATTTGATTTTTAATCACAAACAAGAATTCCTGGATTGTGAAGCTTATGCTAAATTAGAGCAATGATTATTTACCACAAACCGATAAAAATTCATCGAATTTTTGTCTAAAATTCATTGCTCTAACTTAGCATAAACTTCACAATCCGGGAATCCTCACTTGTGATTAAAAAACAAAAAATCATTTATCCTAATTTGCTATGATTTCAGCAGCATTTAGAAATTCATGAACTACAAAGTACCTGAACAATGAACATATAAGAAACATTGATTAAAATTTGAAATTTACATATGCAACATCATATCCATCAAACGACCAAAAGATTGAAACTTTTATCAAACAATTCATAGATTTTCATTCATAACATTAGAAATTGAACCTATTAAAACTTCATATTTCTATTAAAAATTCCTATCATTCCTAACATTCATTCATTCTTAACATTCATTCATTCTTAAATATTCATATCAGGTAGAACATTCTTAAACTTCCTAAAACTTTGGTAACAAATTCATTTCTTAACATTTTAAACTTTGGTAACATCCATTTCTTAACATTTTAAACCTTCTTGACACTTCTCATTCATTCTTATGATTCAACACTTTCTCAACATTCATTCTTTCCATAACATTCATTCTCAACATAACATTGAACATTTTTAACAAATTCAACATTTTTTAACTTTAAATTGCACCTATCAAATGTTCCAAACATTCATTCTTAACATTTTAAACATTCAAGTGACTTGATTCCAATTCATTCTTAGGATTCAACACTTTCCCAACATTCATTCTTACCATAACATTCATTCTCAACATAACATTAATTTTTAGCATTCAACATTTCAACTTTAGATTGCACCTATATCAAAAATTTCAAACATGTTCATTCTTAACATTTTAAACATTCTTGACACCTCCCATTCATTCTTTCCCAACATTCATTCTTACCATAACATTCATTCTCAACATTCAACATTTCCTAACTTTAGATTGCACCTATCAAAAGTTTCAAACATTCATTCTTAACATTTTAAACATTCATGCAAAACATATTCTAAACATTTTACCAAGTGAAAAATATGCTAAATAATTAACATGTATTCATATATAATTCAATAAAAAAGTTCATGAACATGTGAGTTCAGTGTTCATATATGTATAATCAAAAAATAAATACCCTTGATGTCCAAAACAACTACAATATATATATATATATATATATATATATATATATATATATATCAACAAAAACAAGAAAGTTTGGACCACTATCCATCTGGAATACTATCTTCCACTAGGACCTTTCCTTGGACTCAACTCGGCCTGCAACATGTATAAAAACAAATTATGAATATCATAAATTATTTAAACAATTTTAAGCTAAATTCAAAAAATTAAAATATTAAACTTATATATATGAAAGAACAATTCAATATTAAAAAACTTATACATCAAATTCTCTGAATGCATGTCCACCACTTTCTTCCACCGGAGTCTTTCCTTTGGATCCAAAGGATCTAAGAGATCCAAGCTGCAACATGTACAAAAACAATTTATGAATCTAATAAAGTATTGAAACAATTTTAAAATAAATCCAAAAAATATAAAATATTAAACTTATATCAAAGATCAAATCAAGTTAAACAAAATTACCTCGGTGCCAATATCCGCATTTATCAAAGAACCTATATCTTCACCCCCAATTTCCATATGGTCTCTCCCCTAAAATTTAAATTTTGTTAATGAATAAAACATAGTAGAAGCAAAAAATAAATTAAGCAATTAACTTAAAACCAAAACAAGAAAATTAAAATCATTAGCTCACAAGATATGCTAAATCATCTAAAAAGTTTGAATCTAAAGAAACCTGCATGGATAAGTCAAATTAACAATAAGATACATTGATATTTATTAAAATTCAAAAAAAAGATAAAATAACAAGTTCAAGCATAAATATTATAATAAATATACCTCTCCAAGACGCTCTTCATTTTGACTAGTGGAGACTCGAAAATTATGTGTATTCAGCATTTTAGAAAACTACAAACAAATTACATTTGCTTAATGTACTTATTACTATGTAATGAAAAATTCAATTCAAAATCAATAAAAGATCAAATAGATTGTCATAGCATAATCAACAAACCTCTCCCATACTCAATGTGTTATTGGATAACACATCTGAAGCTATGTCGCGACAAGACTTGGCATAAGCCCTGAGATCATCGATGCTCAATCCATCTACTCATCATTCATCTTGTAAACAAACTTTTGACGAATAGTAGCACGAGCCCTCTCTCGACCCAATCCCACTTATACTCCAACAAGAGCTGACTCTAAACCATCACCAACAGAATCCCTTCCAGTTGTCCCAAGTTGGGATGTGGGCTTCATCTCCGATCTTAATGCCACAACTTTGGGTGGGCGAGGTATCTCGGGTGGAAGTCGAAGAGTTGTAGGGTCTCTAAGAGCACCTTTTCGATTATATATTCGACCCTTTACAACTCCACAAAAGTCAGAAGGAATATCAGTATAGTTTGGCTTCATACCTAAAAAAAACTCCGCATAGAAAAATCTAGCAAAATAATTAGGAACCTCATCGTTCCAATGGAAATCAACCATAAGCTGCAAGGAACTGATCATATATTAGATGTGCAATTTGAGGATGCTTGAAATATTGCACTTTCAACATTTTTTGCTTAAGGCCTTCTATGAAATTAAATATTGAATTGGCCTGTTCTTTGGTCACTCTCTCCTTCACAACCTCCCACTTTTCTGGACCCATAACTTGTTCCCTTCGCCTCTACATCAAATGAACAAAACCATTCGTAGTTGGTCCGAGTTTTTCATATGCATCAATGAATTTTTTCAATGACCCCAAAACAATCTCTAAACTTTGTCTGTTGTTCAACCTGTTGTAGTGGGATCTACAACTTTCAGGGATAGTTTGTTGCACAACACCTTCCCATGGAAGCTCATCAGGTAAATCAAATGCATAAGTTGATATGGGTGTACAACCCTCCGCTAGTGGAACATATTTCGTCCTAGCTCTAGGAGGATCTTCAGGACCCTGCTCTGCACCCTCACCTATTCCATCATCTACAAATCTATCTTGATCTTCCTCCCGCTCTGTCGAATTATGCACATCTTCTAAACCTCGCTCTACTTCAAATATAGCCTTAGTCAAGTGTTAACCTTGTCCAAAAATTCGAAACAAACAAAAATACAGATTATACATGTATTGAAACATTAACGTTCATACCGACAGAAGGTTGAGATTGACGCTCTCCCATAAAAGATAAAGGGGAATCATTTGTAACCCTATCACCTTGTTGGTGATCGGATGACTGTGACCCATACAATAAACGTGAACCCAGAGGTGAATTCGACAACCTTTGATTACCAACTAGGACACCAATTCTCGATGAATGTGATGACCTCCTATGCTTTCGCTTCGAAGACTCCACTCTTTTCATTTGATATGATATCTAAATTTACACAAATGTCAACTCATAACATATTGAAGTTGTACATGTTAATTCTACAGACTTAAAGACATATCTGATAAAGAACTACATACCAAATGTAGGGATGTCTCAAGTAGTATAAGTGATTTTTTTTTTGTAAGTCCCTCTCCTAACTCTAGCATAATTAATTAACTGAAATTCCTACCATCACTACTATTGCAACATAAATATATATTTAATAATCATTTCATAATCAGATATAAGAGATAATGCAGTTAATTGAAGTATTATAGTAACCTTACAAATTTTTCATCCATCACATATGATTCCATTATATATCTCAATAAACAAACATCACATGAAATATATATATATCCACTTATTATAAGAATCGTACTTTATTTATAAGAAAGAAAAATAATGAAGGACTTACAACACTATATGACTCTTTATATGTTTTTCAACTCTGTTGAAAACGCTAGCAGCAATGATGTCTTTCCATGTAGAATAATAGCTGTAACATTGAGATCTTTTACGGTTTAGCTGAATCTAATTTTATATGTTCTGCTATCGCTTTTATTTATCAATAGTTAGCCATCTATACAGTATTTTTGATAGATCTGTCCAGAGATTCTTCTCATCACAAGGTGTGGGAAAGAAGCATCCAAGGATCCTAAAACGATCAGAGTCAGTAACATCAGGTTTAGGACTCAGATTGGAATCAATGATAAAGCCTAGATATGAAATAGAATCCTGCAAAAAAAAGGTTTTTTTTTATCTTAGATTTTAATTGGTGTTATTGGAGGTTATCCAAGATGGTCTACATATGTTAAAGTGTTGAAACTGTTCCTCCCAACTTTTGTTATATCTTAGGATATCACCTAGATAAGCAATTACAATTTTTCAAAGATGTATATGAAGCTTGTCATTGTTTAGTTACATGTTTGTGGTGCATTAGTCAATTCAAAAGGCACTCCCACCCACCCATAAAGGCTACGTTTTGTTTTGAAAGCATTGTTTGAAACGTCTATTGATAAATTTGGTCTCAATGATATCTTCAAGCAACATGAACATAGTTGAAAAACTGTGTGTTCATGAACAGATTTTTTCAACTCTGTGTTCATGAACATAGTTTAAAAACTCTATTAATGAACAGAGTTAAAAAAACTCTATTCATGAACATAGTTTTTAAACTCTATTCATGAACACATAGTTTTCATGAACAGATTTTTTAAACTCTGTTTATGAACAGAGTTTAAAAACTCTGTGTTCATGAACAGAGCTTTTAAACTCTTTGTTCATGAACAGAGCTTTTAAACTCTTTATTCATGAACAGAGCTTTTAAACTCTCTGTTCTTGAACAGAGCTTTTAAACTCTGTTCATGAACATGAACATAAAATTTAATTTAAAAAAAAATTAAACAATCTGATTTTAATTATGAATGCAAATATATTTTTATTAATTTTTTTTAAAATAAAAACCTATATCTAAATGCTTAATCAAATATCTCAAAATCTTAAACATTATTTCAATGACAACTATATTTATTGACAATCCAAAAATTTGAGAAAGGAGGCATACCTGTAAACCAAACTCACAGACAACAGATTGTCGAACCAGACATGAACACCAACGATGCACCGGAGATGACCACCAACTCGCCGAATGAAAAAAAATTCCTACAAACATCAACGAATTGTATTAGCAACATAAAACTATAAAAATATGAAAATGAAAACAAAACGAAACAACTTATCATCAAAACATAACTGAGAAAATGACAAATTATCAACTCTACGCCGAACACAAGAACACCAATGCCGCACCAAAGACAACCACCAACTCAATAAACGAATTGACCTACACACATTACCACATTTCCAGCACACATTAAAAAACGAATCCATAAGCATACATTAAAAAACAAGTTGGAAAAAAAAAAAAAAAAATGTAAACGAAACGAAACATCTAAATGAATTCTTACCTCAACACCGAAGCCATTAACTCCATGTGGATCCATCAGGAAGTGACTATCCAATGGAAAACGGGGAGTTCGGGATGGCAGATAGCGGGCTCGTCAACGAACAGAGAAGCCGAATGTCGTGGCTTATGCCGAGGCGAGGAGTGGCAAGAAAGCAGGCGAGAAGGCGCGTAAGATCAAATGTGGGTGGCAAGAAGGCAAACATCTAGGCTGGCGAACGTCGATGATTGCAGCATAGCTCGACCGTGGGCCCACAAGCGGGGTCCAGAAAAATGCCAGTAGAGAATGCCAAACTACGGATGAGGCTGGGCTTTTATGCAGGAAACATGTTCAGCCGAACAAGTATTCGGCCGAATAATTATTCGGCCGAACAATTATTCTGCCGAATACTTGTTCGGACCGAACAATTATTTGGCCGAATAAACTAATGCACCCGAAAATTTTTCCCAACCGACAGTGCCTCACACACACTTCAAGGGTCCCCGTTAATCTAAACGGAGAACTGTTATTAGTTATTCGGCCGAATAACTTATGCATTATTCGGTCGAATAACAAATGTTATTCGACCGAATAACATTTGTTATTCGACCGAATAACTTTTATTAATTGGCCGAATAACCTCCGCTAAGTCTTTTTACACTTGTTTCTCATGGAAGTGTTACCCACCTTCATGTTTTCACCCTATTAAAACTTTAATGGCAAAAATGAATACTTAGGATATCTAGTGAAAATAAGGGTTTTTTAATTGGAAAGGTGTATTAGGAGGGGGTTCAACAAAATGATTTTTGGAGGCATCCCTTAATATATAATGAAATTAGAGGTATTATTTAATGTCATATGATCGGAGGTGATATGCAATAGGTTCACAGAGTGACCCGATGAGTTCCCTAGTATGATTGAAAAACTTGGATATAAGGCATGTGACTAACGTTGCAAAACAAAATGAATTCAAACAAACCATGATCCATTTAGCTATAACCAGCGTAGATTCATCTTAAAAGGGGATCTACCAAGTGCTGAGAGGGATCAAATCTCTCGAGGTGCAAACCCTTCCTCAACATTTGCACTCTGCATTATTTAAGTGTGTAATGCATTGTTTATGGTTTTAATTTATCTAATTTGTTTAGTTTTACATATATGTCGTCTTAAATGTTTTAAATCTAATTTGAGCTGACATTTTTTATAATATCTTATTATTTTTTTAAAAGGACACATGTAAGCTCTAAGGTGAGCACAGAAGGAAGTACACATCCCCCTTACTGGGCTATAGAATGCATCTCTTCAGTGCAACAAAATGAAACCTACATAGAGTAGCATTATTCTAATGTAGATCTATCTTTCTTGATTATTGTTATTATTTTTTTGTTTTTCTCTCATCGTCATTAATTTTATTTATCTTTTTTCAAAAGAAAAATTATTCTTAAGATATAGTTTCTAAAAAGATTTTTTTCTAAAAAAGATTTTTCTTTCTCATTACTTCTAAGAAATAAGAAATAATATAATTATTAAGACAATTTATTAGATTTTTATAGAAGTAAGTTATGTTTACATGCACAATGTTTTGTTTCTATATTCATGATTGAGATTATTTTGAAGCCTCTAAACTTATGAAGGACATTTTGTAACATCTATATACCAATTTTTTCTCAACTGTTATGATTTTCCTTAACCTATTAATATAAATCTTATACCCACTTTTGTTATATATATTTTTTTAATGTATTATTATACAATTTCGTTAAACACTTCAAACATTTTGTGACTCTTCAAAAGTATACACTTCCATCACAAACATATAATTCAACGAATTTGTAAATCAATATGTCTTGCTTTAAAATATCAAAAATAAAATTTATAACAAATACGTTTTTCCACATAATCTTGTTTTAATAACTTTTAATTTATTAATAAATTGTTTTACGTACGAGAAATTTTTCACTATAACAATTATATTAACTATAATATTTAATGAATATTCACAACATTGTTATAATAATAACGAATTTTTACTAGTCCAAAGGGGTTGGATCCATTGATAAAGAGGGAGGAGTTTTTTACTAGTGGCTAAGGTTCAATTCCAATGTGGGCTGAACCTGAAGCCATGGGGCACCTTGTAGTAGTGGTCGAACATGTGGCTCCATCCAAAAAGATCCTATTAAATGATCTTGTAACTCGTGGACACATAAGTGGATCAAAGCCAACCTCGATGCCCTCCTATAAATGTAGTGAATTCTTGCTAGCTCATTTGGTTAAGGTGTGGGTCTCGTCAGCAGGGAGACCCGAGTTCAATTTACCTTAGGGGTGAGCTAGTTGGGAGGGGACACTAAAAAATCCATACATCATAAGGGTTGGTGTGGCCCAGGCCGGGTGCGATCCCTGGGTGACTTTGACTACTTAGATTCCCTTGGGTTGCAGTTCTTAACCAATGGTTCATTGCTATCGGCCTTGAGTGACAAACATTCAAACAAACAAAAAAGAGCAAATTCTTACTAGTTCCATAATGAAATAAGGTATTGGAAAATTCTTAAAATGTCATGGGATAAAAGAATTTGACATTTTTATGATACTAAAAAAGATGAACATGAAAATGACATTCTCAAAACATGGTTTGTCCACATTCACATTAAAGTGCAACTTCAAAATATTTATTATAATACTAACCTTCCCAACTTTATAACTAACCACAATTATAGTAATAACCATCATTATAATTACTTTAATACATTGTAAAAATATTAAAATTCAATATATTATTCTTTGGGAATTTTTAAAATTCTAAAACCAATAAAAATTTATAAAAATAAAAATCTAAAATAAATTTAAAATAGTATTAAAAAATTATTCCATTTTAAAATATCAACATTACAATCTATAATAGACCTTTTTCTAACAATTTCGTAGTCTTTGACAATTTTTTATTTAATTATTTATAATATATATTTTAATTTTACATATTATAAATATTAATAGGAAATAAAATATAATTAACAACTTTAGCAACACATCTAATATGACTTTTCTGATGCATATTGTCTCAAAGTAAAAACAATATCTCCTTTGACACACGCAACCTGGTGTTTATAATATACTAGCATTTGCCCCTGGAGGGGAAAAGTGAACGCCGGTAGGAAAAGAGGAAAGGTAGAAGAAACAAAGATGGGGTAAATCTATGCTCAAGTATCACGCCAATCAAAGTTACGACATGTGACCTGTGCAGCAATAGAATCAAGCTCATCAAAGAACAAGACACATGGTGCAGATTGTGAAGATTTGTCAAAAATTTCTTGTACATTAACCTAAGCTTCTTCAAACCACATTGTTAAGAATTTTAGGCCTTTTACAGTGATGAAATCAGCTTGACACTCATTAGCAATGGAATTTACAAGTAGAGTCTTCCTACAACGAGGTGATCCATAAAACAATAGCATACAAAACAACATTGAATCATTGGTGATTTACTGTTTGAAGGTTCCTCTTAACATTTTCCAAACATTGGGCACCTCAACAAGCTCTCGAACAAATCTTAGCATGTTGTTATTTATACACTATTTACTATAAATAAACAAATAAAGGTAGAAAGACAACATTGCAAAATAGTGTTTATATACACAACTTAAACCTTACAAACCATCTAAGGGATGTGTCAATACTATTTCGCATTTTGTTGCTCCAATCATAATAAAATAGACTCGATTTTTTAGCTCATCCAAAGTACCGTTCTGATGTGCAACTTGTTGGTTCGCTAGATTAGCTAGGAATTTTGTTGCTTCCAATAACAGAGGTTGCATAATAGGTAAACAAAAAATAAGCATATCATGCAAAAGATAGTTTCAAAATAAAACAGGAATTGACAAGGCCAAAAAATAGCTAATAAGATAAAGGAAAACCAACCTTGTCATTGCGTTTGAATGCCCTTTTAAGTTGGAAAATAATTCTTCTCAAAAGCAGATTACTAACTTCTGGAAATTTTGTATTCACCACAGCAACCAAGGCAGTGAAAAACATCAGTAAATCTAGGTGATGGCATTTGGGATTTCATACATGACCTACAACTCTCTTTTTTCGAGTTGAAACAAGGGGGGGATTCGCTTTTGGAAATTCTACAGTATTGTTTCCTTGTCTTGCCCCTACTGTTCGATTTCTAGGAGTTTCATCATCCCTACTCTGTTCATGGTTGCATCTATCAACCCTCTCATTTGGATCCTTGTGTGAAAGGTTTGACCTTGATCTCTTATAATTGTCCGCGGTCTACGTGAATCGTTCATTTGCAGTGAAATGGTTGGTGACCTTTGTTGTTTTATACCGACGTTGGCGTCAATTTAATTTTGCCAAAAAATTCCGTCGTTAGCCGGTCGGCGTGTCTCGTTCAAATCATGTGAAACTGTCAGCGTAACTTACATAACCGATGCGAAACTCTTGGTGTAGATTCATCAAAATGATGCGAAAACTCACAAAATAAATGCAACATGTTGCATTGTAAAAGCATGAGTTGTACTTATTCGAAAACTCACCCTTTTCTCGAAACTCTTAGGTCAAATTGAAGATTACAAGACATTTGAAGGAACCTCATAGTTTTTTAATCATGTTACCTCCACCTAAGGGAATTGTCAAATTCAAATTGTCCCCATTTGTTTTTGCATAAGGTGTCTCACCAACAACCACAATAGCCATGATAGACAATATTAGCAGCAAGGTCATTGATCACGGTACACCCGTGCTTCAATTCATTTCATCTTGAAAGTTCCTTGATGAGATCTTACTCTAACAGTCCATTTGCTAATAATCACTCTTAGATATGTGATCTTCTAAATATGAGAGTGCAGGAAAATCTCCATATGGACATTAAAAGGCAAAGATATGTAATCAAATCTTCCTTGTTGTTTTGAATTGCATACCTTCCTTGAATTTATTAAAATACATTATATCCTTATGCTCATCTATGAGTGAAACCATGCATTCCAACAACAAAATAGTCATTGGGAACAAATGCAACTACAAATCCAGAATACTTTATATCGTTGTGCTCATCTATGAGTGAAACCATGCATGCCAACAAGGCCACTCTTCCATTCTCTTTGCATACACAGGGAATGCCCACACCTAGCATTGGACAGAAAATGGACTTCACTTTTTCCCTTTGTAGTCTGCCCCACTTCTATTTAGATTGTACAATACACCAACATAATGAAAAGTGTTGAAGCAGCACGACAATGTATCAGGATATTTTTCAATCATCAATCTAGCCCAAATTAAAGCGTTCTTTGACGACCTCAACTCTGAGATTAGGCATGGTAGAGGATTTTGTAGCCATCCATTGTCATATGGTGTTCTCATCGCAGATTACACCTTTTAATTATTTTAGTTTACCTAACACCTTTGGCAGCTTCTTCAGTCCAGAGCACTCCCTCATGTCCAACACCTTTAAGTTTGGTAGTTGCTCAAATTCCATGGGAAGGTCTTTTAAAGACTGCGCAGTGAAATATCAAAAAATTTGAGTTGCCGAAGTTCACAAATCAAAGGAGGAAGCATTGACAACAAGGAGCATGTGAGACAGGTGTTCATCGAAAGAAAACAACTGAAACCACAAAATTCTACAATGATCTAGAAGCCAATATGTGCAATAAATTTCACTTCCTTTTTTATCCGGAGATGTTGATGATTCATCAATGACCATCACACAAATTAATATGTAAAGGAAAGGGAAAAATAGATTCACAAAAGAGCTTTTGAAGTGCAAAGACGCCATGATGAATGGGTATAGTTCTTCTATTTCTTCAAACTGCTAACAACCATCGACTTGTTTCTCTCTATCGGTTATCGGTGGGAGGAAAGGTGTTGTAACTGTGAGCAATCGAAGAGGACAAGCTATATATTTATATAAGTGTACCGCACCTAATCGCCTCACCCTAAACACTCAGTCACCAACTGCACTCTGTGAGTCTTCGCCAGTCTCATCATCACCGTGGACTACCCTTAAGAATTTGGTTAAAATATATTTATAAGTTGACGAAGAGGCGGCCCAGCAAAACAAATTAGGTAAGAGTAAGTTAAAATATATTTATAGTTGATGAAGAGGCGGCCCACGAAAACCTAATCCACAAAATTCTACCACAATCTAAAAGTTAATATGTGCAATAAATTTCACTTCCTTTTTTATTGTGGTTTGGTTACTTTCTAAGCCCTCTGATATCATTTTAAAACCATCGACATGCTTACACCTTCCTCTATTTGTTGTGATGAAGCCTCCACGTTATGGGTCAACTGCGATTACTGGTTTTAATGAAGCCTCCATGATGACACTTTTCTTGCATGATGGTATAATCTTGAGTTGTGTGCATACGGCCAAGGTAAACCCATCTAGGCATCATCCTCATTCACTCAAGACTTGCCACGGAGCTCATGTTTTCAGCTGCAACAACAACTTCAAATTGACTTTAGGCCATATATTAGATACAAAGGTATTTAAAACTAAAAACCACACCTCACAACACTATAAATGGAACAAGTGTAACCTTTATGTGTCTCATGCACAAACAAATCCTTGCTGTGCAAACCACGTAAACATTGTTTTTGTGTTGCATTTGGTTACCGAGAATAATTTTTAATTTTTAAATGGATTCATTGACAAAATCAGTAGGCACAATCGCACAAATTTTGGCAATAAGTTAAAATTTGTAGATTTTTTTAATCAAAAATGTTTATGGGAGTCGGACAAATCCCCGCCAAAGTAAACGTTTTTTATATTAGGTGTGTGTTATCAATATTATTGTTTAAATGTTTAATTAACAAAATAATTGTGAGAGTTTTCAAGAAAAGAATAAAGTTATTATTATTATTTAAATGTTTAATTAAACAAAATAATTATCATAGAGTTTAAGAAAAGAATAAAGTGTAATTTCTACCAATATTTGTTAAAATTAGTTAGCTATGTAGACAAACTTTATTCGATCTTGTGTTTTGTAATGGTTTTTTCTTAGTTTAGGTGTGTTGCAGCACAACGTTGTTATAATTCCAATATTTTTTCTTGAGGTTATTAGTTCTTCAAATAAAACTTTTTTATGTTTTAGAGTTATTTTAATAGCATTTTCAGCTATAAAATGGTCATATGAAGAGGAGACTTGTCTATTTTAACATTGCATTGTCTCAAGATAAAGATTGGATTAAGTGGGCTTCAAAATATTTTCATATATTCTTTCAATCCCATAACACTATAAATTTTGATCTTATTCAAATGGAGGATGGAGACATCTATTTATATATTTTTTTGAGTTGAAACTATGCTTGAAAGAAAAATCACTTCAATGTGAATACAATAACTTTCGAGATGGGCAAAGACTGTGTGATTTTATTAATTGGTTTAAGTGGTATGGGAAACAATTGACCAACATCCATCCTAAATTAACTATCTCTTTGAGTGAGATGTAGAATTAGACATAATCACGGTGCGATAATGATTTCATGATATTTGAAGGAATAAGTGCATGACTACATTCTTCATTGGCTTCTTATTTTTGTATATAATTAATATTTCACCCATTAAATGCATATAACCGTCACAAGCTAAAAATGCTATGATAATAATATAGTGTCACATAAATTTGCTATGATAATAATATAGTGTGATCACTATTTCATGGTCTTTGTATTGATGGTATCTATTAAAATATGATAGGAGAAATGGTCCACATGGAAAAGCATTTTTCAATGGAGAGATTCATTGTTTTGTCCACTTTTTTTGTCTCATATCTCTATAGTAGATTTGTTAGTCACAAATAAGTGTCAACTTGAACCTCTCTAAAGCCACGGATAAAAGAACAAGTTCTCTCTAAGCAATTAAAATTGTCCTTCCAAGAGGAAACTAAGATCTAATACCATGGAAAGAATTGTAACACCACACTCTTAATATGACACCAAAGAGAAAATAGAAAATGAATAAATAAGGAAGAGTTACTCAAACCTATTTTCTACAACTCATATAAACTCTTGTTCATTCAGTACACTTTATTGCTTTTTACCTCCACGCAAATAATGCAGGTAGCAATGTGAGGGACATTGCCACCTCATGGCTCTTGTTTATAAGGGAACATCACCTTTTTGGCCCAATAATTGGGAATCAAAGGGCTTTGAGATTTGCTTTAAAAAAAAAGGCAGATGTTCCAACCCCTACATCAATGACAGCACCAACCAAACAGGGTTTTAACTAACCAATCAAAATTATAGATGGAGTTGGTATGCCTTACACTGCATGTCTTTAGCCCAAATTCCGATAAATAGACCAAACCCTAAGAGATGGGATACAAAACATGGAGAGATTTAAATGTATTTTTCTCCAAATTTCCCCAAAAAAACAAATCCAAGTGCCATTAAATAGGAGCTTTCATCGTCTACCATTGAACTTTATTGGTACGAAATATTATTTAATCTTTTTAAAATTCTTTTGTTTTGATGGTGGGTATCAAGGAAACTTAAATGGTCATTAATTTATGGATTTAAATTTGGTCAAAATTTAAGATAAATTATAATTTTACCAATGGTGAAACTGTATCTCAGATAGTCTTACCATGAAAGAATTCCGGCTGTAAACTCTCGATACTATCTTACTGTTATTATCTATGCAAGAAATACAGAGATTTGTATAAAATCTTTGCATTTACTCCATACTCCTTCCCAATCGGATCTACCTCCATAAAAATTTCAACCGATTCACAGATTTTTAATCACACCCATTGACGCGCCACATGTTGTGAAGAATCCAATGCAAATTTCTATGAATAGATCAACAGAGATATCGTCAACGATGTGATGTTGAACCCGAAGGACCCGTTCATTCTCGAATTGAAGAATTAATCATATCTCCAGCGAGCGGAAGGAAGGGAGATCAATAATTCAATCGAAGCAATGCAGAGGCCCATCTCATAAAACCAAAGCAAAACTGCATATCGAATTGAATCGAATCACATGTTCATAGTGGCCATCCAATGACGGACAAAGACTGCACCTTTGATGTTAATCTCATAATCATTTAACGGAAATTCAAATATATATATATAGATAGATATGTTTATAGAATATTTTATTTGTGTAAAATTGATTATGTAATTAATTCTAGTATTCTTTTTAATATAATAGAATTTGAATGTCAATTCTTACTAACTCATCTAATTAAGGTTCAATATCCTGATGGTGACTAAATTATGTTAATATATAATATGAATGAAATAAAGAAAATATTCTATTGAGCACTACTCAACTCAGGATAATACTTTGAAGAGAAAAATACAGAAATTCAACTCGATACGCTACCCACGTCAAGATAGTAGACGTCGAGGTTTATAAAATCAAAGAGAAAAATACATTAATAACTAATTTATATGTAATTTGGGAAGATAAAAAAATTTGGATATTAAAGTTAAAAAAACTAGAAATTTTATTAAGAGAATTTGGTGATTGGATGATGCAAGGAAATGCTTCCAATATAACCATGCGGTTATTAAGACACCAATAAGTATTTCCTCGAAAGGTTCTTTACCTTCTAGGCCTATTCCATTACCTATACCATGTTGATTAAACTTATTTGTTAGCATGGGATGGAAGGATTTAAGGTTATTTCCCTTCTAGGACTAATTCATTACCTATGATTAAACTTATTGGTTATCATAAGAAAAACTTATTTCCAATCTAATACTTTTGAATACAATGTTTTGAATAAATTAGTTGTGTAAATTTAAAGTAAGATACAAATATCGCTCACGTGTGTGAATGGAAACTATTTGAGCATCAAATTCTTGACCCTTTAACATCTTCCATTTTTTGGGACAATTGTGATCCTTTCTAGGCATAACCATCCTCTTCCTATGAAATATATTTTCTCGAGATGCCAAATATATGGCTAGGTCTCGCATTACATCATGTTGAGAAAAATACAACTCATAGGAACTTCCATAATTGATTGCATGAGTCCTATTAGGCCTCATTACCAAAGTAACATAACATATAAGATAGAGGAAGACAAGATAAAAAATATTGAGTGCAACAAATATAAGAGATTACAATTACCTCAAATTGCTTGTTAAATTTAACAAATTTCTACTTGCAAGTTCTAACAAGATCACAAAAACATCCTTCCACTCCAACTTTCGCACATAAACCCAAATGTACAATAATGCATCCAAAGATATTTTTTTATCCTCTGGAAATGATCCAAGGTCTAAAAAGAACTCTCGTGCTTCGTCATCTAGGACATCAATACTAGTCTCCAAACATCTTAGAAGCCCTTCTTTATGAGAATTTGATACCAATTCCCCATTTAAAAGCTTGTTCTTTACACTCTCCCACATAGGGTAAGGTTCACCATGCAAAGAACTCCCAATCACCTTGAGAGCAAGTGACAAGCCTTTACATTCCACTTGGACCTGTGAATCACACATCAATAACAATAAGTCAAAGTTATGTAGGTGGAAAACCAATGAAACATATACTTTTGTTGTTAAAATCATGAATATCTTACCGAGTACAAGCTTAAAGTTTAGTGACATGTTTCATTTTATGGCTTATGAAGATGAACCTATGTTTTCTTTTTAAATATTCTGGTAAATAATTATTGACTATATTTGTGTAGCATTGTTTTTTACTGGATCATTGATTCCACTATTAACAATAAATAATGTATTAGTGTAGAAAATAATTGCATCAAAGGGAAATACCATGATAATAATAGCTTGTAGTTAGAGACATTTAGAGTGATGGTTGATATTGAAATTACTAAGTCCAATAAAAATAAAAATAAAAACGATATATTGTGTATAATATGTTTTCATTTCAATGTTGTAAGAGGCTTACCTTCTTTACTAAATGTTGATTTGCCGTACTTGGAATTGATCTCTGCCCAAAAGACCAAAAGCAAAAAAGAGACATAGCATTATCATCATCTAGCAATGGCAATTCATAAAATTTAGTAGAGACTGTTTTAGGGATGGTAGAACGATCTCGCGTTGTCACAAGGGTCTTATATCCTCCCCCTTCAAATAACAAGTTTTCCAAATGTGATCTAGACCAAACATCATCCAAAACCACTAGAGTTGGTTTGTATTTCCTTTTGATTTGTTGTTGCAGTTGTCTATGTGCATCCTCCAGATTCTGAAATTTGGGATTCTTCCCATGAACAATCTTCTCCCACATAGTCCTTAAAATGCCTTTAAGGGTTGGTGATTGTGAGACGGTGAGGAAAATAATATTGTTTTGGAAAACACCTAGATATAACATAAAGAGACAAGTGTTTAGATTTTTAAAAAAATCATATTTTATGCAAGAATAAATTCTTAAATAGTTTTAATAAACAAAAAGAAACTCAATAACTTAACATTCAAACGCTACAATATAATTTGTGCATGTCTCAAAATCCATGCTAGCCACAAGATGTAGAAATGGAAAACAAACCAAGATGGTTCACTTTAAAATCCATTTTTCTTACTCTTAAACATCTTTTCTTGCAAAACCTATGTTATGAGGCACCATTTAACAACATGAAATGGTGCCCAAGCTACAAATATTTTTGTAAAAAGCAAATTATTCATTTAAATCTAAAATTATGTTGGTTTCCATTAGAATCCATTGTCCTATTTTTTTTTTTCCTACAAATCTTATAATTTCATTGGTCACAAGAGTGCCAAAGTAGCCAATAATTTGTACCTCCAAGAAACCCAAAAGCCTAGGAGGAAGTGGTAAAGTTGTTTATATAAATTTGTGTGAAGTCTTTCTCAAAGAAGATAATATTAAGGCTAGACTTATTAAGGATTGGAGTTGGATTCATTGGTCACCTATGTCAATATACAATACAAAAGAGTGGTTGGAGAAGATAATAACCCAACCTCTTATTAGACAATAGAAGGTGGATCGAAAGTTAGTATACTCACACTTTGATTGGCTTAATAAAATAATCCTTTAGAGTTTGATTCTAACATGGGAAATACTTAGCATAAAACTCATTGCTAGATATTTATGCATAGATGTGTCTTTTTGTTTTGTTTTTGTTTGGCCATTGCCCAAATTCAAGAAAGCCTAGAAAAGACTGTATAAAGTCTTGGTTAAACTCACTAAGTATAATTGAATTTTGCAAGAATCCTAGTCAAACTCAATAAGTTATAACAAGTTTAAAAAGTTTTATTGAGAAGCTGAGTTGTCATGCTTATTTTATGGTTGATCAAAGTCAAGCTAAAGAGTACTCCGAAAACAATGAAAATCTTGGTAAAACTTTTTCTATTCCATAGCCCCTTATGGGTGGGCATTATTCCATGAAAGACAAACAAGTCACTTCTGCCCCAATTATAAATTTAATATATGATTTTTTAATCTTGTTTCGTATGGTTATCTTAGTTCGAAACTTACAACGTAAACTGGAAGATACTCACACCATTAATGATAGATTAATTAAAAATATATAATAAAAAACAATACATAAAAATAAAGAAAAAGCACAATATAATTTTATTACTTTTATATGCAACAAAAGAAATGAAATATGCATTCTATTAGTTAAGGGTAGGATTGATCCACGTAAATCTTTGTATCTGCAGTTATATCGATAGAACAGTACATTGCAGAAATAAAGAGCAAACAAAGTGCATATTCACTTAATAAAAATGCTTTGAATTAACGTAAACGCAATCATCTTTAATCTCTGGGTCGCTCGAGAGGGCCAACGCCATGGTGGTTTTGCCAACACCTCCCATACCGTGCATCCCAACAACAGGCACCTCTCTCTGGAGCAGAATCCTCTTCAAATTCCATATTTTATTCTCTAACCCCACTACAGAATCACACTTTACTATCTCATCATAATTAGCAGGAGCCTCATCCAAAGCTCCATCAAACATATCATCTGCATTCCTTTGTTGGAGAATCATGGCATTCTCACAGGGATTGTTGGTGAGATTAGAGATTGTAGTTTCCATCGTGCTCTCATCGTAAATTAGATGGCGAAAGGTCTTCAGCTCTGTTACCAGATTCTTCACGTCAAGGAACATGTTGGCAGGCATCTGATACTGCAGAAAGCCACAGATCTGCTTCTCCAGCTGGTGGATTTGAGAGGCATATCTGAACTTATGAAAGGTTTTAAAAGGGCTGCTTTTCTCACACTTTTTCACCAATTCAACACCCTTCATAAGAATGCTCAGGAACTGCTCGTATATGGGATTTTGCTCATGTTTGGGCTTCACTAACTCCAACAAACAGATCTGCTGAAGTGTTGGGATAATACCTGTGAGCACCGCATCTAATCTACTGCATGAGCTCAAGAGTGAATTCATGAAAACCTAATTAAGTAATTTAAATATTATAATTAAATAATTAAAAGATAATTAAATAATTTAAATATTATAATTTAATAATTAAAGATATATTCTTAAAAAAAGGACTAAAGATTTATAATTTTGATTTATCACCGTAAATTTAAATTATTGTAAACATAAATTTGCACCATCTAATTTTAATCATCAGTAGCCCGGATAAATTTGCTTATCTTTTTCACAACAGCTGATAAAACTGGACTAAATATCCCGCCTTATGCTTTTGCGCCTGATAAAACTGGACTAAATATCCCGCCTTATGCTTTTGCGCCTTTTCCATGGCTGACAAATTTGGCTCTATCGACATCTTGTGGCCTAAGGCAAGTTTGTTTCCGCCTATCGTGAAGAGACTCTCGTGGCACCTGCAGCCCACTATCGACATCTGTTTCAGAAGCCCTTCAACGGCTTTGAATTTTTTGGCTCGGCCAAGTTTGTTGATGAGGGTATTGTAGGTTGTATAGTTGTGGTAAAACCCTTGCTGTTTTGCGGCATTGTTGAAGATGTCCAGCGATTTCTGAAGGTCACGTTCTTCGATTATTAGACGAACTACGTCGCTGCGCGAGAGATATTTGACTGTTTTGGGTCCTTTCGGGATCGTTGGCACGCCATTTTCTGGTCTACGAGGTTCCAAAAATTGGGAATTCGAAGAGGGTTTGGCGGCTGGGGTGAACTGAAGGGGAGAAATCCATTGAATCGAAGAAATGGATTTTCCAACCCATTGTTTTTAGTATATTAAGTATTAGGTATGTGCATTGGAATTTTACATAAGTTCATATTTGAAATTAAATGAAAATTTCCTCAATTGAAATGTTATCAAATTTAAATTATTAACATTTTATATTAATAACATTGAATCTAAAACCATAATTTATATGAATATATTATGTGATATTAATATTTTTTCAAATATTAAACATTAATATGTAAAATCTAAATCTTAGTTTTTTTATTAATTTAAATATTAAACATTAATATGTAAAATCTAAATCTTAGTTTTTTATTAATTTATATATATTAATTAGAGAAATTAAAATATATTAAGAAATGTATCATAAAACTAAACTATTACATATAGGACTATCATATAAATATGAATTTGTTTATATAAAATATAAATGATGTATTGATAGAGTACAAATATAAATGATATAGTTCTTTGGTTTTTGGGTTGTTATTGTCTAACGGAATCCATGTATAGATCTTAACAAACCAAGCACTGCCTGTAGTTAATCCCTGATCTCAGATTCATCATGCACAATTTCGGATTCGATTGGTGCCGATCCTTAGACCTTCGTCTAAAATCACTCCTTACGAATAAACTGACACCGAATCCTTCCGGAGACTGCTATCGCCGTGAAGGTAGCTTTCAGAGTCCAGTTAACAATTCCTGATGGAGATCGACTACGAAACTAATTCATTTTTCTGCTGTGTTATCTGGTACCATGTATTGTGAACAAGGCTAAATACTCACGACGGCGCCCCTGGTGGAATAAAAACAACAGTTTGATGATGTATGCATGGCGACCTCGTGTGATCAAATGTCTTTAAATAGGAGAATGGATCATCTTGGCAACACTATCAATTGCAATAACCCCAATTAATCTCACTGATGATTCTGATACAATAAATATAACATGGAAAACATTCTACTTACATTTTATCAGCTTCCCAGTTCTTTTATTTCCCCCTTCATTCTCTTAGATGTCTTACAGCTGCAGATTGTGCCCATTTTTGTGCAATCGAGACGTGTTTTGGTGTGATATTTCCAGTCAGGAAATTCCAATTTATATCTATAATTATATGAGAAGGAACATGCACATGACAAACAGATAGTGTAATCTCTACGTTGGACTGGATTTCTACGCGTATAAATTATTTTAGCATAGAGCAATTAATTTCTGCTACGGCCATGGAATTCAGCGATGAACCAAGTCACAATCCTATTTGCGCCGCGTTGAAAGTAATAAATGTATTCAGCAGATACCTGTATGGGGACGAACAATTATGCTAACAGAATAAAGATCAATGATTTCATGGCCAGTAACCAGCGTTGGCACCATCACACATCAAAACATAGAATTTATGTTGAGCCCAGAAGGATAGAAATGAATTTTGACTTATTAGGTTGAGCTCGGAAGAATGTAGGTTGGACTGTATTCATACTCATTTGACAGACGCTATAGGAAAACAAAGTTGAAAACAAAGTTTTCTGATGGTTAACTGGATTAGGTACTAGTAAGCCATATTAAGGAATATTTTTAGTAACTTTTAATATTAATATTATGGTTGTAAAAATCCCCAAGAGTTAGCTCAATTGGTCGAGCACCCGTAGTTAGGCCTCTCAGCATGTGAGGTCGCGGGATCCATTCTCCTCGACACTCTTGGGGGGTTAGGTACGCAAAATGTGTCGATGCCGGCAGGTGAGACCGGTACGTGAACCACATTGAAAAAAAAAAAATTATGGTTGTAAAAATATTAATAATAATTATTTAATTAACTCTTCTGTCTGGCCAATCAACGTCCACTGCTCTCATTCTCGGCTCAACCAAAATGTTCAAAGGATGAAATAAAAAAGCCTACAATGATTTTTACACAGGAGCATGCTCAGCCGCAGAGGTAAAAGGACCATTTAAACAGGAGCATGGGAAGCAGTTGCACAAGGACATTAAATTTCATAAAATGTATGATAAATTTTCAAGAATTTAAACTAATTACAGGAAAAACGTTAGATAAATTTTGAAAGAATTTATATTCAAAACGAAGGAAAATAATTCTTAGCATAAACCGCATGTTTTAAAAGCAAAAATATCATATATATTTTGAAGCATCTAAACTAAAACTAAACTATGCTTTGAAGAAGCAAATAAATATTTAGAGAGGACCATGTGGAGCCAGTGGAAGCCATACTCTACGAAGCTAGTTAAGATTGAAATTTTTTTGCAGATCCATGCCAATTTCCATACGAAGCAATAGACAGAAAAGAGAGAAGCAGAGAACTCATCGAATAGGCGATCGATGATGTCTGCATCCGAGTATTTTCATAGATCCACCATTATTTTCATCGATGATTGTAGGCTGAAATAAAAAAGCCTACAATGATTGCATTTCGTTGTTCTCGTTTGCACCATTGGTGTGGCCAATATCAACCTGCAACAGATATTTCGAAGAGCCTCCATTGGTTTGAATTTCCAAGGATTTGTGAGAGCCTTTATAACAACCTTCAAGCCTTCAAGCAAGCGATATTGAGGCATCCTGGACCTTCACATGAACATCGTTTCTCCAGGTTTGGATTCCTATTTCCAGCAGAAATCGAGAGATGGTTGGAAGGTCAGGCTACTATTCCCACAAGCCATCTCATTGCTCATCTCAGTTCCTTATTCAAAGACTGGGCACCTTCCATGTGGCATGATTCCATTCGCTCCATGAGCGAGGAATCTAGCCGACGTGGAGGTTATGGACTTCGGTGGTGAAATGCCTACGGCATAATAAATAGACAAGTTATTAGGATCCAATAATGTTCACGTGGTAAGACTCCCTAAAAGGGACATTTTCAAAAATTCACAAGCCCTTTTTGTTTTGGTATTTTACATGATCTAGGAGTGTTATTTGATGATATGGTTACCATCCACTTCATTGATTAACTTTAACTTTTTATTTTAGTATTTTACATGTTTTATGACCAAGTATTAAGTATTTAGGAGCATTAGTTGTTGTTGATGATGATGGTTCTGCATTGAGACTAATTTTGGTTTATATAATCTTAAGAACAAAGAAAGAAATTACTTGGTTTGTTGTAAAATTTTATTTATGTGCTCAAAAAGCTTAGAACCATGTTACCGTAGTTTTGAGAAGTTAGAAGTTGAAAAAAGTTAATATTATAATAAAGATTGTGAAATTACTATATAATGTATGAAGGGCACTTTAAGAGAACGTGATTTTCATTCACAATGCTTTTCACAATATTAAATCTAAATTTCAAATATATTTATAATTATTAGTATTTTTTTTTTAAATATAAAAACAAGTATATAGAATATAGAAACATAACAATGTTAATAATAATAAAAAATTTAAAAAAAATAACTATCAACCAGTATTTCACAAAATATTAACTTTTCATTAAAAAAATATTCAAATCACACTTCACAAAATATCATAGAGAAAGGAAAAATGGTTTTGTAAAAGATTCATAGAATAAAACTATGGCACGGAAAGTCACACATGATTCTTTTGAGGAAGATTTTCCTATAATCATGATTTTAGAGATAAGTTCACTTTTAGTAGTTGTTAAGAGGAAGATTTACAGAATCATTTATCATGGACTTTCTATAGTCACGATTTTAGAGATAAGTTCACTTTTGGTAGTTGTCTTGTATGCAAAGACAAAAATCTTTAGAAAAGATTCAGAGAATGGATAAAAGTCTCTTAGTCAATCATATTTTAGGAAAATAAATAAATCGTATTATATTATTGACCATGGCCAAGAAAAGTGTCATATCAAATATATGGAACGATTTCCAAATTAAATAAAAAATAAAAAATAATACAAAGATAAAAACATAGAAATGCTCCATTCAAAAGTAACTTATATATTTTAGAAAAAATCACATAGCAAAGCATTTAAAACATTATTTTTATTTATTTATTCATGATTTATTCACTAAAATATTCACAAAGTTGCAATATAGTTATCATGGAAAATAATATTTCGTAAAAGTTTCAAATAGCTTATAAACATCAATTATATATATTTGTAAATAACTATTTAAAATTTATTTATAAACTTACAAAATAATATCAAATCTAATTAAAAGGACTATTTTTGTTAGATTATTGTTACATATGTATTAATATATAATAATATATTACTAATACTTAAAAATCAATAATCAGATTTTATTAGTTTAATCTCCTATCAAGAGAATCATCAATAATCAATAACAAGTGCAAGAGAGGAAAGAAAAGAAAAAAGAGAGTACACCAAATTTACCTGGTAAAAGCTAAAATGGTGCAACATCCACAGGAAGGCTTGATCTTCTTATTCTTCAAGAAACTTCCACTCTTACAATCTTGAGCACCCACACATCATGTGAACATAACTGGTTGAACTATACCAACTCTCTCTCTCTCTCTCTCTCTCTCTCTCTATATATATATATACTAAGGGGTTAGATCAACCAATTGTCTTCTTGATGGGA
The DNA here is from genome assembly GCA_027924585.1 of Larix kaempferi. Lineage (NCBI taxonomy): Eukaryota > Viridiplantae > Streptophyta > Pinopsida > Pinales > Pinaceae > Larix > Larix kaempferi. The sequence goes on from BSBM01000008.1 coordinate 5,254,499, forward strand.
ATGTTGCATGTCAGCAAGTGCCTGGTTCAAACGCACCTGGGTGAGGTGTGCTATTTTACACCAATGCGTTTACGAGTTTACTAGGGATACCAAGAATGTGGGTAAGCATCCCTTGTGTTTCTCATCTAGGTTTCTCTTAGGGAAAAAAAAGGTATATATATAAAAGATGCAAACTATATAAACAGATTCTAGCATTCTCTTGTCCTTCCTTTACAATATCTTCCTTATTTTATGAATCAAGCATGGCCTCTGAAATGGAAAAAAAACAATAGCAATCACAATAGGGAGAAAAAAGATTAGCATACTCCACAAAGGCATACAATACTCATTTCCCAACTTCATAAACTCTTTTTTCCTTCTGAAATTTGTTCAAGAATATGAATAAAAAATATTAGTAAAATGCAACCCATCGACACAATTTCAATTTCCAATCTCAGCTTACACTCAACAATACAAACTCTCTTTCATTATCCAAAACCCAATATCACCAGACATGGAAGCTACTAAAATTGTTGAAGGCATTCTCATATACGCAATATTAAAATTATTCTCAAAACTTTTGCTCCAAGCCTGCAAATTCCTTTATAACTTGTTGGAATGATGAGGCAAGTTAAGCAGTCGCAAGTTCCTGCATTGAATATCTATTAGGAAATATAAACTAATTTTCCCAACAATGTGGTATGAATTGGGTAGTAGAAATCCATTAAAATGGCCCAATGGGCTTCGCCATTTTAGCAGACAATTTATATGATAATTACACAATAGAGGATTCTGCCATGAAAGAAACATTATAATTGTTACCTATAGATGAAATATCAATGTCTCTTCTCACTAATTGGTTTTATTTCTTTGTCATTGTTATGTTTGTAATGGCTAGGAAAAACCATGGCGAGGTCTTCTTCCACCTTTGAAGTTATTACATAGGCTAGTTTTTTTAATAAGTTACATCTTTGACCACTACAAGGGAGATAAAGGAAAAAAAGGAAAAACCTTCTCCACCATGTTTGAAAACTCTATCCTTCAAATACATGGTGCAAAACAAAGTGATCACTTTTGGAAATAAAGACTCCATGAATAAGGTCTTTTATGTGGAGAATGTTGGATGCACCACTGTGTTATGAATTCAATCACAACAAATCAACAAGCTTGTCAAGGACTACAACAAAATTGCTTTGATTTGTATATAAATAGTTTGTTTTCCATCATCTATGATTATTCATTAAAAAATACAATTTCAATTCAACTTCAACATATATGGTAAGTTTTGTTGCAGAGATTTATTTATTGTTTATTTTAAAAACCAAAAAGATAATACAAAGGTCATAGAGAAGGGACCATGATTCTCAAGAAAAGTTAGCATCTTTTTAAAATAAATGTTTAATTTAGTCCTACTTCAATGTCAATTTGATCAAATCCCATTATGAATGATATTGTAGAATCTCCCTCTCTACAAGTGGAAAGAGGAAATCCTTCAAGATATTGGAGGTTATCATTGTAGTATGCAATTTTGGAAATAAACAAGACTTAACCTAAGAGGCAATAATCAACAAGCATAACTTGTCTACAATTGTGCATCCTGGGCCCTATCCTAGGGTTGTCTTACTAAGAATATGGACTTGTGCATCAAACCCAATTCAATGTAAAGTTCACCATAACAATGGATTATATTATACTCACAAAGTATAGTTTGATGTTGTACACCTACATATGTGTTGTGCCATTTTTGGTTATCCTTAGTTGTGGTATTGTGATACAAACTACCAACAATACAAGAATCAATACATAGTAATTAAAGACAAAAAAGCCTATTTTGTAAACAATACAAAAATATCCACCACTCTTATCCCTAGTTTCAACATGAAAATCTCAAAGACTTATTAAAGGTCTCGAGAAAATTTTCTCATTTTGTGAACATATAAGAAATAAATGGTTGCTCTTTCCAATTTGAACCAAGATTCTAATTAGGCCCATCCTTCTGTATATACATTGAAAGTAAAGTTAATATTAGGATTTAATATGCGCAACATACAATTTTAATGATGCATATAAGCAATGTACATTGGAATTAATAGTGGACAAACTCCACAAGGAAAAACTCCATATTCTAAGAAATCATTTCATTATCCATGTATGTCATCAAATGCGCATTCGCCCCCTTTATATATGTAATACCCCTTGGAATGTATTTATCCAATATTATGTAAATGATGTAAATATGCTAGTGTGAATTCCTAGTGCGTCGCTCAAGCCCAAGGCCCGAATAGTGAATTTCTAGGCATGTATGATGTTTATATTTTATTTGGACTGTTTATTTGTCTTTTATGTTGATTTATAATATATGTAAATATTATGTGCATAAATAATAAAATGGTCCAAGATTGGTTGTGTAAAGAGCACCAAAGCAATTATGATTCCACCAGAGGGGAAGAGGAAAGGGGGTCCATGGGTGACTGAATCCTTGCTGCCAAGTGTCAACCTTAGAAATCACCCAAAATTTTGTCATGTGATGCGAATAAACCAAATATATCCTTTTTTGACCATTTTTCCAATCATTAATGCATGTGTTTGGTTGGTGGGAAAAGTCACCTCATGTAGTTATTGAAGCATGGGACTGATTGCACTTTTGTGATAGTTCTTTCATGATAGAAGTCAGTCTGCAGCTGTCACGAGTCCTTTCTTCTACTGCCAGAAGTCATGTCAGTTGTCTTGTCACCATTTTCACATATACCTTGGAGTCAACCTTTATTTTTCTCATTCTTTCGCGCATATTTGGAGGATGCAGAGCTCTCCCTTGTTGTCCATGAACTTACCATGCTTTTTTGAACACAAAAATTCGAATTTGGAGACCATGCTGCAGATTGGAATGTGGGTATTGTTGGTTGTAGGTGAGCAAAGAGGTTGGGCAAGCTAGTAACCCTTACCCTTGAGTTCTACTTCTCTTAGGTGCTTGAGAAGCCACAGATTGATGCTGCAGGAGGTTCTATAGCAAACAATACTAGGTTGGAATTCTTCTATGCACAAACTGGAAGCACCCAGCAAGATGGATCACCAAAGAGAACCGTGGATCAATGAAGGGGATGGCTGAGCTAGAAGGGTGTTGTGTGGGCCAGGTAGTGTGGAAGCCAAGGCTGTGAGGACTGAGTGAGACCCCTGTAGAGATATGTATGAGCATTTGGCTAAGCAAAGAGAGAAAAATGGGTTGTGGGATGAGAGATAGAAGCTTGTAGGTGTTTCCTCCCCCCCTGGTGGGCTCATAGCCCAGCTTGGGGGTGGCCTCTGAACAACAAAAAGAGTATATGTTGGACATCGTGCCTATGGTTGGGTGCAAAAGTGCTCTTACACAGTCAGTTGCTTGGATCTGCATTTCTTAAACATAATTACTCTTATGCATTTGAATCTGAAATGTTTTATTTGATGCATGTAATGTTTATGATTGTCTTTTCATATTAGATGTGTGTGGATAGATTTGAATTCCATTGTGCATGTTTATTTATGTTCTACACACATTGCATATGTTGAAAATCCTATTATGGACTTGGGTCAAAATTCGAAGAGCCCAGTTTTGGCCAGCCTCCCCTCCCGATGGTCGGATTGGGTAAGGGGGATGTTACAATATAAAATTAAGTGACCATGAAAATATTTCATCATCATCATCATCATTATTATCATTATCGTCATCATCATCATCATCATCATTTTCATTGTGGTCATCCTCATTCTCATCGATAGAATCACCATCATTTCCATCGTCACCACCATTATCACATAATCATATCATTAGTATTGGTTTCATCACCATCATCACATAATCATGTAGCAATTATCTAGTCGTATGTTTTATCCCTAGACTAAATTAGTAGTTTACGTTAGTGAATTTTAGTTGGGTCAGTTAAAATTGCTCAAATTTGGTAGTATTTAACTTTAAAAAAACTATCATGAATAACATTTTTGGTTGCGTAGTCACTAATTAACCATTGTGACTAACTCATTTGGTCGCGTAGTCATTAATTACCCATTTTTCTACTAGTGACAATCTTCTATTCTTTCACATTGATGGTCTTCTCCATTCACAGCTCATGGCTTCTCCAACTACATTCTCCTCACGCGTTCCCCTCACGACATGCAATGATTTCCTTTTAAAAAAATTGTGATCGATCTCATGGATCTTTCCTCATGTGAAACCACAACCACACACGAGAAACACTCTCACTCCCTTCTACTTTAATTTCCCATGACAAGAATGAAATAATGTGAGTGGAGGGAGATTATTGCTCCCTCAAGACAACTTAGGAGTGACTATCGCTCCCATATCACAGATGTTTTTAAAGTGCTATTGGTTCTTGAAGGCTACCAAACAATGATTTTATCACTCCCTACAGAACTGCTAGGTAGAGATAACCCTTCTCTATCACTCCTCAAACTCTGGTAACCACTTGATGGTGAAGGAGGGTTCTATCTTGGTTGTGGATACTCACCTCTAATACCACTTCGTTGGGAATATTTGTGACTCTGCTACATAATGGAAGTTGAATAAGGATGAGAAATGATGAACACGTGCTCAAATAACCCCTTCTACACGCACACAAAATGTTTTGAATTCCTTGAATTGTTTAAGTGGAATGAGAAAAACCTTCTAGATGTAACCATATAGTTGATTCTTCTAAGTAATTCATTAAGTGGGAGTAATTACACTTTCCAACACCCTCTTAAATTCCATTATTTCTCTACTCAAACCTTCCATAATGATAAAAAATATCAAAAGGAGGGTACATCAAAAACATTGTCTTGATTTGTTAGAATAGGGGGGTTCACTAGGTAGCCAATATTATAGCAAACGCTATATTGCGTAGTATATACGGATTAAGAGGTATTTTTAATATATTTAAAACATATAGATATTAGGGGAATTATAATTATGTAACTAGGGGCTCATATAAAATATTACATGGTTTGAAGCAATACTATATTTCTTAAGTTGGTGTGAATCTGACTATGTGTAAAGTCAAATCAGTGTTTCAATAAGTCTAATCAATGTGTAGGTGGTGTGAATCCAATTGTGTTTGGATTTAGAGTGGTGTTGAATAGATATGATTTGAGAGTGAATGTGGTGTGAATTTGATTGGAATATTTGTTCAAGGGGTTGTTTCCCATCTTGAAATATTTGTTCTTACTAAGATTTCATATTTAACCCTACAAGGTTTATATGGGTTATAAGATTTTTTCCATGTCACCATACTAACAATAAAGATAAAAGGGGGTTTTAAAAATTTAATAGAAAAATGAATACCTAGGATATCTAGAGAAAATAAGGGTTTTCTAATTGGAAAGGTGTACTAGGAGGGGGATTCAACAAAATTATTTTTGGAGGAAAGGTGTATTGGGAGGGGGATTCAATAAAATTATTTTTGGAGGAAAGGTGTATTGGGAGGGGGATTCAACAAAATTATTTTTGGAGGAATTCATTAATATCTAATGCAATTAGATGTATAAATCAATATCCTGTGATCATAGGTGATATGCCATAGGTTCATGGATTGACCCCCTAGGTCCCTAGTAGAATTGAAAAACTTGGATACACGGTTTGTAACTAACGCTGTAAAAGATAACGGTGTTCCCATGAAGATGGGTAACAAATTTTGGCAAGAAGAGGGTGCGAGTATGGAAAAAATTATCTCGATTAAGCTTTTGTTAATCCCTCAATCGAGCTTTTAAAATCTCAATCAAGGGATTAACCAAGTGCTCAACCGAGGTATTTAAAAAATATTTATTAAGGGTTAAGAAATCCCTCGATCGAGCTATAGAGCTCAATTACATCTCAATCGAGGGTTTTATTAACCCTCGATTAAGATTTTTAAAATAAATAAAAGTCCATGCGAGGACTATAGAAAGTGAAAGGTAGCTCGATTGAGTTAATAACCCAATGGAGCTTTTAATTTATGCGTAGCTAAACCCTTGGTCGATCTATTTAAAAACGCATTCAAAACCTCAATCGAGGATTTTTAAGATCTCAACCGAGGGCTTGAAAAACATGCTTTTAGCCCACTTTTCTGCAAATTTAATTTTATTGGTCTCCTTTCCAGGCCTAAACCCTATCCTTGGATGCACCTTAAGTGGAAAATTGTATACCGATGGATTCGTCAACAAACCGTCTATGCATTCGCATATAATTTACAGGTTTTTGAGTTCATATGATATTTTTTTAAAATTTTATTTTCAAATATGCTTACAAAACCATGTCCATAAATTCGAATCAATGGAAACAAAAGTCAACGACATAAAAAGTACACAACCAAAAAATTTCAAAAAATACATACCCCTAAGACCAATGCGTCCCCTTCAAAACAATATATTTTTTTTGTAATTAGAAAACTTTTTTTTATGTGCACACACATGTGTATGAAATGTGATAAAAATTTTCAATGGTCAATATAAAAAATTAATAAAAAATATAATCTCCCAACATAAATTAAAAAAATATGTATGCCCTAGTGCATTTTGTGTAGATTATGTTCAAATATTTTTTTTACAAAAATTATGCATTTATCACTAAATTATGTTGCGTGCACACAAGCCACTTGTTATCTTTTCCTAAAATTTACAAGAACAAGCGTATCATTAAATGCAATTTTGACATATTAAATAATAATATTTAAAAAAAGATATAGGTGAAAAGACAACATAATTCTCTACAATTTGTTTTTTTGTTGCATGCTGGAATTAATAAGGCATATATGATATTTTAGGGCTTCAATTTAATAAATGAGTAAAAAATCAAATTTTCACCATCACTTTTGGCCAAAAAGTGTAACCCATCTTCATGGATTCACCCATAATGATGTCAAACAAACCATCATCCATTTAGTTATAAACAAATAAAACCTATATAAGTAGTATTGTTCTAATGCAGATCCAACTTTCTTGATTATTGTTAGTATTTTTTTTTGTTTTTCTCTCATCATCATTAATCTTGTCGAAAATTTTTCAAAAGAATAATTATTCTAACTTGATATATTTTCTAAAAACACTTTTTTCTAAAAAAAGGTTTTTTCACTTTCACAGTAACCATTATTTTTTATATACAATTGCAAAGCGATATCAACATGAACTCAAAGAACTCTCATTTATCCTTTTTATGAGATAAGGGCTAAAAAAATAGCATTAAATACACTTAAAACATTCCCTCTACTTTTTACTTTTCTCCTTGAGACCTTTTCCATCATCGATCCTCTAAAAGTGAGTATCACCCATATATCTATTATGACTTGGAATGGGAAAGCTTTGTTTCCATGTTGGCTTTTGCATTTTCTATATAGTATTTGAAATTTTCATATTATTTGCATAATTATAATAAAACTAGCATACGTCCCTATTAAACTGGGATCTATTAAGCATTGAAAGGGATTATATTTTTAAAGGTATAAATTTTTTCTTCATGTGTAAAAAATTGAAGATAAAAATAATTTACACCTCAAGAAAATGGAACCCTTTCGGTTCTTAATAGATCCATCATCGAATCCTCTAAAATTTAGTCTCACCCATATATCTATTCTATCTTTGAACTTGCAAGTTTTATTTCCATCTTCTAGATGGTATTCAAAATTTTCGTATTATTTGCATAATTATAGGAAACAATTCCTATTAGATAGTATTCAAATTTTCCTATTATTTCAAACATAATCTTCTCTTCTTTCAGGTGGATGGTGTTATCCATTCACAACTCATTGCTTCTCCACATGCATTCTCAAGGCATACAATGGTTTCCTCTTTAACAAATTTTTAGTTATCTCGTGGCTCTTTCCTCATGTGGAGCCACAACCACACATGAGAAACACTCTTGATCCCTTCTACCTTATGTGCCCACAATAGGAGTGAAATAATGTGAGTGGAAAAAGATTTATCATCCCGTCAATACATCTTATAAGTGACTATCGTCCCACATGGAATTAGTTTTTATAATACTATTTCTCCCTTAAGGCTACCAAATTAACAACAATGTTATCAATATCTAGAGCATTGCTGGGTAGAGATAACCCTTGTCTATCACTCCTCAAACAATGGTATCCATTTGATGGAGATGGTTCCAGAATGCTCATGGCTACTCCCCTCTAGTTCCGATACCACTTTGTTGGGCAGACTTGTAGCTATGCTACATAATGGAAGATGAATATGCGTGATAAATGTTGAATACGTGCTCAAAGAACCCCTCTACACACATTTCATATATATATATAGTTTTGAATTTCTTCAATTCTTTAATTGCACTGAACAATGCCTTCTAAATGTAACCACCTAACTGCTTCTTGTAACTAATTTGTTACTAGTGGAATTAATTACACTTTCCAACACCCTCTTAAATTCCATTATTTCTCTACTCAAACCTTCAATAATGATACAAATAGAAAAGGGAGAGTAAATAAAAAACATTGTCTCAATTCCCTAGCATGGGGTTTTCACTAGGTAGGAAAGATTATAGCATGTGAGTTCATATTAGGGGATTTAATACTCTAAAATATGGAAACAATATATTGCTTAGTATATAAGGGTCAAGTGGTATTTTTAATATATTTAAAACATATAGTTATTAGGGTAATTATATTAAGTAGCTAGGGGCTTGAATAGAATATTACAGGGTTTGAATCGATACTCTATGTCATAAGTTGGTGTGAATCCAACTATGTGTGAAGTGATATTAGTGTTTGAATATGTATGATCTATGTGAAGGTTGTGTCAATCCAATTGTGTTTGGATTTAGAGTGGTGTTTGAATAGGTATGGTTTGTGAGTGAATGTGGTATGAAGTCGATTGGAACGATAATATATGAGGTTGAATTGTGCTCATAGGATTGTTTCCCATCTTGAAATATTTGTTCTCTCTAAGATTTCATCTTTCACCCTACAAGGTTTATTGGGTTATAATAGTTGTGCCATGTCACCATACTAATAATAAAAATAAAAAGGGGTATTAAAAATTTAATGGAAGAATTGAATACCTAGGATATCTAGTCAAAATAAGGTTTTTTAATTGGAAAGGTGTATTGGGAGAGGGGTTCAACAAAAGGATTTTTTGCAGCATTCATTAGTGTCTAATGAAATTAGAGGTATTAAGTACAATATCTTATGATCGCATGTGATATGCCATAGGTTCATAGAGTGACCCCCTAAACCCCTTCGTAGGATTGAAAAACATGGACACAGGGCCAGTGATTAACACTCTAAAATTGAATGAAGTCAAAGAAACCATGATCCATTTAGCTATAAATAAATGAAACCTAAATCATGGAGTAGCATTATTCTAATGTAGATCCAACTTTCTCAATTATTGTTAGTAATTTTTTGTTTTTCTCTCATCATCATGAAATTTGTCTCTCTTTTTTAAAAGAAAATTTATTATAAAGATATAGTTTATAAAAATATTTTTTTTCTAAATAAGCTTGTCCACTTTCACTGTAACCATTATTTTTTATATACAATTCCAAAGAGACAGATCAACATGAACTCAAATAATTTTCATTTATTCTTTTTGTTAGATAAGGGATAAAAAATAACATTAAGAACACCTAAAAGCTTCCCGCTCCCTTTTAATTTTATCCTTGAGATCTTTTCCATCATCGATCCTATAAAAGTGAGTATCAGTCATATATTATTATGTCTTGAAATATTTTGGCAAGTTTTATGTCTATCTTGTTTTCCATCTTCTAAATAGTGTTCAAAAGTTTCAAATTATTTGCATAATTATAATAAAACCAACATAGATCCATCTTAAATCCATATCTATTAACTGTTGAGACGAATCATATTTCTTGAGGTATAGATTTTTTCTTGATCATGGGTGAAAAAATGAAGATGGGTGTCTATTTTGGGGGGTCTCGTGAGAAAATAATTCTGGTTTTTTCATGTTTTTCAACTTCGAGCGAACAAAAGTGATATTTTTGTTTAAAATTTCACTTTGCAGTAAAAATAAAACTTTTACAGAATTATGTTAGCTTTTTATTCATAATTTTTTCAATTTTTTTTATTGAGATTTGATATGTCGATTTCGCAAATGTTTGACAGTGTGTTCTTATCAAATGAAAAGACTACAAAATAGTTATGATTTGTTGCGCCACTAAAATCGTTGTTAGACTGGTTTTTTGCAAAAACAGAAAATGCTACGATAATCTACACACAATGTACTAATGCCTGACTATAAGTTTGTAACCAATTGATCTATATACTAATTATTATATTTTTTTAAAGTCGATCAATGGGGAAACTCAATCGATTTTCAACATCTTTTTTGTTGTGCCCCTTTTCACTCAATCGGCTCTAAAAATAAAAAATCTATGAACACCCTTTTTAAGTAGACACGCCAATTAAGATTCCCAATTTTTTTTCAATTTTTTTGGTGGTGTATTTTTAAAGTTATGAATCTTTCTTTTCACCGTTTTTTTAAAGAGATGAATCCTAACTCGACACATGTTATGAAAATAAAACTTAAAAAATATAATTTCTTATCTATATACAACAAAATTTATATCCACGTAAAGTAGATTCAATGATGAACCTAATGGTATCAAGTCCGACATTCGTTTTGTTGTGTAAGAGGTGGTTTTTCCCTTCTGAAAATGGAGAAACCTGGAAATTCTGCAGAAATGTGAATTTTCCATGTTTCAGAGAATATTCGGCTGAATAATTGTTCGGCCGAATAATTATTCGGCCGAATACCCTTTTTCCATAACGGCACCGTCAATTACAGCGAAGGTTATTTGGCCGAATAATGAAACAGAAAAAAAAACTCGTCGGCCGAAATTTTTTTTTTTATGTTTTCTATACTCGTATAAATAAACTTAAATTGATTCATTATTTTCACATGTTTTAACTTCGCATATTTCTTGTCAAACTAATTTTGAAAAGGTTTTCAAAGAATACATATTTTTGCAAAAGGAGGTTTTTACAAGGTATGTTTCTTCTTATTTTTTTCCAAAAGGAACATTGAAGGAGTTTTTTTGTAAGGCATTTTTGTAAAGGAGTTTTTTTTCTAAGGCATATTTGCAAGGAGTTTTTTCAAAATGTTTTTTTTCTTAGACTTGTTTGCAAAGTAGTTTATGCAAAGAATGTTTCTTTCCAAGGAGGCTCTTTCCAACGGTTGTATTTAAAAAGTGTTTATTCCGAAGTATTTTTGCAAAAAAATTGTATTTTTCCTTCTTATTTCTTTGAAAGGGATTTTTTCAAAGAGGTGTTTTGGTAAGGTAATTTACAAATGGTTTTTTTCCAAGATAATTTTGCACTTCTTATTTCTTTGAAAGGGGTTTTTTCAAATAGTTGTTTTGCTAAGGTATTTTGCAAAGGATTTTTTTCCAAAGTACTTTTGCACTTCTTATTTATTTGAAAGGGGTTTTTTCAAATAGTTGTTTTGCTAAGGTTTTTTGCAAAGGGTTTTTTTCCAAGGTAGTTTTGCACTTCTTATTTCTTTGAAAGGGGTTTTTTGAAAGAGTTATTTACTCAAAGTATTTTTGCAAATAATTTATTTCTTTACAAGGGTTTTTTCCAAGATATGCTTACAAATAAGTTTTTTTTCAAAGTACTTTTTCCTAGTGGCTTTTTTCCTAGATATTTTTTCAAAGAGGTTTTTTTTCCAATGATTTTTACAAAAATGATTTATTTACAAGCTGTTCTTACTATTTTCCAATGGGTAGGTGATTTATTGTCAAGAAGTTTCTTATTTCTTTCCAAGAAGGTTTTTTTCAAAGAAGATTTTTGTTCAAAGAGTTTTTTCAAAGAAAAGTTAATTCCAAAGAGAGCTTCTTCAAAAGACTCTTACAAGATTTTTATAAGGTGAAGTAAATTTCAGTTCATGTTTTTATAAATTTCGTAAATGTTTTAAAATCTTAATTTATTTATTTTTACTATAAAGTAATGATTTTTTAATTTATCATCTATAGATTAAACAATCATGGTCAATAAGAGAAAACGTCAAAAAAAGGTGATCGTAAACGTGATGATGATAGTAATAGAGAAAAACAAAAACTCAGATATATTGCCAAAAAAAAAAAGGTTGCCAAAACGGAAGAAAGAATTATTGAAGATATAAATACAGATTTACATGATAATGTTGAGGAAATGGAAATTGAAAATAGAGTACAAGAAGAACAAATTGAAGTTGAAAATACCATTGTAGAAGATGTAAATAGTGATTTACATGCTAATGTCGATGAAGTCAATATTGAAGATCAAGTTCAAGATCCAGAAATTGGACCTGGTATGTATATATCATATATTTTCCAAATTCATTTTTTTATAATAAATTTTATTTTTGGATATATGTTAAATTAAATTTAACTTGATGTATAGGTACTTTCACCATTGATGATGAAATGTTAGAAGACATTGATTGCGACAAATATGGATAAAAACTACCAATACATGTTGCACGATATCGTGCTACAAAGTTTTATGATGAAGTTCTCAAGGATTACTCAATAACAGGACAAGCACAAATTTTGAGATGTTTATTAGTGTCCAAGAAGTTAGAAGGTGCTACATCATTATTGGGTATTCACAAGGCGACAAAAGAGTCGAAATTGAAACAAAATGTGATGGAAAATATAGGTGATGCAATAAAAAAATTTGGAAAATCCAGGAAGAAAGATATCAGTGCTGCATGTAAAGCAATTTATATAGCAATTCTTTCAGGGAGTACTAAACAAAAGCGTTTGACATCAGAACTAGCAAAAGCAGTTGGAACATCAAGAAAGACATTATACAAACATAGCAAATTCAGAATGCAAATAGATGAAAATAATGAACTTGCTTGTTGGGCAATTATTTGTAGACAACCTTACAAAGATAGGGAGCAAGTGTTAAAGATATTGTATGAGAATATTGGTTGGAACATGCTCGAGTTTCACCAAATTCAAGAGATGTGATACGCAAAAGAATATCACGAAATGTATATGAAAGCCAACCAAAACATATAATGGAGATGACACAAGTACAATTGTTCAATAAATTAAAGGAAGATCATCGTGGAATAAATATATCAATCACTACATTTGTGCAACAAAAACCATGGTATGTTAGACCTATTACTATACGTGATACATGTTGTTGTCATTATCATGTGCAATTTCAGTTATATTATAACACGCCTCTTGAATTTGGTAAAATGTTTTGGACAAATTCACCACCTCCTCCCACAATACGTGAATTCATATCTCAAATTTTATGTGAGAGAAATCCTGATGAAGTATTTTATTCAAAGAAATGTGTCAATGGAAAACATTGTCATCATTGTGGAAATCTGGTGCTATTCCACAATAAATATCCTATCGATAATGATCAATCGTTGTCAAATGTAAATGTTGATTGGAGGAGATACGAATACATCAATTATAGTACAAGTTCTAGTGATTCACATTCTAAAAGAATTGATTTGCTAGAAGACAAGATATGCGTGATAGATTTTATCAAAAAATTTGAAAGCGAAATTTATAAATACACCTATCATTCACATAGAGCACGATGGCAAGATCTTCAATTCAAACAGTCTCGTGAAATTTTTCCACCCGGAACAATTTTGTCCGTGGTTGATTTTGTTGAAAACTATACATTTGCTGCACAAAAAGAGATACAGAGTGAATACTATCACTCTGACCAAGTTTCGATATTTGTCCATGTTGTATATAAACATTCTCAACAGGATGTTGATGGCATTGAAAGCACATGTGACAATCGAGATGCGATTAAAGAATATCACTTCTATATCAGCGATGATCGTACACACGATACACATTTTGTTCAACATTGTATAGAAAATATTTTCTATGATTCACTGAAAAAAACCGGAGTTAAATTTAATGAACATTGGATATGGTCTGATGGATGTGTGGGTCAATTTAAATCTTCACGATCATTTTTTTGGTTATGTTGAATTCATAAAGCGTTGAACATTAAACATCACTGGAATTTCTTTGAAACTAGACATGGAAAAGGTGAACATGATGGTGTAGGAGCATGCGTAAAAAGAGCACTTCGAAGATGGCAAATGAACTATTATTCTGCACGGTTTTATTCAGCTGCAGAGGTTGTCCAATGGTGTCAATTAAATCTAAGCCATGATTATAATCAACAATCAAAAGATGTGCGCAGGTATGTACACTATTTTTTTAATTTATATTATTTCTTGAAATTTAAAAAAATGTACACTAACATTTAAGTACATGTACACTAACATTAAAAGTTGTTCTTTGAAAGTGATTCATCATTTATTGTGTAGGTTTTTTTGGCTTGTTGGGGTCCAAGATATAAATAGATCAATACCATATGATGCTAGCACCATATATGGGACTATAGATCTTCACTCTATTCAAACAAAATCATTTCAAAATGTGTTTGCATTTGACAGTAAAAAGCAATCATGCTTTTGTCATATTTACACTGAAAATGTTGAATCTACAGAAGTTTGTGAAAACTTTACAAACAACTATGTAAAAGCTTGGAAACACACAGAGATTAATCCAAAAGAAAAAATGCCACTGGCAAGTGTAGAATAATTAGAATCAGAATGTAACGCCCCATATTTTGACTAGGCATGTTTATGAGTTAGACACCTTTCACTTTATTGCTGTTATCTGTTTGACTCAGTTAGACAGTGTGAACTATATTTTCGGCATGATAGACATGATGATATGTTGCTACTGTGTTAATGATGTTACTATATTCGTGCAGTTATTAAGTTATGGTTATCATGAGATTCTTTTATTTCATACTGACAGTGTATGTTTGATAATCATCCTGGAGGAAATGTGATATATATGATGTGGTAATTATGCTGTGATCGATTTAATGATTTGATGTGATGAAATAAATGATGCTGACAATATGGATCAGACAGTGATAGAATGTAAAATATACGGTGTTGTACATAGACGCCATCCTATGATGAAATTGATAAAACTGTTATATTCCAATACATACCTGTGATGAAATTGTGACGTGAAATAAAATGATGTTGATAATATGGATCAATTGGTGATCGAATGGAAATGCTTGTTATAAAAGGTGTATCTTGAGGAATACTAACCTACAAGACATAAGGGCTATGGGATAGCCGGGTACTTGATCTGATATACGGAGAAGAACCTATCTGGATTTTTACAAAAGTCACTGGAACAATGTACTAGCTCCTCACAAAGTGCGAGATTTTATTTGTATGATACTATGCAACAGGAATCCTGAACACGTGTTTTTCAATAAGAGGTGTGTAGGTGGGAGAAAAGGCCATGAATGCGGTGATTTGACATTGTTCCATAGGAACTTTCCTATCGATCCAACACACCATGGATTGTCAGATATCACCATTAGGTGGAAGAGGTACGAGTACGTCACCGTGAATCCAACACATTCTTAATCTGTGCCATCCAAGAGGATCGACTTGCTCGATGATGAGATTCTTGTTTCAGATTTCATGGAGAAGTTTCAAAGTCAGATTTATAAATACATAAAGCACTCCCATACGTCCATGTGGCAAGCTTCAGAATTGAAACATTTCTGTGAGGTATTTGAGCCGGGCACAATCTCATCAGTGGTAGACTTTGCTCCTCAAAGAGAGATACAGAGTGAGTACTATCACTCCGATCGGTGTCTATCTTCGTACATATGTTCTACAAACATGCTCAGGAAAACATTGATGGTAAGCATAGCACTCCCCAGTCACATGAAGTGATCAAGGAGTACCATTTTTATGTTAGTGATGATCGTGAGCATGACACATTGTTCGTTCAACACTGTTTTGGGTTGCTTTATGATTCATTCAGGCAGAGAGGTGTGTCATTTACTGAACACTAGATTTGGTCAGATGGGTGTGCAGGGAAATTCAAATCAGCACACTCATTTTATTACTTGAGTCGCCTGCACAAACAGACAGGAATCCGACACACTTGGAGCTTTTTTGAGACAGGGCATGGGAAGGGTGAACATGATGGCGCAGGTGCATGTGTGAAATGAGCACTTCGAAGGTACCAGATGAGTCATGGTGCAACTCGACTCAAATGCTCCACTGAAGTAGTTGATTGGTGCACACGTCATTCGGGACATCAGGGTCTCAAACAAACAAGGCTAGTGTGCAGGTAATAAACTCCAAACTCAATTAATAAGCTAATAACATTCAATATCAACATTTCCAAAAGAACACATGTACTCGATAGGAATTTACATATGACAAACTGAATTCCATGCAGGTTCTTTTGGGATGTTTCCCTTGGAGATGTTAATAGATCCATTCCACCATCCCTGGTACGAGGGAATTGCATTCTGTTCGAAGTAAAGATATGGGGGACATATTTTCCATTGAAATGAGGAAGTATGCCTGCTTTTGCGATTTTTGCATTGATGCAAATGGATGCGGGCTTGATCACTGTGAAAATGATTTATATGTCAAACCATGGAAACATGTATCTCTTAATCCAAAGGGCCCACATCCATTTCCAACATGGCAAGAGATGCACACTAAAGAGGCAATGGTCTCATTAGATCATGATCGAGTTTTCGATATGGTTAGGGAAGGTACAAGAGTCTTCATTAAGTTAATTAGTTCATTATATCTTACACATATACAAATGTTGTAGAAATTTGCACATAGGACATTTGAATAATATTTGTAATGTATCTTGCACGTGATGTATTCGTTGTCATTGCACCCCTCCACAAGAAAGAAAATGTTGCATACTATTTTATGCGGTGCACGCAAATAAAGAGTAGATTGGTGCGACCCTACCAAGATGGGGACTTCACATACCAGGTTGGAGACATGGTTCTAATGGGACATTTTTTTGAAAAAGTGAAAAAACAGGGTGCTCACATTATTTACAGAGATTTTATGCCTGGATATATATATCATGTCAATACAGTCATTTGGTGGTTGCAGCTCGGATACCTCTAACAAAAATCAAGGTAAAGAGAGGTGATCCAAAGAGGTGGAAGATGACAGAAGTTGACCATGATCATATTATGGATACTTGCATTCCTAAAACCCATTGGCCAGATGAATGAGTTACATGTATGCCACTTGCATCGTTGGCATAGTTTTCATGTTGTCTTGTCTAATATTTTTTTGGATATTTTTGTGGAGGTTGTTTTATAAATGTATTTTTGTATATATGCTTAATGTCAAGAAAACAAATACTAGATGGGAAGCATTTGTGAAATTTGGGTCATGGTGCTCCAATGTGAATACACTTGAACATGTACATGTTCTAATTTTAGATTTTGATTTCAAATACAATTGTAATGTAATTGAGAATTTAAAATACATCTATACAATGTGGAATGGTGAAATTTAAATTTTTAATTGTATAATGTATTCTAATTTTAAATTTTGATTCCAAACTTGCAAAATTGTATACATTATAATTTCGAGGTTAAACCAAAATCAATAAACTTATGTATTTTAGGTTTTAGGTCACTAAATAATTGCTTCAACTAAGTAAAATTCATGATGGCCAAAACTTAATTTCTATTTTCATATTTATAAGAATGGAAATCATGTGAAATGAGTTTGGGTAGCTTGAAAACACATAGCTATCATAAGTATCTTGAAAACACAAGGAAAAAGGAATTGAGAGATAACTACCGTGGTTAGCATGCAATGCATTCCCACTTAATTCAATTTAGGAGTATGATGATTAAGGCATACATTGTTTATGCAATTGAGAGTCCGCACACCTTCAAGGAAATTTATATGGCTCTAGACTTTATCCTTAAACCTATAGACTCTTCTATGTCCCTTGTATTCATATGTGACAATGCTCTATATAATAGATACTCAATGTTGTCACCTACCTTGAACTTGAATTTGGTGATCGATTACCATTTTGTGTAACATTCTTTAATATACGAATATAAAAAATTTTGGGCATTATAATTATTGCTTGGACCACACATTCTTGTATTGATAACCTAGAATTTTTGTTATTTAGGACTATTGTGTTTCCCTTGATTGTTCATAGTCTATCATTGAAGCTTCAACCAAAGGTCTCATACATACCCATGTGTGGTATATATGTGACTCTTCCTTAGCTATAATTTTTGTGATGTGACCGCAATAAATCCATATTTTTTAATTTTTCTTACCAAGGGAAATGAAGGGCACCAAAACACTCCTTCAATTTGGTTTCCTTCCAAAGCAATTGATTAATAATTAGATTGACCTTGCTAGTAGAATTTTTACATTCGTGGGTGACATTTAGTTATGGTGATTTGGTGGTTGAAAATCCCTTTGCTTGACACTTGTTATAATTCACATAATGAATGTTCGTCCATATCATCAAAATGATTTGTAAGGTTTTGTCATAAGTAGTTGGGAAGCATAATCTCACAAAACATTATTTTGTTTGTTGATGTAAGCATTCATTAACTTTACATACTCGCATTCAATTTAAAAAGTAATTTTGTACATGATGTGAAGATTCAACATACAAGAATAGTACATGGAAAGGTATTAACTTGTACATGCCTTCATATATGCAACTTACCTAGTTGGATCAAATGGTTGCATTATCTCCATTTGTCATCAAAACATAAATCATATGAAATAGTTGTACAAGCATAGTTTCTACCATAGTTGTACAAGCATCTGGAAACTAGAGATTTTAATTTTAAATTTTAATTGAATTGGAATCTAGAAACTGTAAGTGAATTGTAATGTGTAGACAACATAATGCAAAATGTCAATTTCAATTTTCAATTTGAAATATATTCTAATTTTAAATTTTGATTTCAAATACAAATTTGAGAATTTAAAATACATCTATATACAAGGTAAAATTGTAAAATTTAAATTTTAGATTGTACAATGTATCATAATTTAAAATTTTTATTTTAGAAGCAATTGTGATGTAATTGAAATTGAACTTGTAAATTGGAACAACACATTGTATTCTCAATTGAAATTACACATTAAAATTGAGATTTTAATTTTAAATTGTAATTGAATTGGAATGTGTAAATTGTAATTGAATTGTACTATGTAGACAACATAATGTAATCAAAATTTCAATTATTAATTTCAAATGTATTCTAATTTTACATGTTGATTTCATTTATGCAATTGTAATGTATTTGAAAACGAGCTTTTAAAGTGCAATTGAAATTACACATTAAATTGAAAATTTTACATTGTAATTGAATTGGAATTGTAATTTCAATTTTAAAACGTAATGTATGTATTCAATTCTAAATTTTGGAAGATGTGAACTCTAATGTAGTTGAAATTTGCATTTTAAATTGAACTAAATTTTAACTACACATTAAATTTGCATTTGAAATGACAAAACATAAATTTGTAACTGTAATAAGTATGTCCAAATCTAATATAAAAAACAATCGATTTCAAATCATATACAAAATACACATGAAAACATCAATATGATAAAATATATAAAATATCCAAAAGTCCATATCCAAAGTCCATATATGATAAAATTCCATGTATAAATTATATGAATCCATATCCAAAACATGATAACGTATATATAGATCATCCAAAACACGGAAATGTATAGATCATCAACTCATCAGCCACTACCCCCATGAGGCCTGTGATCGTACCTCTGACTACCCTCCTGTGCAGCAGCTCGCTGCTGTCTCTGAGACTCTAAACCCTCAAGGAATTGTGCCATATCCGCTGTGTCAATCGTGATATCCAGGATCTGGGTAGGAATACGGGTAGATGGCCCTTCATCACGATAATGTACGCGAGGTACATCCCAACTATGTGTGAAATCCAGTGTAGCATTGACACCCGCCTGTTGCGATTCCTATGTAATAGTTCATTACATGTAATAAGTTAGATTTATTAAAAATTAAAACTAAATTTAACATAATTTAAAAGCTATCCGTAAAAAATTGAAAAATAAACTACAAAAATCAATTACTAAATGTGACTAAATAACATGAATTGGAACATAAATTAAAACTCACATGTGTCTCTAGACCCGACTCGTTAGAACCTTCATGGTCCTCATGTCCATAATTAGGATCTACCACCTTTCCGTTTCCCTGTACAATTTGAAATTCATTTGAAGTTAAGATCTACAACATAAATCTTGAAAATTAAGAAATAAAACACAAATTATTTAAACTGAGAAATAATATTCAAACACAAATTAAATTGGAACATAAATTATAACTTACCCTGACTGGCGGACCAATAGATGGCTCGCTAGCAAAGAGTTGATCCATGAATGGGGTCCCCTGCATGTATCAATAGAATACCACTCCCTTAAGTATTATTGACCATTCAATTTGCGACATTGATATGATGTAACATGAATAACATATATACATAATTATACTAACGTATACCTATTGTGTAGCGACGCATCTACGATATAACTGAAAGTATGCATCTCGCGCTGACTCAGCATACCGCAGTAGGGTCTCGCGATCGAAACTCCTAAGCATGTCACTAGAGACATGCTCTATATCTGGCTCTGCAAGTGGATGGGGTGGTTTAAAGGCCTCTACATGCGCAGCAACAGCAACATTGCCCAAGGCAATGAACAGCGAGTCTGCAAGGTCAACTCTAGCCTCTGCAGCAAGCTGGGATGATTTTTCCACATCCCCCGACCTGATAACCACCCTCTCTGGAAGCAGTATCAACCTCAAAGTAGGTGGCACAAAGGCAGGGTCTCTCTGAGCTCTAGAACGTTGGTAGGAGCATTCCTTGCCAGCACCATAGAACTAGGACCCTGTGCTAGTGGAATCTGGGTCCATGTCCAAAACAAACTCTGCATAAACATGTTTTGCAAAGTACAATGGGACCTGGTCATGATGGGGGAACATGCCCCATGCTCCCACGAATCAATCATATATATGTGGTGCCACGACCTCCAACTTAAACTCCCTGAGTCTAAGTGGTTGACTAGGGCTGCGGTCAAGAGGGATGTCAAATAAAGCACCCTTGATGTCATGCCCTCTTATGGTGACTTTGACATCCTCCCATTTGTGGATCCCAATGACACCATCTCTCCTCCTCTGGCATGAATGTCGCCAAATGTCACTGAGAGGTCCTACCCTCTTGTAGAGGGTCAACATCTCATCAATTGATGATAACATCATCAACAAAGATCGCCATGTGGGAGAATCCTCCCTCAAAGTGCTCACACATGATCTCACCCACTCTCGCTGGGAAATAATGTTAGCGAGAGTGATTTGTGCAACCTCATCATCATACGATCCCCCTGATGGAGCACCTGCAATCTAAACCAAAACACAAATGTTACTAAAAATATATATTATAACTTGCATCTAAAATTCAATGCATTATATACTAAAAATTTACTGAAAATGTGCTACCAAAAAATATGCACCTGATGCACTCGTGTCTTGTTGCACATCCTCCTCCTGGGGATCCACATGTATGTCATCGGGATGAACCGACACACTATCTCTCCTGCTACCGCCACCAGTGGCAGCCGACCCCAGCCTGGCATCACTCCTCGGTGAACGGGGACGTTGTCGATGGCCGCCCCATCAGGCGATGTCAGATCCTCTCGTTCTTCGCGGAGCACGAAGCACTGAATCTCTCTCTTCGGGACAATCTGCATCACATTTCAATTTCTAATTCTAATTTTCTTTCAAATTCTATTCCAAATTTCACATTTCAATTATAAATTTTCTCATTTCAATTTCAAATCCTATTCCAAATTTAACATTTCAATTTCAAATTCAAATTCAATTGAAATTTCAAATTCTATTCCAAATTTCACATTTCAATTTCAAATTCAAATTCAATTCAAATTTCAAATTCTATTTCAAATTTCACATTTCAAATTCAAATTCAAATTTCAATTTCAATTTCAAATTTCAAATGCAATTCCAAATTCAATTTCAAGGCCACCACTGGACTAGAGTTTGCTCCTATTGATCCTCAACCATCGAGTGAAAGGAAGGTTCAAATTCAAATTCAATTCAAATTTCAAATTGTATTCCAAATTTCACATTTCAATTTCAAATTCAAATTGTATTCCAAATTTCACATTTCAATTTCATATTCAAATTCAATTCAAATTTCAAATTCTATTTCAAATTTCACATTTCAAATTCAAATTCAAATTTCAATTTCAATTTCAAATTTCAAATGCAATTCCAAATTCAATTTCAAGGCCACCACTGGACTAGAGTTTGCTCCTATTGATCCTCAACCATCGAGTGAAAGGAAGGTTCCTGGAATAAAATAGCCCCGCTCATGTCGATGATACCAATACTAAGGAAATCAATGCTTAATTGAATGAGCATTTACCCTGCCGCGAGAATAATGAGGAGGAAGGAATACAACCGCATCCTCGTCCAGAGGACGCAATCTCATAGAAGTAGTGCATTGAAGCCAGTGATAATCTGTGACTTGATGGAAATGACATAACTATAATGAAATAAATTAAGGATCAGAGTGGTGATAGGGCTATACATGAGGAAGGAAAGATGGGATTGGCATGCAAATTTCCTAGCTTATTCGACGTCCTAAAGCTTTTACAGTGCTTAGTTTTGGAATTCCTATGTAAGGAATATCGGGAAACCTCTAGGAAGGTCATCACAGCTCCTAGGGGGGATAAGACTACGAAGAAAGGAAGGAAGGTTATGGAAGAAAATCCCCCGAGGGTGACTCGGGAGCAAAGGCAGGTCTGTCACTTGTCTTGTTTCTTCCAAGAAAGAATCCCCCAAACTATCTGCGG
Source organism: Larix kaempferi (assembly GCA_027924585.1). Taxonomy (NCBI): domain Eukaryota; kingdom Viridiplantae; phylum Streptophyta; class Pinopsida; order Pinales; family Pinaceae; genus Larix; species Larix kaempferi. The sequence goes on from BSBM01000008.1 coordinate 5,277,207, forward strand.
GGATATCAAGAAGGTCAAGAAGAATTTATGGGAACAAGTTAAATCCCTCAAGATTGAGGAAGTTAGAGAGGTTACAGAATGGGTGCAAGACCTGAGAACAACTGCTCGCAGGATGGCATCCTACGACAGGCTCACGGTGACCTACTAGGTTATGAAGGGGCTTCTCTCCCATGTCCTCATGGAACAAGTGAAGTTGTGAACAAGGAAATTGATGACAAGGAGCTAGCGCAGCCTTGGAATGAACATAATAGAGATTGTCAAATAATGTACAAGAAAATCGACATAATGGCTAGCAAGATGGGGTACATTTCTATCGACCCCTGCTTTGGGATCTGTTTATCTGGTATTACCTTTGCAGGTGCGACTGGTTTGGTGAAGATCAAGGGCAAGGGAGGCTAGGCTATGGCGGATGACACCTCTAGAGATAGGGCATGTGCGAGAGAAGGTAATATTAAGGAGTTGCGAGGGTCACGTCCTTCCGTCGGTGTGAGTTCATCAAAATTCGTCTGAATAGCTCCTAGGGTTCCTCAATCCTTTTGTAATTTGGGTCGGGTTTATCTATGTCTTGGTTGTTCCTTGGCTAATAGTAGTATAGGTTTCAGTTTAAGGAATCGGTGTATGAAGAACAAATGACAGTTTGCATGTGTCTATAGTAAATTGATCCTTTTTCTCAAGTTGATGTATGGTGGGGGAAGGGAAGTTATCGAACATCTGATTGTTGTGTTGTCTAAACACTAACAAAGCCCAATTTAATGAAGCCATGTACTCTTTTTGATATAATAATATGATATTTTATTCAAAAAAACAAAACTAGATTAATATCATTTTTATTTACAATGAAAATTAAAAAATATTATAAATATAATTTTTAATTATTATAATATTATTATTATTATTAAAATCTAGATAAATTAGGATAAGGTGCACTCTTAATGCAATTTTTTACAATGCTATTATTAAAAAAAATTAAAAAAAAGAATAAATCACATAAAAGAAATTCTTAACATTGAGTGAATTTTTTGGTATTTATTACATCTTAAAATAAAAAGCCACAAGTGCGTAGTCCATGCTATCTTTGCTAAGTGCATAGATGGTGTAGAGATACCATGCTTAAATTTTGTTGAAGCTTTAAGTGATATGAGGACAGATTTCACATGTTAAAAAAAATTAACCATGAAAAATATATGAAAAATAGAATATAACCGTAATGAACTCGTAGTGATATGTATCTAATTTTTAAATTTCAACATAATTTTTAAATTTTAACATAAGATATCATGTATATAATTATGTAAAGAATTAAAAAAAAAATGTTATTATCTTATGTTTAGTTTTTTATTTTACTAATTTCATTTAAAGAAATGTTATTGCTTTTATGATTAATTATTTTCATTAATTTCATCTATATATAATAGTTTTTTAACTAATTGCATTTAAAGAAATGTTATTGTTTTTATGATTAATTATTTTCATTAAGTTCATCTATATATAATAGGTAAAAGATCTCAATATTATATAGGATTGAGACAAAATATCAAACCTAGACATGGATGGAATATTTACGTCAAATAAAAGTTATAATATAATAGTTAATCATAAAAATCATATAATCAACACATAGACCATATTTAATTATGACACAAAATATCCAACCTAGACATGGATGGAATATTTACGTCAAATAAAAGTCATAATATCATAGTTAATCATAAAAATCATATAATCAACATATAGACCATATTTAATTATAATTAATTGTGATTAATTATAATAACTGTTAACAATATTTTACCATAGTCTATTCGTAAGCAATCATTATTAAATATAATGAATTTTAATTAAAGTAATTATTTGAAATATAAACCATTATAGTTTATTATAAATTTAAATTATTTCTTATTTTATTTTAATAATAATAATTTAATTTACTATATGTCAATTTTTTTTATGATATTTTCTTGTTCAGAAGAGAATTTCTCTCCACAATATGTCTTTATTTTATTTTTATTTTTATAAATAATTATTCATATTTTTTTTAATAATGTAAACAATATTAATATTATCATATTTATAAAAAGTTTCCTATTTTAATATTAATAATGTTATGTTAATAAATTAATTCAAAATTAATAAACAATATATGATTATATATATTATTAATATTCATTTTTTTAGTTTTTATATTATAATATTAATATTAATATATGATTTTTTTTCAATCTTCTTGGCATTCTCGGAGGATTGAAAAATAATTGGCAGCATTTCTGCTTGCAAATTCACATACTAAATAATTTTTAAACAAATAAATGCAAAATAAATTTAGAATCCTAAAAGTATTTCAAATTTAAAATAGTTTTGGTTTTTGTTTTGAAATGGTTTTCTGTTTTAGGTTCAAATGGTTTTTTTTTCAATCCTCTTCGCGTTCTCGGAGGATTGAAAAAGAATGGGCAGCATTTCTGCTTGTAAAATCACATTTTAAAATAAAATCGGTAGCATTTATGGGGTGAAATGCTACCGGTTGATATAAAAACAAAATTAAATTAAATAATTTAAACAAATAAGTGACAAATATCTAAAACTGCAAATCTATTTCAAATTTGGTTTTTGTTTTGGTTTGACATGGGTTTTTGTTTTGGTTTGAAGTAGGTTTTTGTTTTAGTTAAATCAAATGGTTTTTTTTTCAATAAGTTTGGTTTCAATGGCGGTTTAGTTTCATTGCCTACATCCTAACCATTTCTAGAAAACTAAATTAAACCTAGATTTGATAAAAATACACAAATTTATACATAAAATACAATATATATATATATATATATTTTAAATAACAAAACAAATGGTGGATTTCCACCCACCTGGTGGAAGAGATGACATGGCGTTGCTATGGGGAGGTGGCATCACTGTGGGTCAGACATGTGCTCGGTTGAGGTCCCCGGTCACTGTTCTTTGTCTCTGTCTCTGTCAAGCACGAAAACAGGGCCGGTCGGGCCCTGTTTTGTTTTTTTTTCCTTTGTCACATTCCCTCGATCGAGCAAACCCTTGATCGAGGGTTTGCTCGATCGAGGGTCTTTCAACGCACAACCACACAGACATTTTTGTTTTTTTTTTCTGACGGATTGAACAAACCCTCGATCAAGGGTCTAACAAAACCCTCGATCGAGCCAAACCTCGATCGAGGGTTTCGTTAAACCCTCAATGGAGGGTTTAAAACATCCTCGATCGAGGTATGTTAAAGCCCTCGATCGAGGTAGTTTTAAACATTCGATCGAGCATAGAAAACCTCGATCGAGGGCTTGAAATTACCTTAATCGAGGTTTCGAAAAACAAATTTTTGCCTTGTGATCCGCCAAAAATGGTGAACCACATTCGTGGATTCACCCCCAAGTAGTACCAAAATATCCAAGGGATCCTTGAATTGATTTATTCTGATCTATGTGGTCCTATATCTGCACCCTCCTTGAGTTCTTATTTGTATTATGTTAGTTTCATAGATGACTTCTATCACAAGTCATGGGTTTATTTTCTGAAGGCAAAGAGTGAAACTTTCAACAAGTTTCAAGAGTTTAAAGCATTGGTTGAGAATTAGACTGGGAATCACATGCGTGCTTTGAGATATGATAATGGAGGAGATTTTGAGTCCCATGAGTTCAATGAATTCTGTCAAGATACAAAAATATAAAAACTAACTATACCCTACAACCCCTAGAAAAATGGGGTTACTGAAAGAAATAACAGAACAATATGTGAGGTTGCAAAATCCATGATGTGTGATTGGGATCCGCCCACATCCTTATGGGAAAAAGTCTCCAACACTACTGTTTATATTCAAAACATAATCCCTCATGCTATCTTGGGAGAAAAGACTCTTGAAGAGGTTTTCAATAGTGAAAAAGCAAATATTGGACACTTGAATATTTTCTGTTGTCTTGTTTACATTCACATACTAAAAGAGAAGAGGACAAAGATAGATCCATCTAGAAAGAAAGGAAGATTTGTTGGATATAGTGAATCCTCCAAATCCTATAGAATTTATGTTCCAGTACAAAGAAACATTGAAGTCAACATAGATGTTACATTTCATGAAGAGGCTGCCTTCAAGTGCTCCAAAGAACTTCAGTGTGATTCAGATATGGAGGAGCATGATACTCCTATGATGGAGGATCCAATTTCTGATTCTTCCCTTTCAGATAGTGAGAGGGAGAAGCTAGATGAGTCCGTAGATCCACTTGATCCTAAAGAGCCAAAAGATGTGGTATAAATATATCTTGATGAAACTCCTACTAAGAGGAGATATGCATGGTATCAAGACATTATGCAAGAGGCAAAAAATCATGGAGCACTTCTAAGCTCATCCAGAGAGCAAAAGAGACCTGAAATATTTTTAGGATATGTAGCACAAATGAGTCACATCAGTGATTCAGAACCCTCTACTTATGAGGAAGGCTCAAAGATGCAAGTATGGAGATATTCCATGGTAGAAGAATACAAATCTATCATGAAGAATGATGTGTCTGAAGTGGTTCCTAAACCTGATGGGAAGTCTGATAGTAAAGTTCCAAGTGGCTTTAAGTAATCAAGCATGTAGCTAATGGAAGTATTGAAAACTATAAATAAATATTTGTGGCTCGTGGTTTCTCACAGAAAGAAGGGATAAACTATGATGAGACATTCACTCCTGTGGCTAGGTACACTACTATCTGAACCATAATTTTCCTTGCTTCAATTTTGGGTTGGAAACTTCACCAAATCAATGTGAAGACTGCCTTCCCCAATGGTGAGTTTGAGGAAGAGGTTTACATACAACAACTTGAGGGATTTGTAATTCATGGGAAGGAGTCCCATGTATGAAAACTTAAGAAATACTTGTATGGGATTAAGAAGGCCCCGAGGGCTTGGTATTCAAGGATTGAAAGCTATCATTTGAGCTTGGGCTTCTCCAAAAGCGAAGTTGACCCCAACCTGTACTTCAAGGTTGTGAAGAATCAACCATTGATCTTGGTTCTCTATGTTGATGAATTTTTCCTTACTCGAGATGAGAAACATATAGATCAGTGCAAGATGGAGCTCACTTCTGAGTTTGAAATGAAAGAATTAGGTCTTGAGCACTATTTTCTTGGTCTAGAATTTTGACAAAGGAAAGATGAGATCTTTTTTTCTCAAGGAAAGTACACAGTCGATGTATTGGGGATATTTGGTATGACGGAATGCAAGTCCATGTTTACTCCAATGGTGTCTAATCAAGAGAAGCTACATTAGTCATATTCTGGATCGGATCTAGTGGATCCTACCATGTATAGATAGCTCATTGGTTCCTTGATGTATTTAATACATAGTAGACTAGGCATATGTTATGCAGTGAGTATCTTGAGTCAGTTTATGTCTGAGGAAAGACATAGAATTTGGGTTGCTACCAAGCATATGGTTAGATACCTTCGAGATACTATTGCTTATGGAATCATATATGCTTATAATGGTGGAGTGATGTTACTTGGATATGTCAACTCCGACTGGGGTGGTAGTATTGTGGACCGAAAGAGTACATCCAGATTTTTTTTTGGCCTAGGATTAGCTATGATCTATTGGTCCAGTAGGAAGCATGGCTCCATAGCCCAAAGTACTACAAAATCAAAGTATATTGCATCTAGTACTGCCTACCGAGAAGCTGTGTGGATTAGGAAGTTGTTCAGTGAGAATATTGAGACTATAGTCATTGGCTATGACAATCATAGTTGTATTAAGCTCTTAGAAAACCATATGTTTCATTACGAATCGAAACACATTGAGATGACGTATCACTACATCAGAGACATGTTCCAGAGAGGTGACGTAAGACTTCAGTACATTGCTACTGGTGAGAAAATTGTAGATATGTTGACTAAGCCTTTGTCCATGACAAAGTATAGGTACTGATGAGACAAGCTTGGCACGGAAAAGAATGCCTCGCTCACTGAGAGGGAGTGTTAAAGTTACAACATCATGAGTCATTCTCCAGGTCAATATTTTGTGTCAAGATTGAGACTCATGTGTCGAGTTAGTTCCTTATAGGAGCTTTAGTTGGACTCAAAAATCTTGGAGAAGAATATTGAGTTGGACTCAAGAATGGTTAAGCTTCATGTGTTGAGGCAAGTTATTTGTATGTCAAAGTGATGATGTTGTATAGTCATGCTAATCAAGGATAAGGTTTTATGTGTCAAGATAGATCCTCATGTGTTGAAGTGGTGCCTCATGTGTTGAGGTGGTGCCTCATGTATTGAGGTGATGCTTTGCACGTCGAATCATATATGGTGTGTGATGTACTACTAACCATGGTTGAGCTATTAAGTCTCCCCTAGGGACTGACCACCCCTAGATTGAATTACTTTGGCATATAACCACTTGGAACAATAGTAGGACAATATGATCACATCATTGGAAAAATATCCTCAGTGTATTTGATATGATAATTAAGCTGGCACATGTGGACCATGCAGATAAAATAAGAGATAAAGATAACATGTGATAATATATGAGAGAATTCGAATTGCACATAAAAGAATTAATTAAGAGAGAATTCGAATTGTTAAATTTCAGTGAAGGCTTTAGTAAATCAAAGGAGAGCTCGAATTGATCACTACAATGATGTTAATAAAGAAAGAATCAATTAAGAGAGTTAACTAAGTGATAACAAAAATATATAGTTAACTAAGTGTTACTGCATGACAACACTTATGTTAAAATAAAAGACAAAACTTGAGTTGCAACACTTGCATGAAGACACTTAAGTTAGCCACCTAACTAAGTGGGAAATATTTTAGTTAAGGGGCGAGTTCATCCTAAGACTCAGTTCAGTGAGTTAATGCACTGCATGACAAGTTGGGTGCTCTTCTTCATGCAAGATTGATACATCTAGATGGAGGGTAAGTTCAAACTGAAGTTAGAAGATAAAATTAGAAGTTGATGCATGTGAAGAATGCATAAATATGTTATACAAGATTGATGAATTTAATGCGAAGCGAATTCTCTTCTCCCTTGAAGGAAAGGCACTTCTATTTGTGCAAGATATTATTATGAGTCTCTGTTCTTTATCTTTCTCTTGCTCTGTAATTGCACCGTGGGTGCTTGACGTAAAAGACATTCTCTGCTATCGATCAATATACTAAGGATGTTTTTGCTGGGGTTTTTTCCCTCAAGTCATAGAGGGTTTCCCCAGGGTAAATTCATGTGTCGAATGTGATTGCATATGTGTATCATTGTTATTTGATTTCAAGTACTATTGCATTTCCGAATTAAAGATAAGAAATTAACACTTTTGTTATAAAAACAAATTATGTGGCCTTAGAGAATGTCTTCAAACACTTCAAACATTTTGTGGTTTTTCAAAAGTATACACTTCCACAATTCAGAATTTTTTTAAATTATTAAAGGAAGTGTGAAAACCCTAAAGATGAATATTAGAAAGAGCAAAAAGTGAGGGTCTGTTTCATTTCTTCATATCACATGAGAGAAGTGGAAGATAAAGTGTATCTACATGAGAATGCACAAATAGTCGCGAATGCAAGAAAAGATAAAGGTTATTACAGCCAAGTAACCATTTTTTCTCTCTTCATTATTTTTATTTCTTATTAATTTTATTTCTATTTTCTTCCATTTATCACTATTGTTTCTAATTTTTAATTATTTTTGCTACATATATTTTTTGCAAGTTTGAGGGTTTTGTCTATATTTTGTAGGTTAATGGCAGATTTCTTTTAGGGTTTTACATCGACATAAATGGATAGAAAATGAGGGGCAAGTTCAACCAAGAAATGTAAATATTTTTGTGCATCCTAGCTACATATCCCCATTATTGGTTTTCTTCCTCTTATTTTCGATTTCACAATATTGTTCTTTGTTTATTAGTTATTTTTTTCCTTTACTTTTTTAATTCATTTAAGGGTTTTACTTTTATTTGTAGATTAATTGTAGATTTGTTTTAAGGTTTTACATCAATGAATATGGGTTGAAAATGAGCAAGCTCGACCATGAAATGGACACACTTTTTTGCAACATGGGTGCATGTCTAAGAGGATTTTCACCTCCCTTTATGCAGAAGTTCATTAGTTTCTTCGACCTACATGGTGTTATTCTTGGTGTTCTTGGAGCATTGATGCTACCCTTTTTATATAAGAGTACCTAGGCTCCATTTTTTTGTTGGAGCACCAAAGCTAACAATGCTCTTCATTTGTCTAAGAGCATCAATTCTCCACTTTGGGCATATTACTTCTTGTAAATGAGTGGTTTTGGACAGTTTTCATCAAACATTTTCCACATAAAAATTGAGTGGTTTTGTAATTACAACAGATCCATGACTTATTAAGTGGCTTGAATGGTTTAACATTCACTGTGATTTTGTATGTGGTTTCACTACCATTAATATATAGCAATGCTTAGCATTTCAATATTAGTTATTGTACATTTTTATAATATTATTCCTCTATTTATTTCTAATGTTTTATTTCATGTGCTCCCAAGAATAACTTTTAATTTGAAATAATCAAAATTATGATTTTATTTAATATTCTGCAAGTATTTTCATTTCTTTAAATGTAAATCCAAGATTTGTTAATAAAATAGGATAATAAATAATATTTAAATATTTTATCATTACATTTTAATAGTCATGAGTTTATTAATTAAATTCAATCGATAAATATTAAGCAAACATGAAAATTATTATATGAAAAAATGACTAAAAATATAAATATTTAATTATTAATTACAAATATTTTTTTCATAATAAATAATTGATTTGTTATTTGATATAATTAGTGTTATAATTAATCATTGTGGCATCGACACTCCTTTTAATCATGTAGCATTGAAAACAATGCTTCACTTTGGTTTGGGCACACCGGTGCTCCTCTTTGATCCTATAGCATTAACATAGGTGCTTCATATTGTTGTGGGTGCACCAGTGTTCATCTTTTTGCTAGGTGTGCATTGACATTTTTTTAAGAAATAGGTGCATCAATGCTTCTCTTTATAAATTAGTACTTCGATGCTTCTCTTTAGAAATGAGTGCACTAGTGCTTCTATTTAGAAATAGGTGCACCAATGATTCTATTTAAAAATAGGCACATTGGTGCTTATATTTTAGAAATAGGTGCATTAGGTGCATGGGTGCTTATATTTTAGAAATTAGTGCCCTAGTGCTCAAAATGGCCTTAGAGAACGAGTAATTATGTGATTAAACACACACATTGATGCACATTATATACTATAGAGCACCGAAAAAGAAAATATCTACTATAACTGCTAGTCGCCTGAAATTTTTTCGTTCTACATAATATCCACCACAACCTTCACAAAACCTATGCTACCAATAACAAAGGTTGTAGTAGCGGTATTTCTTGATAATTTTTGCCAAACTCTTAACACTAAAAATCTCTACTACAACCCCCGCTAAGAGATCTTTCCATTGTAGTATTTCTCACATTACTTCAACCTTCCTATGCATAAGATACAATTTGATTTGAACTCTTACTTTCCTTTTTCTATTCTTCAATAATTAGATAGTTTTTTTTTGTAAGCTAGATAAAATCCTTCTATTTCCAAAACGAGAGAAATAAAACCAATAGTAAAAGCAGAGCCCTCCCTACATAGGGAAAATGGGTAGAAAATAGAGAATTTGAGCCCTCCCAATAGCAGGAAAACAGGCTCAGATTCTTAGAAAACGCTGCCTGACAGTCTACCATGGAAAGATACTAACTTGAACCACTTACATTGCGAGTTCCTAGAGATAATTATGTTATTGTTCTTCATAAAGCAAAGTTCTTCAAAAAATCATTAAAACATAAGTCAAACTCGGCTAGAGGGGGCTTCATTGTCGGTGTTCAGATTGATGCCGAGATGAGAAGCAATCTTTTGCACATTCCTTGTAATGTCATCTAGCTGGAGGAGGATTTCTTAATGGCTTCACCTCTTTCAATGAGTGCATTCCCCATGAGGTACTTCTGCTGCTAGGCAAGATAAAGAGTCTTCAGATACAGGGCTACTCTGCCTCGAGCGTAGCCTGGGTCTGGGAGCAGGGCTTCAAATTCCTTGCGAATTTCCTCATCGTGAGTGCAAATTCTGGTAACCTTGGCATCTTCTTCCATTGCAGCAATTTCTTCTTTGATTTCATTCAGAATTTGCTAATTGTACAGAATTGCAGTGTAGGTGATGTTTCTCATAGTTCTAGTGGTCTTGGCTGGGGGCATGGGCAAGGAGCCAACTTCCTTGGCTTTCCTATGGCAATGCGAATGCTTCTAAAGCGACATGAGGGTTCCCGAAAGCAGAGGGAGCACTAAATTAAAGAAGGGCACGGGGCTGTGAGAGATAGTAGCTTTCTCCAGGAAAAAGTTCCAAGAATAACCCTGTCTTGAGGGATAATTGCAAGCTTCACTTGCAGACAGAAGGATTAATCGGATAGCAATAGAAATTCGAAAGCCAAAAATGGGGAATGAAACAAAGGAGGGGCTTCCTTTAATGGGTCGGATTGTCATTAAGTCACCCATCTATATGATGAGATTGAGGCTGAATCAAAAATCCCACAGCAGTATTGTCATCATGGTGAGTGTTGGGTGGTGAGGTTCACACACCTACATTCTCATCACCCTGACCAGACTCCGCCGACAATCTAACAATATGTTCATAAGGGCTTGTACCCTAGCAGGTACCGAAATGAATGCTAGTAGGAATCCCATTTAACAAGGGCCATGCTCGAGGCGCTCAATAACTAGATACTTAAAGAAAAAGCCTTCATAACTTTTGAAAATAATATCCACGAGCCTTTTATAAAAACTTTGCATAACCTTCTAAATTTTTTTTTGCATTGACGTGGACATCAATCATTCATAAATCCTTCCTTCTGCAAATCTTTCATTCCTCTTCAGTTTTTTTTGAAGGAATGACGTGTAAAAAAAAAAAACCTTCATATTTCCTTTTTATTAATAACATAATCTCCTCTTTATGAAGATAATATCCACGAGCCTTTTATAAAAACTTTGCAAATCTTTCATTCCTCTTCCTTTTTTTAAGTATTGACGTGCAATTTTTTTTTAAAAACCTTCATATTTCCTTTTTATTAATAACATAATCTCCTCTTTATGAAGATAATATCCACGAGCCTTTTATAAAAACTTTGCAAATCTTTCATTCCTCTTCCTTTTTCTAAAGAATGACGTGCAATTTTTTTTTTAAAACCTTCATATTTCCTTTTTATTAATAACATAATCTCCTCTGTTATGAAAAAAAAACTAATTTTACTTTTTTGAAAATACCTTTTATTTTCCATGCATTATTTTATTCACAGATTTCAAACATAATCTTCACTTCTTTCACGTGGATGGTCTTCTTTGTTTATGACTCGTGGATTTTCCACATGCATTTTCTTCGCGGCATATAGTGTAACTAAGAAAAGAGTGAAACAAAGTGAGTGGAGGGAGATTATCGATCTCCTAAAGACATCTTAGGATTGACTATCGCTCCCATGTGGCAGTTGTTTTTATAATACTAATGCTCTCTGAAGGGAGCCAAACAACAAATCTATCGCTCCCTAGAGCACTAGCGGGTAGAGATAGCCCTTCTCTATCTCTCCTAAAACACTGGTAACCATTTGATGGCGAAGGAGGGTTCTAGCCTGCTCGTGGCTACTCCACTCCATCTCTAATACAACTTTATTGGGTAGACTTGTGGCTCTGCTACATAATAAAAGATTAATAAGGATGATAAATGTTGAACACGGGCTCAAAGAACCCTTCCACACACATTTCATATATATATATATATATATATATTTCTTGAATTGTTCAAGTACATTAAACAAAAACCTGCTGGATTTAACCACGTAACTGCTTCTTCTAACTAATTTGTTAATTGGGAGTAGTTACACTTTCTTAACTTCCATTATTTGTGTACTCAAGTCTTAAATAATGATAAAAAGAAAAAAAAGGGAGGGTACACCAAAAACATTGTCTCAATTCCTTAGTATGGAGGGTTTATTATGTAAGAAATATTATTAAGCATGTGATTTCATATTAAGGGATTTAATACTCTAAAAGAATGGAAATAATATATTTCCTAATATAAAGGGTCAATAAGGTATTTTTAATATATTTAAAATATATATATATTAGGGGATTATAATTATGTAGGTAGGGGTTTGAATAGGATATTACGAGGTTTGAATCGCTACTCTATGTCTTAAGTTGGTGTGAATCCGATTATATCTGAATTTGATTATGAACAATTATGTTTGAGGTTGACATGTGTTCAAGGGGTTGTTTGGCATCTTGAAATATTAGTTCTCACTAAGATTTAATATTTCACCCTCAAAGGTTTATATGGGTTATAAGAGTTGTGTCATGTCACCATATTAACAATAAAATTAAAAATGCGTATTAAATATTTAAAGGAAAAAATAAATACCTAGGATATCTAGTGAAAATGTGGGTTTTTTAATTAGAAAGGTTTATTGGGAGGGGATTTCGAAAAAAGGATTTTTTGAACCATTCATGAATATCTAATCAAATTAGAAATATTATTTAAAATCCTATGATTGTAGGTGACATGGCACAAGTTCACAAGTGACCCGTGAGTTCCCTTATAGGATTGAAAAACTTGGATGCATGGCGAGTGATTAACTCTCTAAAGGAAAATGAAGTCAAACAAACCATGATCCATTTAACTATAAACAAATGAAACCTACATGGAGTAGCATTATTCTAATATAGATCCAAATTTCTTGATTATTGTTAGTATTTTGTTCTCTCATAATCATGAATCGTGTCTATGTTTTTCAAAAGATAAATTATTTTGAAGATATAGTAAATATACCTTTTTCTAGAAAAAAATCCACTTTTACTATAAGTATTAATTCTTATTTACAATTGCAAAGATATATCATAATGAACTCAAAGAATTCTAATTTATCCTTTTTGTGAGATCTAAGGGCTAAACAAATAGCATTAAAAACCTTTAAAACCTTCCCTCTACTTTTTACTTTTCTCCTTGAGACCTTTTCCATCATCTTAAATAATATTCAATTTTTTCCTATTATTTACATATTTATAATAAAATAAGCATAGATCCATCTTAAATCCTTATTTATTAACCAAGAGGGATTGTATTTCTTGAGGTATATATTTTTTCTTGATGTGTAAAACAATTAAGATAAAAAAAATTTATACCTCAAAAAATGGATCCCTTTCAGTGCTTAATAGATCCATCATTAAATCCTGTAAAAGTGAGTATCACTCATATATCTATTATGTCTTGAAATTGGAGAGTTTTGTTTCCATATTGCTTTTCCATATTCTCGATAATATTCGAAATGTTCCTATTCTTTTCATAATTATACCAAATTTTCCTATTATTTCAAACATAATTTTCTCTTATTTCATGTGACCGTCTTGTCCATTCACAATTCATGGCTTTTACAACTGCATTCTCTTCCCACATTCCATTTGTGACATACAACGATTTCCCTTTGAAAAATTTGCGAGCGATCTCGTGTCTCTTTCCTCATGTGCAGCCACAACCACACATGAGAAACACTCTAACTCCCTTGTACTTTAATTGCTCGTGATAGGAGTGAAATAGTGTGAGTGGAGGGAGATCACTTTCACACTATTTCATGCTGAAATAATGCAACCACAATGTCTATCATTGATAACACTTTGTTGGGAAGATTTGTGGCTCTACTCTATAATGGAAGATGAATATGGATAAGAAATGATGAACACATACTAAGAAACCACTCTACACACATTTCATATATTGAATGACACACACACACATAAACACACACGCACACACAATGTTTTGAATTACTTGAATTTTTCAAGTTCAATGAACATAACCTTCTAGATGTAACCACCTTCCTAACTCTTATAAATAATTCATTATGTGGGAGTAATTACACTCTCCAAAACCCTCTTAGCTTCCATTATTTATCTACTGAAACCTTTAATAATGATAAAATACTAGCAAAGGTAGGGTACGCCAAAAACATTGTCTCAAATCCTCTAGCACAAGGGTTCACTAGTTAGGCAATATTATAGCACCTGAGTTCATATTAGGGAATTTAATGCTCTAAAAAATGGAGACAATATATTGCGTAGTATATAAGGGTCAAGAGGTATTTTTAATATTTAAAACATATAGATATTAGGGGAATTATAAATATGTAACTAGGGGATTGAATAAGATATTATAGGGCTTGAATTGATACTCTATCTTAAGTTGGTGTGAATACCATTGTGTGTGAAGCTATATAAATGTTTGAATATGTATAATCTATGTGTAGGTGGTGTGAATCCAATTGTGTTTGGATTTTTTTTTTTTTTTGTAACTAGGGGAATTGGCAACTGGAGACTAGGCTAGTACTCGCGTGACACGGGGTCCAGGGATCCAATCCCACTACCACTATACCCCTAGGTGCCCCATGCACCCTGCAAGCATGGGACACGGGGAAAGCTGGGTGGGATTTGAACTCGTGACCTTCATTTACAACTTGTGACTTCATAACAATTGAACCGCCAATGACAATTGTGTTTGGATTTGGATTAGTGTTTAAATAGGTATTATTTGAGAGTGAATGCGGTGTGAAGTCGATTGGAATAACTAATTGTAGGAGGTTAACCTACGTTCAAGGGGTTGCTTCCTATGTTGAAATATTTGTTCTCACTAAGATTTCATATTTAACCTTACAGGGTTTATATGGATTGTAATATTTTCTCCATGTCACCATACTAACAATTAAAATAAAAAGGGTATTAAAACTTTAATGGGAAAAATGAATGCTTAGGATATCTATTGAAAATAAGGGTTTTTTAATTGCAAAGGTGTATTAGGAGGGGGTTCAACAAAATGATTTTGGAGGCATCCCTTAATATATAATGAAATTAGAGTTATTATTTAATGTCATATGATCGGAGGTGATATGCAATAGGTTCACAGAGTGACCCGATGAGTTCCCTAGTAGGATTGAAAAACTTGGATATAAGGCATGTGACTAACGCTGCAAAACAAACTCATCTCAAACAAACCGTGATCCATTTAGCTATAACCAACGTAGATTCATCTTAAAAGCGGATCTACCAAGTGCCGAGAGGGATCAAATCTCTCGAGGTGCAAACACTTCCTCAACATTTGCACTCTACATTATTTAAGTGTGTAATGCATTGTTTATGGTTTTAATTTATCTAATTTGTTTAGTTTTACATATATGTCGTCTTAAATGTTTTAAATCTAATTTGAGGTGACATTTTTTTATAATATCTTATTATTTTTTTTAAAGGACACGTTTAAGCTCTAAGGTGAGCATAGAAGGAGGTACACATCCCCCTTACTGGGCTATAGAATGCACCTCTTCAGTGCAACGAAATGAAACCTACATAAAGTAGCATTATTCTAATGTAGATCCATCTTTCTCAATTATTCTTAGTATTTTTTTGTTTTTCTCTCATCATCATTAATTTTATTTATCTTTTTTCAAAAGAAAAATTATTCTAAAAATATAGTTTCTAAAAACATTTTTCTCAAAAAAAGATTTTTCTTTCTCATTACTTCTAAGAAATAAGAAATAATATAATTATTAGGACAATTTATTAGATTTTTATAGAAGTAAGTTATGTTTACATGCACAATGTTTTGTTTATATATTCATGATTGAGATTATTTTGAAGCCTCTAAACTTATGAAGGACATTTTGTAACATCTATATACCAATTTTTTCTCAACTGTTATGATTTTCCTTAGCCTATTAATATAAATCTTATACCCACTTTTGTTATATATTTTTTTAATGTATTATTATACAATTTCGTTAAACACTTCAAACATTTTGTGACTCTTCAAAAGTATACACTTCCATCGCAAACGTATACTTCAACGAATTTGTAAATCAATATGTCTTGCTTTAAAATATCAAAAATAAAATTTATAACAAATACTTTTTTCCAAATAATCTTGTTTTAATAACTTTTAATTTATTAATAAATTGTTTTACGTACGAGAAATTTTTCACTATAATAGTTATATTAACTATAATATTTAATGTATATTCACAATATTGTTATAATAATAACGAATTTTTATTAGTCCAAAGGGGTTGGATCCATTGATGAAGAGGGAGGAGTTTTTTACTAGTGGGTAAGGTTCAATTCCAATGTGGGCTGAACATAAAGCCATGGGGCACCTTGCGGTAGTGGTCAAACATGTGGCTCCACCCAAAAAGATTCTATTAAATGATCTTGTAACCCGTGGACACATAAGTGGATCAAATCCAACCTCAATGCCCTCCTATAAATGTAGTCAACTCTTGCTAGCTCATTTGGTTGAGGTGTAGGTCTCGTCAGCAGAGAGACCCGAGTTCAATTTCCCTTAGGGGTGAGCTAGTTGGGAGGAGACACTAAAAAATCCATACATCATAAGGGTTGGTGTGGCCCACGCCGGGTGCGATCCCTGGGTGACTTTGACTGCTTAGATTCCCTTGGGTTGCAGTTCTTAACCAATGGTTCATTGCTATTGGCCTTGAGTGACAAACATTCAAACAAACAGAAAAGAGCAAATTCTTTCTAGTTCCATAATGAAATAAGGTATTGGAAAATTCTTAAAATGTCATGGGATAAAAGAATTTGACATTTTTATGATACTAAAAAAGATGAACATGAAAATGACATTCTCAAAACATGGTTTGTGCACATTCACATTAAAGTGCAACTTCAAAATATTTATTATAATACTGACCTTCCCAACTTTATAACTAACCACAATTATAGTAATAACCATCATTATAATTACTTTAATACATTGTAAAAATATTAAAATTCAATATATTATTCTTTGGGCATTTTTAAAATTCTAAAACCAATAAAAATTTATAAAAATAAAAATCTAAAATAAATTTAAAATAGTATTAAAAAATTAATCCATTTTAAAATATCAACATTAAAATCTATCACACACCTTTTTCTAACAATTTCGTAGTCTTTGACAAATTTTTATTTAAATATTTATAATATATATTTTAATTTTACATATTATAAATATTAATAGGAAATAAAATATAATTAACAACTTTAGCAACACATTTAATATGACCTTTCCAATGCATATTGTCTCAAAGTAAAAACAATATCTCCTTTGACACACGCAACCTGGTGTTTATAATATACTAGCATTTTCCCTTGGAGGGGCAAAGTGAATGCCGGTAGGAAAAGAGAAAAGGTAGAAGAAACAAATATGGGGTAAATCTATGCTCAAGTATCACGCCAATCAAAGATACGACATGTGACGTGTAGCAATAGAATCAAGCTCATCAAAGAACAAGACACATGGTGCAGATTGTCGAGATTTGTCAAAAATCTCTTGTACATTAACCTAAGCTTCTTCAAACCACATTGTTAAGAATTTTAGGCCTTTTACAGTGATGAAATCATCTTGACACTCATTAGCAATGGCTTTTGCAAGTAGAGTCTTCCTACAACCAGGTGATCCATAAAACAACAGCCTACAAAACAACATTGAATCATTGGTGATTTATTGTTTGAATGTTCCTCTTGACATTTTCCAAACATTGGGCACCTCAACAAGCTATCGAACAAATATTAACATGTTGTTATTTATACACTATTTACCATAAATAAACAAATAAAGGTAGAAAGACACCATTGCACCATAGTGTTTATATACACAACTTAAACCTTACAAACCATCTAAGGGATGGGTCAATACTATTTGGCATTTTGTTGCTCCAATCACAATAAAATAGACTCGATTTTTTAGCTCATCCAAAGTAACGATCTGATGTGCAACTTTTTGATTTTCTAGATTAGCTAGGAATTTTGTTGCTGCCAATAACAAAGGTTGCATAATAGCTAAACAAAAAATAAGCATATCATGCAAAAGATAGTTTCAAAATAAAACAGGAATCAACAAGGCCAAAAAAAGGCTAATAATATAAAGGAAAACCAACCTTGTCATTGCGTTTGAATGCCCTTTTAAGTTGGAAAATAATTCTTCTCAAAAGTAGATTACTAACTTTTAGAAATTTTGTATTCACCACAGCATCCAAGGCAGTGAAAAACATCAGTAAATCTAGGTGATGGCATTTGGGATTTCATACATGACCTGCAACTCTCTTTTTTTGAGTTGAAACAAGGGGGGGATTCGCTTTTGGAAATTCTACAGTAGTGTTTCCTTGTCTTGCCCCTACTGTTCAATTTCTAGGAGTTTCATCATCCCTCCTTTGTTCATGGCTGCGTATATAAACCCTCTCATTTGGATCCTTATGTTAAAGGTTTGACCTTGATCTCTTATAATTGTCCACGGTTGGCGTGATTCGTTCATTTGCAGTGAAATGGTTGGTGACCTTTGTTGTTTTATACCGACGTTGGCGTCAATTTACTTTTGCCAAAAAATTCCGTCGTTAGCTGATCGGCGTGTCTCATTCAGATGATGTGAAACTGTCAGCGCAACTTGCACAACTGATGCGAAACTCTTGGTGTAGATTCGTCAAAATGATGCGAAAACTCACAAAATAAATGCGACATGTTGCATTGTAAAAACATGAGTTGTACTTAGTCGAAAACTCGCCCTTTTCTCGAAACTCTTAGGTCAAACTAAAGATTAAAAGACATTTGAAGGAACCACATAATTTTTTAATCATTTTACCTCCACCTAAGGGAATTGTCAAATTCACATTGTCCCCATTTGTTTCTGCATAAGGTGTCTCACCAACAACCACAATAGCCATGATAGACAATATTAGCACCAAGGTCATTGATCACAGTACACCCTTGCTTCAATTCATTTAATCTTGAAAGTTCCTTGATGAGATCTTACTCTAACAGTCCATTTGCTAATAATCACTCTTAGATATGTGATCTTCTAAATATGAGAGTGCAGGAAAATCTCCATATGGACATTAAAAGGCAAAGATATGTAATCAAATCTTCCTTATTGTTTTGAATTGCATACCTACCTTGAATTTATTAAAATACGTTATATCCTTATGCTCATCTATGAGTGAAACCATGCATTCCAACAACAAAATAGTCATTGGGAACAAATGCAACTACAAATCTAGAATACTTTATATTTTTGTGCTCATCTATGAGTGAAACAAAGCATGCCAACAAGGCCACTCTTGCATTCTGTTTGCGTACACAGGGAATGCCCACACCTAGCGTTGGACAGAAAATGGACTTCACTTTTTCCCTTTGTAGTCTACCCCACTTCTATTCATATTGTACATGAGACACCAACATAATTAAAAGTGTTGAAGCAGCACGACGATGTATCATGATATTTTTCAATCATCAATCCAACCCAAATTAAAGCGTTCTTTGACGACCTCAACTATTAGATTAGGCATGGTAGAGGATTTTGTAGCCATCCATTGTTGTATGACGTTCTCATCGCAGATTACACCTTTTAATTATTTTAGTTTAGATAACGCCTTTGGCAGCTTCTTCAGTCCAAAGCCCTCCCTCATGTCCAACACCTTTAAGTTTGGTAGCTGCTCAAATTCCATGGGAAGGTCTTTTAAAGACTGCGCAGTGAAATATCAAAAAATTTTAGTTTCCGAAGTTCACAAATCAAAGGAGGAAGCATTGACAACAAGGAGCATGTGAGACAGGTGTTCATCGAAAGAAAACAACCGAAACCACAAAATTCTACAACGATCTAGAAGCCAATATGTGCAATAAATTTCACTTCATTTTTTATCCGGATATGTTGATGATTCATCAATGACCATCACAAATTAATACGTAAAGGAAAGGGAAAAAACAGATGCACAAAAGATCTTTTGAAGTGCAAAGACGCCATGATGAATGGGTATAGTTCTTCTATTTCTTCAAACTGCTAACAACCATCAACTCGTTTCTCTCTATCAGTTATCGGTGGGAAGAAAGCTGTTGTAACTATGAGCAATCAAAGAGGGAAAGCTATATATTTATATAAGTGTACCACGTCTGATCGCCTCACCCTAAACACTTAGTCACCAATTGCACTCTGTGAGTTTCCACCAGTCTCATCATCACTGTGGACTACCCTTAAGACTTTGGATAAAATATATTTATAAGTTGACGAAGAGTCGGCCCAGCAAAACAAATCAGGTAAGAGTAAGTTAAAATATATTTATAGTTGATGAAGAGGTGTCCGAGGAAAACCTAATCCACAAAATTCTACCACGATCTAGAAGTTAGTATGTGCAATAAATTTCACTTCCACTTTTATTGTGGTTCGATTACTTGCTAAGCCCTCTGATATCATTTTAAAACCATCGACATGCTTACACCTTCCTCTATTTGTTGTGATGAATCCTCCACATTATGGGTCAACTGCCATTATTTGTTTTAATGAAGCCTCCATGATGACACTTTTCATGCATGATGGTATAATCCTGAGTTGTGTGCATACGGCCAAGGTAAACCAATCTAGGGATCATCCTCGTTCACTCAAGACTTTCCACAGAGCTCATGTTTCCAGCTGCAACAACAACTTCAAATTGGCTTCAGGCCATATATCGGATACAAAGGTATTTAAAACTAAAAACCACACCTCACAGCACTGTAAATGGAACAAGTGTAACCTTTATGTGTCTCATGCACAAACAAATCCTTGCTGCGCAAACCACGTAAACATTGGTTTTGTGTTGCATTTGCTTACCGAGAATAATTTTTAATTTTTAAATGGTTTCATTGACAAAATCAGTAGGCACAATCACACAAATTTTGGCAATTAGTTAAAATTTTTAGATTTTTTTAATCAAAAATGCTTATGGGAGTTGGACAAATCCCCACCCAAGTCAACGTTTTTTTATATTAGCTACGTGTTATCAATATTATTGTTTAAATGTTTAATTAACAAAATAATTGTGAGAGTTTTCAAGAAAAGAATAAAGTTATTATTATTATTTAAATGTTTAATTAAACAAAATAATTATCATAGAGTTTAAGAAAAGAATAAAGTGTATTTTCTACCATGGTTATTAAAATTAGTTAGCTATGTAGACAAACTTTATTCGATCTTATGTTTTGTAATGGTTTTTTCTAAGTTTAGGTGTGTTGCAACACAACGTTGTTATAATTCCAATATCTTTTCTTGGGGAGGTTATTGGTTCTTCAAATAAAACTCTTTTATGTTTTAGAGTTATTTTAATAGCATTTTCACCTATAAATTGGTCATATGAAGAGGAGACTTGTCTATTTTAGCATTGCATTGTCTCAAGATAAAGATTGGAGTAAGTAGGCTTCAAAATATTTTCATATATTCTTTCAATCCCATAACACTATAAATTTTGATCTTATTCAAATCGAGGATGGAGACATCTATTTATATATTTTTTTTGAGTTGAAACTATGCTTGAAAGAAAAATCACTTCAATGTGAATACAGTAACTTTCGGGATGGGCAAAGACTCTGTGATTTTAATAATTGGTTTAAGTGGTATGGGAAACAATTTACCAACATCCATCCTAAATTAACTATCTCTTTGAGTGAGATGTAGAATTAGACATAATTCGGTGCGATAATGATTTCATGATATTTGAAGGAATAAGTTCATGACTACATTCTTCATAAAGAGATAATTGTTTAGGTATTCCATTAGTGAAATTGATGTTTGGCTTCTTATTTTTGTATATAATTAATATTTCACCCATTAAATGCATATAACCGTCACAAGCTAAAAATGCTATGATAATAATATAGTGTCACATAAATTTGCTATGATAATAATACACTGTGATCCTTATTTCATGGTCTTTGTATTGATGGTATCTATTAAAATATGATAGGAAAAATGGTCCACATAGAAAAGCATTTTCCAATGGAGAGATTCATTGTTTTGTCCACTTTTTTTGTCTCATATCTCTATAGTAGATTTGTTAGTCACAAATAAGTGTCAACTTGAACCTCTCTAAAGCCATGGATAAAAGAACAAGTTCTCTCTAAACAAATAAAATTGTCCTTCCAAGAGGAAACTAAGATCTAATACCATGGAAATAATTGTAACACCACACTCTTAATATGACACCAAAGAGAAAATAGAAAATGAATAAATAAGGAAGAGTTACTCAGACCTATTTTCTACAACTCATATAAACTCTTGTTCATTCGGTACACTTTATTGCTTTTTACCTCCCCGCAAATAAAGCAGGTAGCAATGTCAGGGACATTGCCACCTCGTGGCTCTTATTTATAAGGGGACGTCAACTTTTTGGCCCAAGAATTGGGAATCAAAGGGCTTTGAGATTTGCTTTAAAAAAAAGGCACATGTTCCAACCCCTACATCAATGACGGCACCAACCAGACAGGGCTTTAACTAACCAATCAAAATTATAGATGGAGTTGGTGTGCCTTACATTGCATGTCTTTAGCCCAAATTCTGATAAATAGACCAAACCCTAAGAGATGGGATACAAAACATGGAGAGATTTAAATATATTTTTCTCCAAATTCGCCCAAAAAACAAATCCGACTGCCATTAAATAGGAGCTTTCATCGTCTACCGTTGAACTTTATTGGTACGAAATATTCTTTAATCTTTTTAAAATTCTTTGGTTTTGATGGTGGGGATCAAGGAAACTTAAATTGTCATTAATTTATGGATTTAAATTTGGTCAAAATTTAAGAGAAATTATAATTTTACCAATGGTGAAACTATATCTGAGATCATCTTACCATGAAAGAATTCCGGCTCTAAACTCTTGATACTATCTAAATCGATTTACTGTTATTATCTATGCAAGAAATACAAAGATTTGTATATAATCTATGCATTTACTCCATATTCCTTCCCAATTGGAACTACCTCCATAAAAATTTCAACCGATTCACAGATTTTTAATACCATTTTACTGACCAACGCTGCCAAGTTTCACACCCATTGACGCGCCGCATATTGTGAAGAATCCATTGCGAATTTATATGAATAGATCAACAGAGATATCATCAACGATGTGATGTTGAACCTGAAGGACCCGTTCATTCTTGAATTGAAGAATTAATCATATCTCCAGCGAGCGGAAGGAAGGGAGATCGATGATTCAATCGAAGCAATGCAGAGGCCCATCTCATAAAACCAAAACAAAACTGCATATCGAATTGAATCGAATCACATGTTCATAGTGGCCATCGAGTGATGGACAAAGACTGCACCTTTGATGTTAATCTCATAATCATTTAACAGAAATTCAAATATATATATAGATATAGATATAGATATAAATATATATGTTTATAGAATATTTTATTTATGTAAAATTGATTATGTAATTAATTCTAGTATTCTTCTTAATATAATAGAATTTGAATGTCAATTCTTATTAACTCATCTAATTAAGGTTCAATATCCTGATGGTGACTAAATTATGTTAATATATAATATAAATAAAATAAAGAAAATATTCTATTGAGCACTACTCAACTCAGGATAATACTTCGAAGAGAAAAATACAGAAATTCAACTTGATACACTACCCCGGTCAAGATAGTAGACGTCGAGGATTATAAAATCAAAGAGAAAAATACATTAATAACTAATTTATATGTAATTTGGGAAGATACAAAATTTGGATATTAAAGTTAAAAAAACTAGAAATTTTATTAAGAGAATTTGGTGATTGGATGATGCAAGGAAATGCTTCCAATAGAACCATGCAGTGATTAAGACACCAATAAGTATTTCCTGGAAAGGTTCTTTACCTTCTAGGCCTAGTCCATTACATATACCATGTTGATTAAACTTATTTGTTAGCATGGGATGGAAGGATTTAAGGTTCTTTCCCTTCTAGGACTAATTCATTACCTATGATTAAACTTATTGGTTATCATAAGAAAAACTTATTTCCAATCTAATACTTTTGAATACAATGTTTTGAAGAAAATAGTTGTGTAAACTTAAAGTAAGATACAAATATCGCTCACCTGTGTGAATGGAAATTATTTGAGCATCAAATTCTTGACCCTTTAACATCTTCCATTTTTTGGGAAAATTGTCATCCTTTCTAGGCATAACCATCCTCTTCCTATGAACTATGTTTTCTTGAGATGCCAAATATATGGGTAGGTCTCGCATTACATCATGTTGAGAAAAAATACAACTCATAGGAACTTCCATAATTGATTGCATGAGTCCTATTAGGCCTGATTACAAAAGTAACATAACATATAAGATAGAGGAAGACAAGATAAAAAATATTGAGTGCAACAAATATAAGAGATTACAGTTACCTCAAATTGCTTGTCAAATTTAACAAATTTCTACTTGCAAGTTCTAACAAGATCACAAAAACATCCTTCCACTCCAACTTTCACACATAAACCCAAATGTCCAATAATGATCCCAGGTCTAAAAAGAACTCTCGTGCTTAGTCATCTAGGACATCAATACTAGTCTCCAAGCATCTTAGAAGCCCTTCTTTATGATAATTTGATACCAATTCCCCATTTAAAAGCTTGTTCTTTAAACTCTCCCACATAGGGTAAGGTTCACCATGCAAAGAACTCCCAATCACCTTGAGAGCAAGTGACAAGCATTTACATTCCACTTGGACCTGTGATTCATACATCAATAACAATAAGTCAAAGTTATGTAGGTGGAAAACCAATGAAACATATACTTTTGTTGTTAAAATCATGAATATCTTACCGAGTAAGCTTAAAGTTTAGTGACATGTTTCATTTTATGGCTTATGAAGATGAACCTATGTTTTTTTTTTAAATATTCTAGTAAATAATTATTGAGTATATTTGTGTAGCATTGTTCTTTATTGGATCATTGATTCCACTATTAACAATAAATAATGTATTAGTGTAGAGAATAATTGCATCAAAGGGAAACACCATGATAATAATAGCTTGTAGTTAGAGACATTTAGAGTGATGGTTGATATTGAAATTACTAATTCCAATAAAAATAAAAATAAAAATGATATATTGTGTATAATATCTTTTCATTTCACTGTTGTAAGAGGCATACCTTCTTTACTAAATGTTGATTTGCCGTAATTGGAATTTATCTCTACCCAAAAGACCAAAAGCAAAAAAGAGACATAGCATTATCATCATCTAGCAATGGCAATTCATAAAATTTAGTAGAGCCTGTTTTAGGGATGGTAGAATGATCTCGGGTTGTCACAAGGGTCTTATATCCTTCCCCTTCAAATAACAAGTTTTCCAAATTTGATCTAGACCAAACATCATCCAAAACCACTAGAGTTGGTTTGGATTTCCTTTTGATTTGTTGTTGCAGTTGTCTATGTGCATCCTCCACATTCTGAAATTTGGGATTCTTCCCATGAACAATCTTCTCCCACATAGTCCTTAAAATTCCTTTAAGGTTTGGTGATTGTGAGACGGTGAGGAAAAAATATTGCTTTGGAAAACACCTGGATATAACATAAAGAGACAAGTGTTTAGATTTTTTAAAAAATCATATTTTATGCAAGAATAAATTCTTAAATAGTTTTAATAAACAAAAAGGAACTCAATAACTTAACATGGAAATGCTACAATATAATTTGTGCATGTCTCAAAATCCATGCTAGCCACAAGATGTAGAAATGGAAAACAAACCAAGACGGTTGACTTTAAAATCCATTTTTCTTACTCTTAAACATATTTTCTTGCAAAACCTATGTTATGAGGCACCATTTAACAACATGAAATGGTGCCCAAGCTACAAATATTTTTGGAAAAAGCAAATTATTCATTTAAATCTAAAATTATGTTGGTTTCCATTAGAATCCATTGTCCAATTTTTTTTTTTCCTACAAATCTTATAATTTCATTGGTCACAAGAATGCCAAAGTAGCCAATAATTTGTACCTCCAAGAAACCCAAAGGCCTAAGAGGAAGTGGTAAAGTTGTTTATATGAATTTGTGTGAAGTCTTTCTCAAAGAAGGTAATGTTAAGGCTAGACTTATTGGAAGGATTGGAGTTGGATTCATTGGTCACCTATCTCAATATACAATACAAAAGAGTAGTAGGAGAAGATGATAACCCAACCTCTTATTAGAGAATAGAAGGTGGATCGAAAGTTAGAATACTCACACTTTGATTGGCTTAATAAAATAATCCTTTAGAGTTTGATTCTAACATGGGAAATACTTAGCATAAAACTCATTGTTATATATTTATGCACATATGTGTCTTTTTGTTTTTGTTTGGGCATTGCCCAAATTCAAGGAAGCCTAGAAAAGACTCTATAAAGTCTTGGTTAAACTCACTAAGTATAATTGAATTTTGCAAGAATCTTAGTCAAACTCAATAAGTTATAACAAGTTTAAAAAGTTTTATTGAGAAGCTGGGTTGTCATGCTTATTTAATGGTTGATCAAAGTCAAGCTAAAGAGTACTCCGAAAACAATGAAAATCTTGGTAAAACTTTTTCTATTCCATAGCCCCCTATGGGTGGGCATTATTCCATGAAAGACAAGCCAGTCACTTCTGCCCCAATTATAAATTTAATATATGATTTTTTAATCTTGTTTGGTATGGTTATCTTAGTTCGAAACTTACAACGTAAACTGGAAGATACTCACACAAATAATGATAGATAAATTAAAAATATATAATAAAAAACAATACATAAAAATAAAAGAAAAAGCACACTATAATTTTATTACTTTTATATGCAACAAAAGAAATGAAATATGCATTCTATTAGTTAAGGGTAGGATTGATCCACATAAATCTTTGTATCTGCAGTTATATCGATAGAACAGTACATTGCAGAAATAAAGAGCAAACAAAGTGCATATTCACTTAATAAAAATGCTTTGAATTAACGTAAACGCAATCACATTTAATTTCTGGGTCGCTCGAGAGGGCCAACGCCATGGTGGTTTTGCCAACACCTCCCATACCGTGCATCCCAACAACAGACACCTCTCTCTGGAGCAGAATCCTCTTCAAATTCCATATATTATTCTCTAACCCCACTACAGAATCACACTTTACTATCTCATCATAATTAGCAGGAGCCTCATCCAAAGCTCCATCAAACATATCATCTGCATTCCTTTGTTGGAGAATCATGGCATTCTCACAGGGATTGTTGGTGAGATTAGAGATTGTATTTTCCATCGTGCTCTCATCGTAAATTAGATGGCGAAAAGTCTTCAGCTCTGTTACCAGATTCTTCACGTCGAGGAACATGTTGGCAGGCATCTGATACTGCAGAAAGCCACAGATCTCCTTCTCCAGCTGGTGGATTTGAGAGGCATATCTGAACTTATGAAAGATTTTAAAAGGGCTGCTTTTCTAACACTTTTTCACCAATTCAACGCCCTTCATAAGAATGCTCAGGAACTGCTCGTATATGGGATTTTGCTCATGTTTGGGCTTCACTAACTCCAACAAACAGATCTGCTGAAGTGTTGGGATAATACCTGTGAGCACCGCATCTAATCTACTGCATGAGCTCAAGAGTGAATTCATGAAAACCTAATTAAATAGTTTAAATATTATAATTAAATAATTAAAAGATAATTAAATAATTTAAATATTATAATTTAATAACTAAAGATATATTCTTAAGAAAAGGACTAAAGATTTTATAATTTTGATTTATCATGAAACTATTTTTAATGTAAACATAAATTTGCACCATCTAATTTTAATCATCCGCAGCCCCGGATAAATTTGCTTATCTTTCCCGCAACAGCCTATAAAACTGGACTAAATATCCCGCCTTAGGCTTTCGCGCCTTTTCCATGGCTGGCAAATTTGGCTCTATCGACATCTCGTGGCCGAAGGCAAGTTTGTTTCCGCCTATCGTGAAGAGACCCTCGTGGCACCTGCAGCCTAATATCGACATCTGTTTCAGAAGCCCTTCAACGGCTTTGAATTTCTTGGCTCGGTCAAGTTTGTCGATGAGGGTGTTGTAGGTAGTATAGTTGTGGTAAAACCCTTGCTGTTTTGCGGCATTGTTGAAGATGTCCAGCGATTTCTGAAGGTCACGTTCTTCGATTATTAGACGAACTACCTCGCTGCGCCAGAGATATTCCAACTGAAGGGGAGAAATCCATTGAATCGAAGAAATGGATTTTCCAACCCATTGTTATTAGTATATTAAGTATTAGGTATGTGCATTGGAATTTTACATAAGTTCCTATTTGAAATTAAATGAAAATTTCCTCAATTGAAATGTTATCAAATTTAAATTATTAACATTTTATATTAATAACATTGAATCTAAAACCATAATTTATATGAATATATTATGTGATATTAATATTTTTTCAAATATTAAACATTAATATGTAAAATCTAAATCTTAGTTTTTTATTAATTTATATATATTAATTAGAGAAATTAAAATATATTAAGAAATGTATCATAAAACTATTACATATAGGACTATCATATAAATATGAATTTGTTTATATAAAATATAAATGATGTATTGATAGAGTACAAATATAAATGATATAGTTCTTTGGTTTTTGGGTTGTTATTGTCTAACGGAATCCATGTATAGATCTTAACAAACCAAGCACTGCCTGTAGTTAATCCCTGATCTCAGATTCATCATGCACAATTTCGGATTCGATTGGTGCCGATCCTTAGACCTTCGTCTAAAATCACTCCTTACGAATAAACTGACACCGAATCCTTCCGGAGACTGCTATCGCCGTGAAGGTAGCTTTCAGAGTCCAGTTAACAATTCCTGATGGAGATCGACTACGAAACTAATTCATTTTTCTGCTGTGTTATCTGGTACCATGTATTGTGAACAAGGCTAAATACTCACGACGGCGCCCCTGGTGGAATAAAAACAACAGTTTGATGATGTATGCATGGCGACCTCGTGTGATCAAATGTCTCTAAATAGGAGAATGGATCATCTTGGCAACACTATCAATTGCAATAACCCCAATTAATCTCACTGATGATTCTGATACAATAAATATAACATGGAAAACATTCTACTTACATTTTATCAGCTTCCCAGTTCTTTTATTTCCCCCTTCATTCTCTTAGATGTCTTACAGCTGCAGATTGTGCCCATTTTTGTGCAATCTAGACGTGTTTTGGTGTGATATTTCCAGTCAGGAAATTCCAATTTATATCTATAATTATATGAGAAGGAACATGCACATGACAAACAGATAGTGTAATCTCTACGTTGGACTGGATTTCTACGCGTATAAATTATTTTAGCATAGAGCAATTAATTTCTGCTACGGCCATGGAATTCAGCGATGAACCAAGTCACAATCCTATTTGCGCCGCGTTGAAAGTAATAAATGTATTCAGCAGATACCTGTATGGGGACGAACAATTATGCTAACAGAATAAAGATCAATGATTTCATGGCCAGTAACCAGCGTTGGCACCATCACACATCAAAACATAGAATTTATGTTGAGCCCAGAAGGATAGAAATGAATTTTGACTTATTAGGTTGAGCTCGGAAGAATGTAGGTTGGACTGTATTCATACTCATTTCACAGACGCTATAGGAAAACAAAGTCTTGTGATGGTTAACTGGATTAGGTATTAGTAAGCCATATTAAGATTAATAATATGGCTTATATACTCGGCTTATATCAACTACATTTAAACAATAGATATACCTTTATAGACATATATAAGCCATATTATTAATATCAATATGGCTTGCTAGTTGAGAGTACTACCCGCGGGAATATTTTTAGTAACTTTTAATATTAATATTATGGTTGTAAAAAGCCTAAGGCCCGAGATTTAGCCCCTTTTGGGGAAGAGTTAATGGGAAATATCCGCGGCGGAAAAAAATAGGCGAGTTCCTCCGCCTTTTCGGAAAAAGAACAATAACTCTTCTGTCTGGCCAATCAACGTCCACTGCTCTCATTCTCGGCTCAACCAAAATGTTCAAAGGATGAAATAAAAAAGCCTACAATGATTTTTACACAGGAGCATGCTCAGCCGCAGAGGTAAAAGGACCATTTAAACAGGAGCATGGGAAGCAGTTGCACAAGGACATTAAATTTCATAAAATGTATGATAAATTTTCAAGAATTTAAACTAATTACAGGAAAAACGTTAGATAAATTTTGAAAGAATTTATATTCAAAACGAAGGAAAATAATTCTTAGCATAAACCGCATGTTTTAAAAGCAAAAATATCATATATATTTTGAAGCATCTAAACTAAAACTAAACTATGCTTTGAAGAAGCAAATAAATATTTAGAGAGGACCATGTGGAGCCAGTGGAAGCCATACTCTACGAAGCTAGTTAAGATTGAAATTTTTTTGCAGATCCATGCCAATTTCCATACGAAGCAATAGACAGAAAAGAGAGAAGCAGAAAACTCATCGAATAGGCGATCGATGATGTCTGCATCCGAGTATTTTCATAGATCCACCATTATTTTCATCGATGATTGTAGGCTGAAATAAAAAAGCCTAAAATTATTGCATTTCGTTGTTCTCGTTTGCACCATTGGTGTGGCCAATATCAACCTGCAACAGATATTTCGAAGAGCCTCCCCCTTCAGTTGAATTTCCAAGGATTTGTGAGAGCCTTTATAACAACCTTCAAGCCTTCAAGCAAGCGATATTGAGGCATCCTGGACCTTCACATGAACATCGTTTCTCCAGGTTTGGATTCCTATTTCCAGCAGAAATCGAGAGATGGTTGGAAGGTCAGGCTACGATTCCCACAAGCCATCTCATTGCTCATCTCAGTTCCTTATTCAAAGACTGGGCACCCTCCATGTGACATGATTCCATTCGTTCCATGAGCGAGGAATCTAGCAGACCTGGAGGTTATGGACTTCCGTGGTGAAATGCCTACGGCATAATAAATAGACAAGTTATTAGGATCCAATAATGTTCACGTGGTAAGACTTCCTAAAAGGGACATTTTAAAAAATTCACAAGCCCTTTTTGTTTTGGTATTTTACATGATCTAGGAGTGTTATTTGATGATGATGGTTAACATCCACTTCATTGATTAACTTTAACTTTTTATTTTAGTATTTTACATGTTTTATGACCAAGTATTAAGTATTTAGGAGCATTAGTTGTTGTTGATGATGATGGTTATTAAGACTAATTTTGGTTTATATAATCTTAAGAACAAAGAAAGAAATTACTTGGTTTGTTGTAAAATTTTATTTATGTGTTCAAAAAGCTTAGAACCATGTTACCGTAGTTTTGAGAAGTTAAAAGATGAAAAAAGTTAATATTATAATAAAGATTGTGAAATTACGATATAATGTATGAAGGGCACTTTAAGAGAACGTGATTTTCATTCACAATGCTTTTCACAATATTAAATCTAAATTTCAAATATATTTATAATTATTAGTATTTTTTTTTAAAATATAAAAACAAGTATATAGAATATAGAAACATAACAATGTTAATAATAATAAAAAATTAAAAAAAAATAACTATCAACCCGTATTTCACAAAATATTAACTTTTCATTAAAAAAATATTCAAATCACACTTCACAAAATATCATAGAGAAAGGAAAAATGGTTTTGTAAAAGATTCATAGAATAAAACTATGGCACGGAAAGTCACACATGATTCTTTTGAGGAAGATTTTCCTATAATCATGATTTTAGAGATAAGTTCACTTTTAGTAGTTGTTAAGAGGAAGATTTACAGAATCATTTATCATGGACTTTCTATAGTCACGATTTTAGAGATAAGTTCACTTTTGGTAGTTGTCTTGTATGCAAAGACAAAAATCTTTAGAAAAGATTCAGAGAATGGATAAAAGTCTCTTAGTCAATCATATTTTAGGAAAATAAATAAATCGTATTATATTATTGACCATGGCCAAGAAAAGTGTCATATCAAATATATGGAACGATTTCCAAATTAAATAAAAAATAAAAAATAATACAAAGATAAAAACATAGAAATGCTCCATTCAAAAGTAACTTATATATTTTAGAAAAAATCACATAGCAAAGCATTTAAAACATTATTTTTATTTATTTATTCATGATTTATTCACTAAAATATTCACAAAGTTGCAATATAGTTATCATGGAAAATAATATTTCGTAAAAGTTTCAAATAGCTTATAAACATCAATTATATATATTTGTAAATAACTATTTAAAATTTATTTATAAACTTACAAAATAATATCAAATCTAATTAAAAGGACTATTTTTGTTAGATTATTGTTACATATGTATTAATATATAATAATATATTACTAATACTTAAAAATCAATAATCAGATTTTATTAGTTTAATCTCCTATCAAGAGAATCATCAATAATCAATAACAAGTGTAAGAGAGGAAAGAAAAGAAAAAAGAGAGTACTCCAAATTTACCTGGTAAAAGCTAAAATGGTGCAACATCCACAGGAAGGCTTGATCTTCTTATTCTTCAAGAAACTTCCACTCTTACAATCTTGAGCACCCACACATCATGTTAACATAACTGGTTGAACTATACCAACTCTCTCTCTCTCTGTATATATATATATACTAAGGGGTTAGATCAACCAATTGTCTTCTTGATGGGAATGTTGCATGTCAGCAAGTGCCTAGTTCAAACGCACCTGGGTGAGGTGTGCTATTTTACACCAATGCGTTTACGGGTTTACTAGGGATACCAAGAATGTGGGTAAGCATCCCTTGTGTTTCTCATCTAGGTTTCTCTTAGCGAAAAAAAAGGTATATATATAAAAGATGCAAACTATATAAACGGATTCTAGCATTCTCTTGTCCTTCCTTTACAATATCTTCCTTATTTTATGAATCAAGCATGGCCTCTGAAATGGAAAAAAAACAATAGCAATCACAATAGGGAGAAAAAAGATTAGCATACTCCACAAAGGCATACAATACTCATTACCCAGCTTCATAAACTCTTTTTTCCTTCTGAAATTTGTTCAAGAATATGAATAAAAAATATCAGTAAAATGCAACCCATCGACACAATTTCAATTTCCAATCTCAGCTTACACTCAACAATACAAACTCTCTTTCATTATCCAGAACCCAATATCACCAGACATGGAAGCTACTAAAATTGTCAAAGGCATTCTCATATACGCAATATTAAAATTATTCTCAAAACTTTTGCTCCAAGCCTGCAAATTCCTTTATAACTTGTTGGAATGATGAGGCAAGTTAAGCAGTCACAAGTTCCTGCATTGAATATCTATTAGGAAATATAAACTAATTTTCCCAACAATGTGGTATGAATTGGGTAGTAGAAATCCATTAAAATGGCCCAATGGGCTTCGCCATTTTAGCAGACAATTTATATGATAATTACACAATAGAGGATTCTGCCATGAAAGAAACATTATAATTGTTACCTACAGATGAAATATCAATGTCTCTTCTCACTAATTGGTTTTATTTCTTTGTCATTGTTATGTTTGTAATGGCTAGGAAAAACCATGGCGAGGTCTTCTTCCACCTTTGAAGTTATTACATAGGCTAGTTTTTTTAATAAGTTACATCTTTGACCACTACAAGGGAGATAAAGGAAAAAAAGGAAAAACCTTCTCCACCATGTTTGAAAACTCTATCCTTCAAATACATGGTGCAAAACAAAGTGATCACTTTTGGAAAGAAAGACTCCATGAATAAGGTCTTTTATGTGGAGAATGTTGGATGCACCACTGTGTTATGAATTCAATCACAACAAATCAACAAGCTTGTCAAGGACTACAACAAAATTGCTTTGATTTGTATATAAATAGTTTGTTTTCCATCATCTATGATTATTCATTAAAAAATACAATTTCAATTCAACTTCAACATATATGGTAAGTTTTGTTGCAGAGATTTATTTATTGTTTATTTTAAAAACCAAAAAGATAATACAAAGGTCATAGAGAAGGGACCATGATTCTCAAGAAAAGTTAGCATCTTTTTAAAATGAATGTTTAATTTAGTCCTACTTCAATGTCAATTTGATCAAATCCCATTATGAATGATATTGTAGAATCTCCCTCTCTACAAGTGGAAAGAGGAAATCCTTCAAGATATTGGAGGTTATCATTGTAGTATGTAATTTTGGAAATAAACAAGACTTAACCTAAGAGGCAATAATCAACAAGCATAACTTGTCTACAATTGTGCATCCTGGGCCCTATCCTAGGGTTGTCTTACTAAGAATATGGACTTGTGCATCAAACCCAATTCAATGTAAAGTTCACCATAACAATGGATTATATTATACTCACAAAGTATAGTTTGATGTTGTACACCTACATATGTGTTGTGCCATTTTTGGTTATCCTTAGTTGTGGTATTGTGATACAAACTACCAACAATACAAGAATCAATACATAGTAATTAAAGACAAAAAAGCCTATTTTGTAAACAATACAAAAATATCCACCACTCTTATCCCTAGTTTCAACATGAAAATCTCAAAGACTTATTAAAGGTCTCGAGAAAATTTTCTCATTTTGTGAACATATAAGAAATAAATGGTTGCTCTTTCCAATTTGAACCAAGATTCTAATTAGGCCCATCCTTCTGTATATACATTGAAAGTAAAGTTAATATTAGGATTTAATATGCGCAACATACAATTTTAATGATGCATATAAGCAATGTACATTGGAATTAATAGTGGACAAACTCCACAAGGAAAAACTCCATATTCTAAGAAATCATTTCATTATCCATGTATGTCATCAAATGCGCATTCGCCCCCTTTATATATGTAATACCCCTAGTTTTGACTTGGAATGTATTTATCCAATATTATGTAAATGATGTAAATATGCTAGTGTGAATTCCTAGTGCGTCGCTCAAGCCCAAGGCCCGAATAGTGAATGTCTAGGCATGTATGATGTTTATATTTTATTTGGACTGTTTATTTGTCTTTTATGTTGATTTATAATATATGTAAATATTATGTGCATAAATAATAAAATGGTCCAAGATTGGTTGTGTAAAGAGCACCAAAGGGATTATGATTCCACCAGAGGGGAAGAGGAAAGGGGGTCCATGGGTGACTGAATCCTTGCTGCCAAGTGTCAACCTTAGAAATCACCCAAAATTTTGTCATGTGATGCGAATAAACCAAATATATCCTTTTTTGACCATTTTTTCAATCATTAATGCATGTGTTTGGTTGGTGGGAAAAGTCACCTCATGTAGTTATTGAAGCATGGGACTAATTGCACTTTTGTGACAGTTCTTTCATCATAGAAGTCAGTCTGCAGCTGTCACGAGTCCTTTCTTCTACTGCCAGAATTCATGTCAGTTGTCTTGTCACCATTTTCACATATACCTTGGAGTCAACCCTCATTTTTCTCATTCTTTCACGCATATTTGGAGGATGCAGAGCTCTCCCTTGTTGTCCATGAACTTACCATGCTTTTTTGAACACAAAAATTCGAATTTGGAGACCATGCTGCAGATTGGAATGTGGGTATTGTTGGTTGTAGGTGAGCAAAGAGGTTGGGCAAGCTAGTAACCCTTACCCTTGAGTTCTGCTTCTCTTAGGTGCTTGAGAAGCCACAGATTGATGCTGCAGGAGGTTCTATAGCAAACAATACTAGGTTGGAATTCTTCTATGCACAAACTGGAAGCACCCAGCAAGATGGATCACCAAAGAGAACCGTGGATCAATGAAGGGGATGGCTGAGCTAGAAGGGTGTTGTGTGGGCCAGGTAGTGTGGAAGCCAAGGCTGTGAGGACTGAGTGAGACCCCTGTAGAGATATGTATGAGCATTTGGCTAAGCAAAGAGAGAAAAATGGGTTGTGGGATGAGAGATAGAAGCTTGTAGGTGTTTCCTCCCCCCCTAGTGGGCTCATAGCCCAGCTTGGGGGTGGCCTCTCAACAACAGAAAGAGTATATGTTGGACATCGTGCCTATGGTTGGGTGCAAAAGTGCTCTTACACAGTCAGTTGCTTGGATCTGCATTTCTTAAAGATAATTACTCTTATGCATTTGAATCTGAAATGTTTTATTTGATGCATGTAATGTTTATGATTGTATTTTCATATTAGATGGGTGTGGATAGATTTGAATTCCATTGTGCATGTTTATTTATGTTCTACACACATTGCATTTGTTGAAAATCCTATTATGGACTTGGGTCAAAATTCGAAGAGCCCAGTTTTGGCCAGCCTCCCCTCCCGATGGTCGGATTGGGTAAGGGGGATGTTACAATATAAAATTAAGTGACCATGAAAATATCTCATCATCATCATCATCATTATTATCATTATCGTCATCATCATCATCATCATCATCATTTTCATTGTGGTCATCCTCATTCTCATCGATAGAATCACCATCATTTCCATCGTCACCACCATTATCACATAATCATATCATTAGTATTGGTTTCATCACCATCATCACATAATCATGTAGCAATTATCTAGTCGTATGTTTTATCCCTAGACTAAATTAGTAGTTTACGTTAGTGAATTTTAGTTGGGTCAGTTAAAATTGCTCAAATTTGGTAGTATTTAACTTTAAAAGGTAGTATTTAACTTTAAAAAAACTATCATGAATAACATTTTTGGTTGCGTAGTCACTAATTACCCATTGTGACTAACTCTTTTGGTCGCATAGTCATTAATTACCCATTTTTATACTAGTGACAATATTCTATTCTTTCACATTGATGGTCTTCTCCATTCACAGCTCATGGCTTCTCCAACTACATTCTCCTCACGCGTTCCCCTCACGACATGCAATGATTTCCTTTTAAAAAAATTGTGATCGATCTCATGGATCTTTCCTCATGTGAAACCACAACCACACATGAGAAACACTCTCACTCCCTTCTACTTTAATTTCCCATGACAAGAATGAAATAATGTGAGTGGAGGGAGATTATTGCTCCCTCAAGACAACTTAGGAGTGACTATCGCTCCCATATCACAGATGTTTTTAAAGTGCTATTGGCTCTTGAAGGCTACCAAACAATGATTTTATCACTCCCTACAGAACTGGTAGGTAGAGATAACCCTTCTCTATCACTCCTCAAACTCTGGTAACCACTTGATGGTGAAGGAGGGTTCTATCTTGGTTGTGGATACTCACCTCTAATACCACTTCGTTGGGAATATTTGTGACTCTGCTACATAATGGAAGTTGAATAAGGATGAGAAATGATGAACACGTGCTCAAATAACCCCTTCTACACGCACACAAAATGTTTTGAATTGCTTGAATTGTTTAAGTGGAATGAGAAAAACCTTCTAGATGTAACCATATAGTTGATTCTTCTAAGTAATTCATTAAGTGGGAGTAATTACACTTTCCAACACCCTCTTAAATTACATTATTTCTCTACTCAAACCTTCCATAATGATAAAAAATATCAAAAGGAGGGTACATCAAAAACATTGTCTTGATTTGTTAGCATAGGGGGGTTCACTAGGTAGCCAATATTATAGCAAACACTATATTGCGTAGTATATATGGATTAAGAGGTATTTTTAATATATTTAAAACATATAGATATTAGGGGAATTATAATTATGTAACTAGGGGCTCATATAAGATATTACATGGTTTGAAGCAATACTATATTTCTTAAGTTGGTGTGAATCTGACTATGTGTAAAGTCAAATTAGTGTTTCAATAAGTCTAATCAATGTGTAGGTGGTGTGAATCCAATTGTGTTTGGATTTAGAGTGGTGTTGAATAGATATGATTTGAGAGTGAATGTGGTGTGAATTTGATTGGAATATTTGTTCAAGGGGTTGTTTCCCATCTTGAAATATTTGTTCTTACTAAGATTTCATATTTAACCCTACAAGGTTTATATGGGTTATAAGATTTTTTCCATGTCACCATACTAACAATAAAGATAAAAGGGGGTTTTAAAAATTTAATAGAAAAATGAATACCTAGGATATCTAGTGAAAATAAGGGTTTTCTAATTGGAAAGGTGTACTGGGAGGGGGATTCAACAAAATTATTTTTGGAGGAAAGGTGTAATT
Organism: Larix kaempferi; assembly: GCA_027924585.1. Lineage (NCBI taxonomy): Eukaryota > Viridiplantae > Streptophyta > Pinopsida > Pinales > Pinaceae > Larix > Larix kaempferi. The sequence continues at coordinate 5,315,116 of BSBM01000008.1, forward strand.
GGAGGGGGATTCAACAAAATTATTTTTGGAGGAAAGGTGTATTGGGAGGGGGATTCAACAAAATTATTTTTGGAGGAATTCATTAATATCTAATGCAATTAGATGTATAAATCAATATCCTGTGATCATAGGTGATATGTCATAGGTTCATGGATTGACCCCCTGGGTCCCTAGTAGAATTGAAAAACTTGGATACAGGGCTTGTAACTAACGCTCTAAAAGATAACGGTGTTCCCATGAAGATGGGTAACAATTTTTGGCAAGAAGAGGGTGCGAGTATGGAAAAAAATTATCTCGATTAAGCTTTTGTTAATCCCTCAATCGAGCTTTTAAAATCTCAATCAAGGGATTAACCAAGTGCTCAACCGAGGTATTTAAAAAATATTTATTAAGGGTTAAGAAATCCCTCGATCGAGCTATAGAGCTCAATTATATCTCAATCGAGGGTTTTATTAACCCTCGATTAAGATTTTTAAAATAGCTCGAATGAGCTATTTTCATTAGTATAAAATAAATAAAAGTCCATGCGAGGACTATAGAAAGTGAAAGGTAGCTCGATTGAGTTAATAACCCAATGGAGCTTTTAATTTATCCGTAGCTAAACCCTTGGTCGATCTATTTAAAAACGCATTCAAAACCTCAATCGAGGATTTTTAAGATCTCAACCGAGGGCTTGAAAAACATGCTTTTAGCCCACTTTTCTACAAATTTAATTTTATTGGTCTCCTTTCGAGGCCTAAACCCTATCCTTGGATGCACCTTAAGTGGAAAATTGTATACCGATGGATTCGTCAACAAACCGTCTATGCATTCGCATATAATTTACAGGTTTTTGAGTTCATATGATATTTTTTTAAAATTTTATTTTCAAATATGCTTACAAAACCATGTCCATAAATTCGAATCAATGGAAACAAAAGTCAACGACATAAAAAGTACACAACCAAAAAATTTCAAAAAATACATACCCCTAAGACCAATGCGTCCCCTTCAAAACAATATTTTTTTTTGTAATTAGCAAACTTTTTTTTATGTTCACACACATGTGTATGAAATGTGATTAAAATTTTCAATGGTCAATATAAAAAATTAATAAAAAATATAATCTCCCAACATAAATTAAAAAAATATGTACGCCCTAGTGCATTTTGTGTAGATTATGTTCAAATATTTTTTTTACAAAAATTATGCATTTATCACTAAATTATGTTGCGTGCACACAAGCCACTTGTTATCTTTTCCTAAAATTTACAAGAACAAGCGTATCATTAAATGCAATTTTGACATATTAAATAATATTATTTAAAAAAAGATATAGGTGAAAAGACAACATAATTCTCTACAATTTGTTTTTTTGTTGCATGCTGGAATTAATAAGGCATATATGATATTTTAGGGCTTCGATTTAATAAATGAGTAAAAAATCAAATTTTCACCATCACTTTTGGCCAAAAAGTGTAACCCATCTTCATGGATTCACCCATAATGATGTCAAACAAACCATCATCCATTTAGTTATAAACAAATAAAACCTATATAAGTAGTATTGTTCTAATGCAGATCCAACTTTCTTGATTATTGTTAGTATTTTTTTTTGTTTTTCTCTCATCATCATTAATCTTGTCGAAATTTTTTCAAAAGAATAATTATTCTAACTTGATATATTTTCTAAAAACACTTTTTTCTAAAAAAAGGTTTTTTCACTTTCACAGTAACCATTATTTTTTATATACAATTGCAAAGCGATATCAACATGAACTCAAAGAACTCTCATTTATCCTTTTTATGAGATAAGGGCTAAAAAAATAGCATTAAATACACTTAAAACATTCCCTCTACTTTTTACTTTTCTCCTTGAGACCTTTTCCATCATCGATCCTCTAAAAGTGAGTATCACCCATATATCTATTATGACTTGGAATGGGAAAGCTTTGTTTCCATGTTGGCTTTTCCATTTTCTATATAGTATTTGAAATTTTCATATTATTTGCATAATTATAATAAAACTAGCATACGTCCCTATTAAACTGGGATCTATTAAGCATTGAAAGGGATTATATTTTTAAAATAATTTAAGATAAAAATAATTTACACCTCAAGAAAATGGAACCCTTTCGGTTCTTAATAGATCCATCATCGAATCCTCTAAAATTTAGTCTCACCCATATATCTATTCTATCTTTGAACTTGCAAGTTTTATTTCCATCTTCTAGATGGTATTCAAAATTTTCGTATTATTTGCATAATTATAGGAAACAATTCCTATTAGATAGTATTCAAATTTTCCTATTATTTCAAACATAATCTTCTCTTCTTTCAGGTGGATGGTGTTATCCATTCACAACTCATTGCTTCTCCACATGCATTCTCAAGGCATACAATGGTTTCCTCTTTAACAAATTTTTAGTTATCTCGTGGCTCTTTCCTCATGTGGAGCCACAACCACACATGAGAAACACTCTTGATCCCTTCTACCTTACGTGCCCACAATAGGAGTGAAATAATGTGAGTGGAAAAAGATTTATCATCCCGTCAATACATCTTATAAGTGACTATCGTCCCACATGGAATTAGTTTTTATAATACTATTTCTCCCTTAAGGCTACCAAATTAACAACAATGTTATCAATATCTAGAGCATTGCTGGGTAGAGATAACCCTTGTCTATCACTCCTCAAACAATGGTATCCATTTGATGGAGATGATTCTAGAATGCTCATGGCTACTCCCCTCTAGCTCCGATACCACTTTGTTGGGCAGACTTGTAGCTATGCTACATAATGGAAGATGAATATGCGTGATAAATGTTGAATACGTGCTCAAAGAACCCCTCTACACACATTTCATATATATATATAGTTTTGAATTTCTTCAATTCTTTAATTGCACTGAACAATGCCTTCTAAATGTAACCACCTAACTGCTTCTTGTAACTAATTTGTTACTAGTGGAATTAATTACACTTTCCAACACCCTTTTAAATTCCATTATTTCTCTACTCAAACCTTCAATAATGATACAAATAGAAAAGGGAGAGTAAATAAAAAACATTGTCTCAATTCCCTAGCATGGGGTTTTCACTAGGTAGGAAAGATTATAGCATGTGAGTTCATATTAGGGGATTTAATACTCTAAAATATGGAAACAATATATTGCTTAGTATATAAGGGTCAAGTGGTATTTTTAATATATTTAAAACATATAGTTATTAGGGTAATTATATTAAGTAGCTAGGGGCTTGAATAGAATATTACAGGGTTTGAATCGATACTCTATGTCATAAGTTGGTGTGAATCCAACTATGTGTGAAGTGATATTAGTGTTTGAATATGTATGATATATGTGAAGGTTGTGTCAATCCAATTGTGTTTGGATTTAGAGTGGTGTTTGAATAGGTATGGTTTGTGAGTGAATGTGGTATGAAGTCGATTGGAACGATAATATATGAGGTTGAATTGTGCTCATAGGATTGTTTCCCATCTTGAAATATTTGTTCTCTCTAAGATTTCATCTTTCACCCTACAAGGTTTATTGGGTTATAATAGTTGTGCCATGTCACCATACTAATAATAAAAATAAAAAGGGGTATTAAAAATTTAATGGAAGAATTGAATACCTAGGATATCTAGTCAAAATAAGGTTTTTTAATTGGAAAGGTGTATTGGGAGAGGGGTTCAACAAAAGGATTTTTTGCAGCATTCATTAGTGTCTAATGAAATTAGAGGTATTAAGTACAATATCTTATGATCGCATGTGATATGCCATAGGTTCATAGAGTGACCCCCTAAACCCCTTCGTAGGATTGAAAAACATGGACACAGGGCCAGTGATTAACACTCTAAAATTGAATGAAGTCAAAGAAACCATGATCCATTTAGCTATAAATAAATGAAACCTAAATCATGGAGTAGCATTATTCTAATGTAGATCCAACTTTCTCAATTATTGTTAGTAATTTTTTGTTTTTCTCTCATCATCATGAAATTTGTCTCTCTTTTTTAAAAGAAAATTTATTATAAAGATATAGTTTATAAAAATATTTTTTTTCTAAATAAGCTTGTCCACTTTCACTGTAACCATTATTTTTTATATACAATTCCAAAGAGACAGATCAACATGAACTCAAATAATTTTCATTTATTCTTTTTGTTAGATAAGGGATAAAAAATAACATTAAGAACACCTAAAAGCTTCCCGCTCCCTTTTAATTTTATCCTTGAGATCTTTTCCATCATCGATCCTATAAAAGTGAGTATCAGTCATATATTATTATGTCTTGAAATATTTTGGCAAGTTTTGTGTCTATCTTGTTTTCCATCTTCTAAATAGTGTTCAAAAGTTTCAAATTATTTGCATAATTATAATAAAACCAACATAGATCCATCTTAAATCCATATCTATTAACTGTTGAGAGGAATCATATTTCTCGAGGTATAGATTTTTTCTTGATCATGGGTGAAAAAATGAAGATGGGTGTCTATTTTGGGGGGTCTCGTGAGAAAATAATTCTGGTTTTTTCATGTTTTTCAACTTCGAGCGAACAAAAGTGATATTTTTGTTTAAAATTTCACTTTGCAGTAAAAATAAAACTTTTACAGAATTATGTTAGCATTTTATTCATAATTTTTTCAATTTTTTTTATTGAGATTTGATATGTCGATTTCGCAAATGTTTGACAGTGTGTTCTTATCAAATGAAAAGACTACAAAATAGTTATGATTTGTTGCGCCACTAAAATCGTTGTTAGACTTGTTTTTTGCAAAAACAGAAAATGCTACGATAATCTACACACAATGTACTAATGCCTGACTATAAGTTTGTAACCAATTGATCTATATACTAATTATTATATTTTTTTAAAGTCAATCAATGGGGAAACTCAATCGATTTTCAACATCTTTTTTGTTGTGCCACTTTTCTCTCAATCGGCTCTAAAAATAAAAAAATCTATGAACACCCTTTTAAAGTAGACACGCCAATTAAGATTCCCAATTTTTTTTCAATTTTTTTGGTGGTGTATTTTTAAAGTTATGAATCTTTCTTTTCACCATTTTTTTAAAGAGATGAATCCTAACTCGACACATGTTATGAAAATAAAACTTAAAAAATATAATTTCTTATCTATATACAACAAAATTTATATCCACGTAAAGTAGATTCAATGATGAACCTAATGGTATCAAGTCCGACATTCGTTTTGTTGTGTAAGAGGTGGTTTTTCCCTTCTGAAAATGGAGAAACCTGAAAATTCTGCAGAAATGTGAATTTTCCATGTTTCAGAGAATATTCGGCTGAATAATTGTTCGGCCGAATAATTGTTCGGCCGAATAATTATTCGGCCGAATACCCTTTTTCCATAACGGCACCGTCAATTACAGCGAAGGTTATTTGGCCGAATAATGAAACGAAAAAAAAAACTCGTCGGCCGGAATTTTTTTTTTTATGTTTTCTATACTCGTATAAATAAACTTAAATTGATTTATTATTTTCACATGTTTTAACTTTGCATATTTCTTGTCAAACTAATTTTGAAAAGGTTTTCAAAGAATACATATTTTTGCAAAAGGAGGTTTTTACAAGGTATGTTTCTTCTTATTTTTTTCCAAAAGGAACATTGAAGGAGTTTTTTTGTAAGGCATTTTTGTAAAGGAGTTTTTTTTCTAAGGCATATTTGCAAGGAGTTTTTTCAAAATATTTCTTTTCTTAGACTTGTTTGCAAAGTAGTTTATGCAAAGAATGTTTCTTTCCAAGGAGCCTCTTTCCAACGGTTGTATTTAAAAAGTGTTTATTCCAAAGTATTTTTGCAAAAAAAATGTATTTTTCCTTCTTATTTCTTTGAAAGGGATTTTTTCAAATAGGTGTTTTGGTAAGGTAATTTACAAATGGTTTTTTTCCAAGATAATTTTGCACTTCTTATTTCTTTGAAAGGGGTTTTTTCAAATAGTTGTTTTGCTAAGGTATTTTGCAAAGGATTTTTTTCCAAAGTACTTTTGCACTTCTTATTTATTTGAAAGGGGTTTTTTCAAATAGTTGTTTTGCTAAGGTTTTTTGCATAGGGTTTTTTTCCAAGGTAGTTTTGCACTTCTTATTTCTTTGAAAGGGGTTTTTTGAAAGAGTTATTTACTCAAAGTATTTTTGCAAATAATTTATTTCTTTACAAGGGTTTTTTTCAAGATATGCTTACAAATAAGCTTTTTTTCAAAGTACTTTTTCCTAGTGGCTTTTTTCCTCGATATTTTTTCAAAGAGGTTTTTTTTCCAATGATTTTTACAAAAATGATTTATTTACAAGGTGTTCTTACTATTTTCCAATGGGTAGGTGATTTATTGTCAAGAAGTTTCTTATTTCTTTCCAAGAAGGTTTTTTTCAAAGAAGATTTTTGTTCAAAGAGTTTTTTCAAAGGAAAGTTAATTCCAAAGAGAGCTTCTTCAAAAGACTCTTACAAGATTTTTATAAGGTGAAGTAAATTTCAGTTCATGTTTTTATAAATTCCGTAAATGTTTTAAAATCTTAATTTATTTATTTTTACTATAAAGTAATGATTTTTTAATTTATCATCTATAGATTAAACAATCATGGGCAATAAGAGAAAACGTCAAAAAAAGGTGATCGTAAACGTGATGATGATAGTAATAGAGAAAAACAAAAACTCAGATATATTGCCAAAAAAAAAAGGTTGCCAAAACGGAAGAAAGAATTATTGAAGATATAAATACAGATTTACATGATAATGTTGAGGAAATGGAAATTGAAAATAGAGTACAAGAAGAACAAATTGAAGTTGAAAATACCATTGTAGAAGATGTAAATAGTGATTTACATGCTAATGTCGATGAAGTCAATATTGAAGATCAAGTTCAAGATCCAGAAATTGGACCTGGTATGTATATATCATATATTTTCCAAATTCATTTTTTTATAATGAATTTTATTTTTGGATATATGTTAAATTAAATTTAACTTGATGTATAGGTACTTTCACCATTGATGATGAAATGTTAGAAGATATTGATTGCGACAAATATGGATAAAAACTACCAATACATGTTGCACGATATCGTGCTACAAAGTTTTATGATGAAGTTTTCAAGGATTACTCAATAACAGGACAAGCACAAATTTTGAGATGTTTATTAGTGTCCAAGAAGTTAGAAGGTGCTACATCATTATTGGGTATTCACAAGGCGACAAAAGAGTCGAAATTGAAACAAAATGTGATGGAAAATATAGGTGATGCAATAAAAAAATTTGGAAAATCCAGGAAGAAAGATATCAGTGCTGCATGTAAAGCAATTCATATAGCAATTCTTTCAGGGAGTACTAAACAAAAGCGTTTGACATCAGAACTAGCAAAAGCAGTTGGAACATCAAGAAAGACATTATACAAACATAGCAAATTCAGAATGCAAATAGATGAAAATAATGAACTTGCTTGTTGGGAAATTATTTGTAGACAACCTTACAAAGATAGGGAGCAAGTGTTAAAGATATTGTATGAGAATATTGGTTGGAACATGCTCGAGTTTCACCAAATTCAAGAGATGTGATACGCAAAAGAATATCACGAAATGTATATGAAAGCCAACCAAAACATATAATGGAGATGACACAAGTACAATTGTTCAATAAATTCAAGGAAGATCATCGTGGAATAAATATATCAATCACTACATTTGTGCAACAAAAACCATGGTATGTTAGACCTATTACTATACGTGATACATGTTGTTGTCGTTATCATGTGCAATTTCAGTTATATTATAACACGCTTCTTGAATTTGGTAAAATGTTTTGGACAAATTCACCACCTCCTCCCACAATACGTGAATTCATATCTCAAATTTTATGTGAGAGAAATCCTGATGAAGTATTTTATTCAAAGAAATGTGTCAATGGAAAACATTGTCATCATTGTGGAAATCTGGTGCTATTCCACAATAAATATCGTATCGATAATGATCAATCGTTGTCAAATGTAAATGTTGATTGGAGGAGATACGAATACATCAATTATAGTACAAGTTCTAGTGATTCACATTCTAAAAGAATTGATTTGCTAGAAGACAAGATATGCGTGACAGATTTTATCAAAAAATTTGAAAGCGAAATTTATAAATACACCTATCATTCACATAGAGCACGATGGAAAGATCTTCAATTCAAACAGTCTCGTGAAATTTTTCCACCCGGAACAATTTTGTCCGTGGTTGATTTTGTTGAAAACTATACATTTGCTGCACAAAAAGAGATACAGAGTGAATACTATCACTCTGACCAAGTTTCAATATTTGTCCATGTTGTATATAAACATTCTCAACAGGATGTTGATGGCATTGAAAGCACATGTGACAATCGAGATGCGATTAAAGAATATCACTTCTATATCAGCGATGATCGTACACACGATACACATTTTGTTCAACATTGTATAGAAAATATTTTCTATGATTCACTGAAAAAAACCGGTGTTAAATTTAATGAACATTGGATATGGTCTGATGGATGTGCGGGTCAATTTAAATCTTCATGATCATTTTTTTCGTTATGTTGACTTCATAAAGCGTTGAACATTAAACATCACTGGAATTTCTTTGAAACTAGACATGTCAAAGGTGAACATGATGGTGCAGGAGCATGTGTAAAAAGACCACTTCGAAGATGGCAAATGAACTATTCTTCTGCACGGTTTTATTCAGCTGCAAAGGTTGTCCAATGGTGTCAATTAAATCTAAGCCATGATTATAATCAACAATCAAAAGATGTGCGCAGGTATGTACACTATTTTTTTAATTTATATTATTTCTTGAAATTTAAAAAAATGTACACTAACATTTAAGTACATGTACACTAACATTAAAAGTTGTTCTTTGAAAGTGATTCATCATTTATTGTGTAGGTTTTTTTGGCTTGTTGGGGTCCAAGATATAAATAGATCAATACCATATGACGCTAGCACCATACATGGGACTATAGATCTTCACTCTATTCAAACAAAATCATTTCAAAATGTGTTTGCATTTGACAGTAAAAAGCAATCATGCTTTTGTCATATTTACACTGAAAATGTTGAATCTACAGAAGTTTGTGAAAACTTTACAAACAACTACGTAAAAGCTTGGAAACACACAGAGATTAATCCAAAAGAAAAAATGCCACTGGCAAGTGTAGAAGAATTAGAATCAGAATGTAACGCCCCATATTTTGACTAGGCATGTTTATGAGTTAGACACCTTTCACTTTATTGCTGTTATCTGTTTGACTCAGTTAGACAGTGTGAACTATATTTTCGGCATGATAGACATGATGATATGTTGCTACTGTGTTAATGATGTTACTATATTCGTGCAGTTATTAAGTTATGGTTATCATGAGATTCTTTTATTTCATAATGACAGTGTATGTTTGATAATCGTCCTGGAGGAAATGTGATATATATGATGTGGTAATTATGCTGTGATCGATTTAATGATTTGATGTGATGAAATAAATGATGCTGACAATATGGATCAGACAGTGATAGAATGTAAAATATACGGTGTTGTACATGGACGCCATCCTATGATGAAATTGATAAAACTGTTATATTCCAATACATACCTGTGATGAAATTGTGACGTGAAATAAAATGATGTTGATAATATGGATCAATTGGTGATCGAATGGAAATGCTTGTTATAAAAGGTTTATCTTGAGGAATACTAACCTACAAGACATAAGGGCTATGGGATAGCTGGGTACTTGATCTGATATACGGAGAAGAACATATCTGGATTTTTACAAAAGTCACTGGAACAATGTACTAGCTCCTCACAAAGTGCGAGATTTTATTTGTATGATACTATGCAACAGGAATCCTGAACATGTGTTTTTCAATAAGAGGTGTGTAGGTGGGAGAAAAGGCCATGAATGCGGTGATTTGACATTGTTCCATAGGAACTTTCCTATCGATCCAACACACCATGGATTGTCAGATATCACCATTAGGTGGAAGAGGTACGAGTACGTCACCGTGAATCCAACACCTTCTTAATCTGTGCCATCCAAGAGGATCGACTTGCTCGATGATGAGATTCTTGTTTCAGATTTCATGGAGAAGTTTCAAAGTCAGATTTATAAATACATAAAGCACTCCCATATGTCCATGTGGCAAGCTTCAGAATTGAAACATTCCTGTGAGGTATTTGAGCCGGGCACAATCTCATCAGTGGTAGACTTTGCTCCTCGAAGAGAGATACAGAGTGAGTACTATCACTCCGATCGGGTGTCTATCTTCGTACATGTGTTGTACAAACATGCTCAGGAAAACATTGATGGTAAGCATAGCACTCCCCAGTCACATGAAGTGATCAAGGAGTACCATTTTTATGTTAGTGATGATCGTGAGCATGACACATTGTTCGTTCAACACTGTTTTGGGTTGATTTATGATTCATTCAGGCAGAGAGGTGTGTCATTTACTGAACACTAGATTTGGTTAGATGGGTGTGCAGGGAAATTCAAATCAGCACACTCATTTTATTACTTGAGTCGCCTGCACAAACAGACAGGAATCCGACACACTTGGAGCTTTTTTGAGATAGGGCATGGGAAGGGTAAACATGATGGCGCAGGTGCATGTGTGAAACGAGCACTTCGAAGGTACCAGATGAGTCATGGTGCAACCCGACTCAAATGCTCCACTGAAGTAGTTGATTGGTGCACACGTCATTCGGGACATCAGGGTCTCAAACAAACAAGGCTAGTGTGCAGGTAATAAACTCCAAACTCAATTAATAAGCTAATAACATTCAATATCAACATTTCCAAAAGAACCCATGTACTCGATAGGAATTTACATATGACAAACTGAATTCCATGCAGGTTCTTTTGGGATGTTTCCCTTGGAGATGTTAATATATCCATTCCACCATCCCTGGTACGAGGGAATTGCATTCTGTTCGAAGTAAAGATATGGGGGACATATTTTCCATTGAAACGAGGAAGTATGCCTGCTTTTGCGATTTTTGCATTGATGCAAATGGATGCGGGCTTGATCACTGTGAAAATGATTTATATGTCAAACCATGGAAACATGTATCTCTTAATCCAAAGGGCCCACATCCAATTCCAACATGGCAAGAGATGCACACTAAAGAGGCAATGGTCTCATTAGATCATGATCGAGTTTTCGATATGGTTAGGGAAGGTACAAGAGTCTTCATTAAGTTAATTAGTTCATTATATCTTGCACATATACAAATGTTGTAGAAATTTGCACATAGGACATTTGAATAATATTTGTAATGTATCTTGCACGTGATGTATTCGTTGTCATTGCACCCCTCCACAAGAAAGAAAATGTTGCATACTATTTTATGCGGTGCACGCAAATAAAGAGTAGATTGGTGCGACCCTACCAAGATGGGGACTTCACATACCAGGTTGGAGACATGGTTCTAATGGGACATTTTTTTGAAAAAGTGAAAAAACAGGGTGCTCACATTATTTACAGAGATTTTATGCCTGGATATATATATCATGTCAATACAGTCATTTGGTGGTTGCAGCTCGGATACCTCTAACAAAAATCAAGGTAAAGAGAGGTGATCCAAAGAGGTGGAAGATGACAGAAGTTGACCATGATCATATTATGGATACTTGCATTCCTATAACCCATTGGCCAGATGAATGAGTTACATGTATGCCACTTGCATCGTTGGCATAGTTTTCATGTTGTCTTGTGTAATATTTTTTTGGATATTTTTGTGGAGGTTGTTTTATAAATGTATTTTTGTATATATGCTTAATGTCAAGAAAACAAATACTAGATGGGAAGCATTTGTGAAATTTGGGTCATGGTGCTCCAATGTGAATACACTTGAACATGTACATGTTCTAATTTTAGATTTTGATTTCAAATACAATTGTAATGTAATTGAGAATTTAAAATACATCTATACAATGTGGAATGGTGAAATTTAAATTTTGAATTGTATAATGTATTCTAATTTTAAATTTTGATTCCAAACTTGCAAAATTGTATACATTATAATTTCGAGGTTAAACCAAAATCAATAAACTTATGTATTTTAGGTTTTAGGTCACTAAATAATTGCTTCAACTAAGTAAAATTCATGATGGCCAAAACTTAATTTCTATTTTCATATTTATAAGAATGGAAATCATGTGAAATGAGTTTGGGTAGCTTGAAAACACATAGCTATCATAAGTATCTTGAAAACACAAGGAAAAAGGAATTGAGAGATAACTACCGTGGTTAGCATGCAATGCATTCCCACTTAATTCAATTTAGGAGTATGATGATTAAGGCATACATTGTTTATGCAATTGAGAGTCCGCACACCTTCAAGGAAATTTATATGGCTCTAGACTTTATCCTTAAACCTATAGACTCTTCTATGTCCCTTGTATTCATATGTGACAATGCTCTATATAATAGATACTCAATGTTGTCACCTACCTTGAACTTGAATTTGGTGATCGATTACCATTTTGTGTAACATTCTTTAATATATGAATATAGAAAATTTTGGGCATTATAATTATTGCTTGGACCACACATTCTTGTATTGATAACCTAGAATTTTTGTTATTTAGGACTATTGTGTTTCCCTTGATTGTTCATAGTCTATCATTGAAGCTTCAACCAAAGGTCTCATACATACCCATGTGTGGTATATATGTGACTCTTCCTTAGCTATAATTTTTGTGATGTGACCGCAATAAATCCATAGTTTTTAATTTTTCTTACCAAGGGAAATGAAGGGCACCAAAACACTCCTTCAATTTGGTTTCCTTCCAAAGCAATTGATTAATAATTAGATTGACCTTGCTAGTAGAATTTTTACATTCGTGGGTGACATTTAGTTATGGTTATTTGGTGGTTGAAAATCCCTTTGCTTGACACTTGTTATAATTCACATAATGAATGTTCGTCCATATAATCAAAATGATTTGTAAGGTTTTGTCATAAGTAGTTGGGAAGCATAATCTCAAAAAACTATATTTTGTTTGTTGATGTAAGCATTCATTAACTTTACATACTCGCATTCAATTTAAAAAGTAATTTTGTACATGATGTGAAGATTCAACATACAAGAATAGTACATGGAAAGGTAATAACTTGTACATGCCTTCATATATGCAACTTACCTAGTTGGATCAAATGGTGTCATTATCTCCATTTGTCATCAAAACATAAATCATATGAAATAGTTGTACAAGCATAGTTTCTACCATAGTTGTACAAGCATCTGGAAACTAGAGATTTTAATTTTAAATTGTAATTGAATTGGAATCTAGAAACTGTAAGTGAATTGTAATGTGTAGACAACATAATGCAAAATGTCAATTTCAATTTTCAATTTGAAATATATTCTAATTTTAAATTTTGATTTCAAATACAAATTTGAGAATTTAAAATACATCTATATACAAGGTAAAATTGTAAAATTTAAATTTTAGATTGTACAATGTATCATAATTTAAAAATTTTATTTCAGATGCAATTGTGATGTAATTGAAATTGAACTTGTAAATTGGAACAACACATTGTATTCTCAATTGAAATTACACATTAAAATTGAGATTTTAATTTTAAATTGTAATTGAATTGGAATGTGTAAATTGTAATTGAATTGTACTATGTAGACAACATAATGTAATCAAAATTTCAATTATTAATTTCAAATGTATTCTAATTTTACATGTTGATTTCATTTATGCAATTGTAATGTATTTGAAAACGAGCTTTTAAAGTGCAATTGAAATTACACATTAAATTGAAAATTTTACATTGTAATTGAATTGGAATTGTAATTTCAATTTTAAAACGTAATGTATGTATTCAATTCTAAATTTTTGAAGATGTGAACTCTAATGTAGTTGAAATTTGCATTTTAAATTGAACTAAATTTTAACTACACATTAAATTTGCATTTGAAATGACAAAACATAAATTTGTAACTGTAATAAGTATGTCCAAATCTAATATAAAAAACAATCGATTTCAAATCATATACAAAATACACATGAAAACATCAATATGATAAAATATATAAAATATCCAAAAGTCCATATCCAAAGTCCATATATGATAAAATTCCATGTATAAATTATATGAATCCATATCCAAAACATGATAACGTATATATAGATCATCCAAAACACGGAAATGTATAGATCATCAACTCATCAGCCACTACCCCCACGAGGCCTGTGATCGTACCTCTGACTACCCTCCTGTGCAGCAGCTCGCTGCTGTCTCTGAGACTCTAAACCCTCAAGGAATTGTGCCATATCCGCTGTGTCAATCGTGATATCCAGGATCTGGGTAGGAATATGGGTAGATGGCCCTTCATCACGATAATGTACGCGAGGTACATCCCAACTATGTGTGAAATCCAGTGTAGCATTGACACCCGCCTGTTGTGATTCCTATGTAATAGTTCATTACATGTAATAAGTTAGATTTATTAAAAATTAAAACTAAATTTAACATAATTTAAAATCTATCCGTAAAAAATTGAAAAATAAAGTACAAAAATCAATTACTAAATGTGACTAAATAACATGAATTGGAACATAAATTAAAACTCACATGTGTCTCTAGACCCGACTCGTTAGAACCTTCATGGTCCTCATGTCCATAATTAGGATCTACCACCTTTCCGTTTCCCTGTACAATTTGAAATTTATTTGAAGTTAAGATCTACAACATAAATCTTGAAAATTAAGAAATAAAACACAAATTATTTAAACTGAGAAATAATATTCAAACACAAATTAAATTGGAACATAAATTATAACTTACCCTGACTGGCGGACCAATAGATGGCTCGCTAGCAAAGAGTTGATCCATGAATGGGGTCCCCTGCATGTATCAATAGAATACCACTCCCTTAAGTATTATTGACCATTCAATTTGCGACATTGATATGATGTAACATGAATAACATATATACATAATTGTACAAACGTATACCTATTGTGTAGCGACGCATCTACGATATAACTGAAAGTATGCATCTCGCGCTGACTCAGCATACCGCAGTAGGGTCTCGCGATCAAAACTCCTAAGCATGTCACTAGAGACATGCTCTATATCTGGCTCTGCAGGTGGAGGGGGTGGTTTAAAGGCCTCTACATGCGCAGCAACAGCAACATTGCCCAAGGCAATGAACAGCGAGTCTACAAGGTCAACTCTAGCCTCTGCAGCAAGCTGGGATGATTTTTCCACATCCCCCGACCTGATAACCACCCTCTCTGGAAGCAGTATCAACCTCAAAGTAGGTGGCACAAAGGCAGGGTCTCTCTGAGCTCCAGAACGTTGGTAGGAGCATTCCCTGCCAGCACCATAGAACTAGGACCCTGTGCTAGTGGAATCTAGGTCCATGTCCAAAACAAACTCTGCATAAACATGTTTTGCAAAGTACAATGGGACCTGGTCATGATGGGGGAACATGCCCCATGCTCCCACGAATCTATCATATATATGTGGTGCCACGACCTCCAACTTAAACTCCCTGAGTCTAAGTGGTTGACTAGGGCTGCGGTCAAGAGGGATGTCAAATAAAGCACCCTTGATGTCATGCCCTCTTATGGTGACTTTGACATCCTCCCATTTGTGGATCCCAATGACACCATCTCTCCTCCTCTGGCATGAATGTCGCCAAATGTCACTGAGAGGTCCTACCCTCTTGTAGAGGGTCAACATCTCATCAATTGATGATAACATCATCAACAAAGATCGCCATGTGGGAGAATCCTCCCTCAAAGTGCTCACACATGATCTCACCCACTCTCACTGGGAAATAATGTTAGTGAGAGTGATTTGTGCAACCTCATCATCATACGATCCCCCTGATGGGGCACCTGCAATCTAAACCAAAACACAAATGTTACTAAAAATATATATTATAACTTGCATCTAAAATTCAATGCATTATATACTAAAAATTTACTGAAAATGTGCTACCAAAAAATATGCACCTGATGCACTCGTGTCTTGTTGCACATCCTCCTCCTGGGGATCCACATGTATGTCGTCGGAATGAACCGACACACTATCTCTCCTGCTGCCGCCACCAGTGGCAGCCGACCCCAGCCTGGCATCACTCCTCGGTGAACGGGGACGTTGTCGATGGCCGCCCCATCAGGCGATGTCAGATCCTCTTGTGCTTCGCGGAGCACGAAGCACTGAATCTCTCTCTTCGGGACAATCTGCATCACATTTCAATTTCTAATTCTAATTTTCTTTCAAATTCTATTCCAAATTTCACATTTCAATTATAAATTTTCTCATTTCAATTTCAAATTCAAATTCAATTGAAATTTCAAATTATATTCCAAATTTCACATTTCAATTTCAAATTCAAATTTCAAATTCTATTTCAAATTTCACATTTCAAATTTCACATTTCAAATTCAAATTCAAATTTCAATTTCAATTTCAAATTTCAAATGCAATTCCAAATTCAATTTCAAGGCCACCACTGGACTAGAGTTTGCTCCTATTGATCCTCAACCATCGAGTGAAAGGAAGGTTCAAATTCAAATTCAATTCAAATTTCAAATTGTATTCCAAATTTCACATTTCAATTTCAAATTCAAATTGTATTCCAAATTTCACATTTCAATTTCATATTCAAATTCAATTCAAATTTCAAATTCTATTTCAAATTTCACATTTCAAATTCAAATTCAAATTTCAATTTCAATTTCAAATTTCAAATGCAATTCCAAATTCAATTTCAAGGCCACCACTGGACTAGAGTTTGCTCCTATTGATCCTCAACCATCGAGTGAAAGGAAGGTTCCTGGAATAAAATAGCCCCGCTCATGTCGATGATACCAATACTAAGGAAATCAATGCTTAATTGAATGAGCATTTACCCTGCCGCGAGAATAATGAGGAGGAAGGAATGCAACCGCATCCTCGTCCAGAGGACGCAATCTCATAGAAGTAGTGCATTGAAGCTAGTGATAATCTGTGACTTGATGGAAATGACATAACTATAATGAAATAAATTAAGGATCAGAGTGGTGACAGGGCTATACATGAGGAAGGAAAGATGGGATTGGCATGCAAATTTCCTAGCTTATTCGACGTCCTAAAGCTTTTACGGTGCTTAGTTTTGGAATTCCTATGTAAGGAATATCGGGAAACCTCTAGGAAGGTCGTCACAGCTCCTAGGGGGGATAAGACTACGAAGAAAGGAAGGAAGGTTATGGAAGAAAATCCCCCGAGGGTGACTCGGGAGCAAAGGAAGGTCTGTCACTTGTCTTGTTTCTTCCAAGAAAGAATCCCCCAAACTATCTGCGGGGATATCAAGAAGGTCAAGAAGAATTTATGGGAACAAGTTAAATCCCTCAAGATTGAGGAAGTTAGAGAGGTTACAGAATGGGTGCAAGACCCGAGAACAACTGCTCGCAGGATGGCATCCTACGA
Source organism: Larix kaempferi (assembly GCA_027924585.1). Taxonomy (NCBI): domain Eukaryota; kingdom Viridiplantae; phylum Streptophyta; class Pinopsida; order Pinales; family Pinaceae; genus Larix; species Larix kaempferi. Next base: position 5,332,565 of record BSBM01000008.1, read on the forward strand.
CAGGCTCACGGTGACCTACTAGGTTATGAAGGGGCTTCTCTCCCATGTCCTCATGGAACAAGTGAAGTTGTGAACAAGGAAATTGGTGACAAGGAGCTAGCGCAGCCTTGGAATGAACATAATAGAGATTGTCAAATAATGTACAAGAAAATCGACATAATGGCTAGCAAGATGGGATACATTTCTATCGCTTCCTGCTTTGGGATCTGTTTATCTGGTATTACCTTTGCAGGTGCGACTGGTTTGGTGAAGATCAAGGGCAAGGGAGGCTAGGCTATGGCGGATGACACCTCTGGAGATAGGGCATGTGCGAGAGAAGGCAATATTAAGGAGTTGCGAGGGTCACGTCCTTCCGTCGGTGTGAGTTCATCAAAATTCGTCTGAATAGCTCCTAGGGTTCCTCAATCCTTTTGTAATTTGGGTCGGGTTTATCTATGTCTTGGTTGTTCCTTGGCTAATAGTAGTATAGGTTTCAGTTTAAGGAATCGGTGTATGAAGAACAAATGACAGTTTGCATGTGTCTATAGTAAATTGATCCTTTTTCTCAAGTTGATGTATGGTGGGGGAAGGGAAGTTATTGAACATCTGATTGTTGTGTTGTCTAAACACTAACAAAGCCCAATTTAATGAATCCATGTACTCTTTTTGATATAATAATATGATATTTTATTCAAAAAAACAAAACTAGATTAATATCATTTTTATTTACAATGAAAATTAAAAAATATTATAAATATAATTTTTAATTATTATAATATTATTATTATTATTAAAATCTAGATAAATTAGGATAAGGTGCACTCTTAATGCAATTTTTTACAATGCTATTATTAAAAAAAATTAAAAAAAAGAATAAATCACATAAAAGAAATTCTTAACATTGAGTGAATTTTTTGGTATTTATTACATCTTAAAATAAAAAGCCACAAGTGCGTAGTCCATGCTATCTTTGCTAAGTGCATAGATGGTGTAGAGATACCATGCTTAAATTTTGTTGAAGCTTTAAGTGATATGAGCACAGATTTCACATGTTAAAAAAAATTAACCATGAAAAATATATGAAAAATAGAATATAACCGTAATGAACTCGTAGTGATATGTATCTAATTTTTAAATTTCATGATAATTTTTAAATTTTAACATAAGATATCATGTATATAATTATGTAAAGAATTAAAAAAAAAATGTTATTATCTTATGTTTAGTTTTTTATTTTACTAATTTCATTTAAAGAAATGTTATTGCTTTTATGATTAATTATTTTCATTAATTTCATCTATATATAATAGTTTTTTAACTAATTGCATTTAAAGAAATGTTATTGTTTTTATGATTAATTATTTTCATTAATTTCATCTATATATAATAGGTAAAAGATCTCAATATTATATAGGATTGAGACAAAATATCAAACCTAGACATGGATGGAATATTTACGTCAAATAAAAGTTATAATATAATAGTTAATCATAAAAATCATATAATCAACACATAGACCATATTTAATTATGACACAAAATATCCAACCTAGACATTGATGGAATATTTACGTCAAATAAAAGTCATAATATCATAGTTAATCATAAAAATCATATAATCAACATATAGACCATATTTAATTATAATTAATTGTGATTAATTATAATAACTGTTAACAATATTTTACCATAGTCTATTCGTAAGCAATCATTATTAAATATAATGAATTTTAATTAAAGTAATTATTTGAAATATAAACCATTATAGTTTATTATAAATTTAAATTATTTCTTATTTTATTTTAATAATAATAATTTAATTTACTATATGTCAATTTTTTTTATGATATTTTATTGTTCACAAGAGAATTTCTCTCCACAATATGTCTTTATTTTATTTTTATTTTTATAAATAATTATTCATATTTTTTTTAATAATGTAAACAATATTAATATTATCATATTTATAAAAAGTTTCCTATTTTAATATTAATAATGTTATGTTAATAAATTAATTCAAAATTAATAAACAATATATGATTATATATATTATTAATATTCACTTTTTTATTTTTTATATTATAATATTAATATTAATATATGATTTTTTTTCAATCTTCTTGGCGTTCTCGGAGGATTGAAAAATAATTGGTAGCATTTCTGCTTGCAAATTCACATACCAAATAATTTTTAAACAAATAAATGCAAAATAAATTTAGAATCCTAAAAGTATTTCAAATTTAAAATAGTTTTGGTTTTTGTTTTGAAATGGTTTTCTGTTTTAGGTTCAAATGATTTTTTTTTCAATCCTCTTCGCGTTCTCGGAGGATTGAAAAAGAATGGGCAGCATTTCTGCTTGTAAAATCACATTTTAAAATAAAAATCGGTAGCATTTATGGGGTGAAATGCTACCGGTTGATATAAAAACAAAATTAAATTAAATAATTTAAACAAATAAGTGACAAATATCTAAAACCGCAAATCTATTTCAAATTTGGTTTTTGTTTTGGTTTGACATGGGTTTTTGTTTTGGTTTGAAGTAGGTTTTTGTTTTAGTTAAATCAAATGGTTTTTTTTTCAATAAGTTTGGTTTCAATGGCGGTTTAGTTTCATTGCCTACATCCTAACCATTTCTAGAAAACTAAATTAAACCTAGATTTGATAAAAATACACAAATTTATACATAAAATACAATATATATATATATATTTTAAATAACAAAACAAATGGTGGATTTCCACCCACCTGGTGGAAGAGATGACATGGCGTTGCTATGGGGAGGTGGCATCACTGTGGGTCAGACATGTGCTCGGTTGAGGTCCCCGGTCACTGTTCTTTGTCTCTGTCTCTGTCAAGCACGAAAACAGGGCCGGTCGGGCCCTGTTTTGTTTTTTTTCCTTTGTCACATTCCCTTGATCGAGCAAACCCTTGATCGAGGGTTTGCTCGATCGAGGGTCTTTCAACGCACAACCACACAGACATTTTTGTTTTTTTTTTTCTGACGGATTGAACAAACCCTCGATCAAGGGTCTAACAAAACCCTCGATCGAGCTAAACCTCGATCGAGGGTTTCGTTAAACCCTCAATGGAGGGTTTAAAACATCCTCGATCGAGGTATGTTAAAGCCCTCGATCGAGGTAGTTTTAAACATTCGATCGAGCATAGAAAACCTCGATCGAGGGCTTGAAATTACCTTAATCGAGGTTTCGAACAACAAATTTTTGCCTTGCGATCCGCCAAAAATGGTGAACCACATTCGTGGATTCATCCCCAAGTAGTACCAAAATATCCAAGGGATCCTTGAATTGATTTATTCTGATCTATGTGGTCCTATATCTGCACCCTCCTTGAGTTCTTATTTGTATTATGTTAGTTTCATAGATGACTTCTATCACAAGTCATGGGTTTATTTTCTGAAGGCAAAGAGTGAAACTTTCAACAAGTTTCAAGAGTTTAAAGCATTGGTTGAGAATTAGACTGGGAATCACATGCGTGCTTTGAGATATGATAATGGAGGAGATTTTGAGTCCCGTGAGTTCAATGAATTCTGTCAAGATACAAAAATATAAAAACTAACTATACCCTACAACCCCTAGAAAAATGGGGTTACTGAAAGAAATAACAGAACAATATGTGAGGTTGCAAAATCCATGATGTGTGATTGGGATCCGCCCACATCCTTATGGGAAAAAGTCTCCAACACTACTGTTTATATTCAAAACATAATCCCTCATGCTATCTTGGGAGAAAAGACTCTTGAAGAGGTTTTCAATAGTGAAAAAGCAAATATTGGACACTTGAATATTTTCTGTTGTCTTGTTTACATTCACATACTAAAAGAGAAGAGGACAAAGATAGATCCATCTAGAAAGAAAGGAAGATTTGTTGGATATAGTGAATCCTCCAAATCCTATAGAATTTATGTTCCAGTACAAAGAAACATTGAAGTCAACATAGATGTTACATTTCATGAAGAGGCTGCCTTCAAGTGCTCCAAAGAACTTCAGTGTGATTCAGATATGGAGGAGCATGATACTCCTATGATGGAGGATCCAATTTCTGATTCTTCCCTTTCAGATAGTGAGAGGGAGAAGCTAGATGAGTCCGTAGATCCACTTGATCCTAAAGAGCCAAAAGATGTGGTATAAATATATCTTGATGAAACTCCTACTAAGAGGAGATATGCATGGTATCAAGACATTATGCAAGAGGCAAAAAATCATGGAGCACTTCTAAGCTCATCCAGAGAGCAAAAGAGACCTGAAATATTTTTAGGATATGTAGCACAAATGAGTCACATCAGTGATTCAGAACCCTCTACTTATGAGGAAGGCTCAAAGATGCAAGTATGGAAATATTCCATGGTAGAAGAATACAAATCTATCATGAAGAATGATGTGTCTGAAGTGGTTCCTAAACCTGATGGGAAGTCTGATAGTAAAGTTCCAAGTGGCTTTAAGTAATCAAGCATGTAGCTAATGGAAGTATTGAAAACTATAAATAAATATTTGTGGCTCGTGGTTTCTCACAGAAAGAAGGGATAAACTATGATGAGACATTCACTCCTGTGGCTAGGTACACTACTATCTGAACCATAATTTTCCTTGCTTCAATTTTGGGTTGGAAACTTCACCAAATCAATGTGAAGACTGCCTTCACCAATGGTGAGTTTGAGGAAGAGGTTTACATACAACAACTTGAGGGATTTGTAATTCATGGAAAGGAGTCCCATGTATGAAAACTTAAGAAATACTTGTATGGGATTAAGAAGGCCCCGAGGGCTTGGTATTCAAGGATTGAAAGCTATCATTTGAGCTTGGGCTTCTCCAGAAGCGAAGTTGACCCCAACCTGTACTTCAAGGTTGTGAAGAATCAACCATTGATCTTGGTTCTCTATGTTGATGACTTTTTCCTTACTCGAGATGAGAAACATATAGATCAGTGCAAGATGGAGCTCACTTCTGAGTTTGAAATGAAAGAATTAGGTCTTGAGCACTATTTTCTTGGTCTAGAATTTTGACAAAGGAAAGATGAGATATTTTTTTCTCAAGGAAAGTACACAGTCGATGTATTGGGGATATTTGGTATGACGGAATGCAAGTCCATGTTTACTCCAATGGTGTCTAATCTAGAGAAGCTACATTAGTCATATTCTGGATCGGATCTAGTGGATCCTACCATGTATAGATAGCTCATTGGTTCCTTGATGTATTTAATACATAGTAGACTAGGCATATGTTATGCAGTGAGTATCTTGAGTCAGTTTATGTCTGAGGAAAGACATAGAAATTGGGTTGCTACCAAGCATATGGTTAGATACCTTCGAGATACTATTGCTTATGGAATCATATATGCTTATAATGGTGGAGTGATGTTACTTGGATATGTCAACTCCGACTGGGGTGGTAGTATTGTGGACCGAAAGAGTACATCCAGATTTTTTTTTTGGCCTAGGATTAGCTATGATCTATTGGTCTAGTAGGAAGCATGGCTCCATAGCCCAAAGTACTACAAAATCAAAGTATATTGCATCTAGTACTGCCTACCGAGAAGCTGTGTGGATTAGGAAGTTGTTCGGTGAGAATATTGAGACTATAGTCATTGGCTATGACAATCATAGTTGTATTAAGCTCTTAGAAAACCATATGTTTCATTACGAATCGAAACACATTGAGATGAAGTATCACTACATCAGAGACATGTTCCAGAGAGGTGACGTAAGACTTCAGTACATTGCTACTGGTGAGAAAATTGTAGATATGTTGACTAAGCCTTTGTCCATGACAAAGTATAGGTACTGATGAGACAAGCTTGGCACGGAAAAGAATGCCTCGCTCACTGAGAGGGAGTGTTAAAGTTACAACATCATGAGTCATTCTCGAAGTCAATATTTTGTGTAAAGATTGAGACTCATGTGTCGAGGTAGTTCCTTATAGGAGCTTTAGTTGGACTCAAAAAGCTTGGAGAAGAATATTGAGTTGAACTCAAGAATGGTTAAGCTTCATGTGTTGAGGCAAGTTATTTGTATGTCAAAGTGATGATGTTGTATAGTCATGCTAGTCAAGGATAAGGTTTTATGTGTCAAGATAGATCCTCATGTGTTGAAGTGGTGCCTCATGTGTTGAGGTGGTGCCTCATGTATTGAGGTGATGCTTTGCACGTCGAATCATATATGGTGTGTGATGTACTACTAACCATGGTTGAGCTATTAAGTCTCCCCTAGGGACTGACCACCCCTAGATTGAATTACTTTGGCATATAACCACTTGGAACAATAGTAGGACAATATGATCACATCATTGGGAAAATATCCTCAGTGTATTTGATATGATAATTAAGCTGGCACATGTGGACCATGCAGATAAAATAAGAGATAAAGATAACATGTGATAATATATGAGAGAATTCGAATTGCACATAAAAGAATTAATTAAGAGAGAATTCGAATTGTTAAACTTCAGTGAAGGCTTTAGTAAATCAAAGGAGAGCTCGAATTGATCACTACAATGATGTTAATAAAGAAAGAATCAATTAAGAGAGTTAACTAAGTGATAACAAAAATATATAGTTAACTAAGTGTTACTGCATGACAACACTTATGTTAAAATAAAAGACAAAACTTGAGTTGCAACACTTGCATGAAGACACTTAAGTTAGCCACCTAACTAAGTGGGAAATATTTCAGTTAAGGGGCGAGTTCATCCTAAGACTCAGTTCAGTGAGTTAATGCACTGCATGACAAGTTGGGTGCTCTTCTTCATGCAAGATTGATACATCTAGATGGAGGGTAAGTTCAAACTGAAGTTAGAAGATAAAATTAGAAGTTGATGCATGTGAAGAATGCATAAATATGTTATACAAGATTGATGAATTTAATGCGAAGCGAATTCTCTTCTCCCTTGAAGGAAAGGCACTTCTATTTGTGCAAGATATTATTATGAGTCTCTGTTCTTTATCTTTCTCTTGCTCTGTAATTGCACCGTGGGTTCTTGACGTAAAAGACATTCTCTGCTATCGATCAATATACTAAGGATGTTTTTGCTGGGGTTTTTTCCCTCAAGTCATAGAGGGTTTCCCTAGGGTAAATTCATGTGTCGAATGTGATTGCATATGTGTATCATTGTTATTTGATTTCAAGTACTATTGCATTTCCGAATTAAAGATAAGAAAATAACACTTTTGTTATAAAAACAAATTATGTGGCCTTAGAGAATGTCTTCAAACACTTCAAAGATTTTGTGGTTTTTCAAAAGTATACACTTCCACAATTCAGAATTTTTTTAAATTATTAAAGGAAGTGTGAAAACCCTAAAGATGAATATTAGAAAGAGCAAAAAGTGAGGGTCTGTTTCATTTCTTCATATCACATGAGAGAAGTGGAAGATAAAGTGTATCTACATGAGAATGCACAAATAGTCGCGAATGCAAGAAAAGATAAAGGTTATTACAGCCAAGTAACCATTTTTTCTCTCTTCATTATTTTTATTTCTTATTAATTTTATTTCTATTTTCTTCCATTTATCACTATTGTTTCTAATTTTTAATTATTTTTGCTACATATATTTTTTGCAAGTTTGAGGGTTTTGTCTCTATTTTGTAGGTTAATGGCAGATTTCTTTTAGGGTTTTCATCGACATAAATGGATAGAAAATGAGGGGCAAGTTCAACCAAGAAATGTAAATATTTTTGTGCATCCTAGCTACATATCCCCATTACTGATTTTCTTCCTCTTATTTTCGATTTCACAATATTGTTCTTTATTTATTAGTTATTTTTTTCCTTTACTTTTTTAATTCATTTAAGGGTTTTACTTTTATTTGTAGATTAATTGTAGATTTGTTTTAAGGTTTTACATCAATGAATATGGGTTGAAAATGAGCAAGCTCGACCATGAAATGGACATACTTTTTTGCAACATGGGTGCATGTCTAAGAGGATTTTCACCTCCCTTTATGCAGAAGTTCATTAGTTTCTTCCACCTACATGGTGTTATTCTTGGTGTTCTTGGAGCATTGATGCTACCCTTTTTATATAAGAGTACCTAGGCTCCATTTTTTTGTTGGAGCACCAAAGCTAACAATGCTCTTCATTTGTCTAAGAGCATCAATTCTCCACTTTGGGCATATTACTTCTTGTAAATGAGTGGTTTTGGATAGTTTTCATCAAACATTTTCCACATAAAAATTGAGTGGTTTTGTAATTACAACAGATCCATGACTTATTAAGTGGCTTGAATGGTTTAACATTCACTGTGATTTTGTATGTGGTTTCACTACCATTAATATATAGCAATGCTTAACATTTCAATATTAGTTATTGTACATTTTTATAATATTATTCCTCTATTTATTTCTGATGTTTTATTTCATGTGCTCCCAAGAATAACTTTTAATTTGAAATAATCAAAATTATGATTTTATTTAATATTCTGCAAGTATTTTCATTTCTTTAAATGTAAATCCGACAGTTGTTAATAAAATAGGATAATAAATAATATTTAAATACTTTATCACTACATTTTAATAGTCATGAGTTTATTAATTAAATTCAATCGATAAATATTAAGCAAACATGAAAATTATTATATGAAAAAAATGACTAAAAATATAAATATTTAATTATTAATTACAAATATTTTTTTCATAATAAATAATTGATTTGTTATTTGATATAATTAGTGTTATAATTAATCATTGTGACATCGACACTCCTTTTAATCATGTAGCATTGAAAACAATGCTTCACTTTGGTTTGGGCACACCGGTGCTCCTCTTTGATCCTATAGCATTAACATAGGTGCTTCATATTGTTGGGGGTGCACCAGTGTTCATCTTTTTGCTAGGTGTGCATTGACATTTTTTTAAGAAATAGGTGCATCAATGCTTCTCTTTATAAATTAGTACTTCGATGCTTCTCTTTAGAAATGAGTGCACTAGTGCTTCTATTTAGAAATAGGTGCACCAATGATTCTATTTAAAAATAGGCACATTGGTGCTTATATTTTAGAAATAGGTGCATTAGGTGCATGGGTGCTTATATTTTAGAAATTAGTGCCCTAGTGCTCAAAATGGCCTTAGAGAACGAGTAATTATGTGATTAAACACACACATTGATGCACATTATATACTATAGAGCACCGAAAAAGAAAATATCTACTATAACTGCTAGTCGCCTGAAATTTTTTCGTTCTACTTAATATCCACCACAACCTTCACAAAACCTATGCTACCAATAACAAAGGTTGTAGTAGAGGTATTTTTTGATAATTTTTGCCAAACTCTTAACACTAAAAATCTCTACTACAACCCCCGCTAAGAGATCTTTCCATTGTAGTATTTCTCACATTACTTCAACCTTCCTATGCATAAGATACAATTTGATTTGAACTCTTACTTTCCTTTTTCTATTCTTCAATAATTAGATAGTTTTTTTTTGTAAGCTAGATAAAATCCTTCTATTTCCAAAACGAGAGAAATACAACCAATAGTAAAAGCAGAGCCCTCCCTACATAGGGAAAATGGGCAGAAAATAGAGAATTTGAGCCCTCCCAATAGCAGGAAAACAGGCTCAGATTCTTAGAAAACGCTGCCTGACAGTCTACCATGGAAAGATACTAACTTGAACCACTTACATTGCGAGTTCCTAGAGATAATTATGTTATTGTTCTTCATAAAGCAAAGTTCTTCAAAAAATCATTAAAACATAAGTCAAACTGGGCTAGAGGGGGCTTCATTGTCGGTGTTCAGATTGATGCCGAGATGAGAAGCAATCTGTTGCACATTCCTTGTAATGTCATCTAGCTGGAGGAGGATTTCTTAATGGCTTCACCTCTTTCAATGAGTGCATTCCCCATGATGTACTTCTGCTGCTAGGCAAGATAAAGAGTCTTCAGATACAGGGCTACTCTGCCTCGAGCGTAGCCTGGGTCTGGGAGCAGGGCTTCAAATTCCTTGCGAATTTCCTCATCCTGAGTGCAAATTCTGGTAACCTTGGTATCTTCTTCCATTGCAGCAATTTCTTCTTTGATTTCATTCAGAATTTGCTAATTGTACAGAATTGCAGTGTAGGTGATGTTTCTCATAGTTCTAGTGGTCTTGGCTCGGGGCATGGGCAAGGAGCCAACTTCCTTGGCTTTCCTATGGCAATGCGAATGCTTCTAAAGCGACATGAGGGTTCCCGAAAGCATAGGGAGCACTAAATTAAAGAAGGGCACGGGGCTGTGAGAGATAGTAGCTTTCTCCAGGAAAAAGGTCCAAGAATAACACTGTCTTGAGGGATAATTGCAAGCTTCACTTGCAGACAGAAGGATTAATCGGATAGCAACAGAAATTCGAAAACCAAAAATGGGGAATGAAACAAAGGAGGGGCTTCCTTTAATGGGTTGGATTGTCATTAAGTCACCCATCTATATGATGAGATTGAGGCTGAATCAAAAATCCCACAGCAGTATTGTCATCATGGTGAGTGTTGGGTGGTGAGGTTCACACACCTACATTCTCATCACCCTGACCAGACTTCGCCGACAATCTAACAATATGTTCATAAGGGCTTGTACCCTAGCAGGTACCGAAATGAATGCTAGTAGGAATCCCATTTAACAAGGGCCATGCTCGAGGCGCTCAATAACTAGATACTTAAAGAAAAAGCCTTCATAACTTTTGAAAATAATATCCACGAGCCTTTTATAAAAACTTTGCATAACCTTCTAAATTTTTTTTTGCATTGACGTGGACATCAATCATTCATAAATCCTTCCTTCTGCAAATCTTTCATTCCTCTTCAGTTTTTTTTGAAGGAATGACGTGTAAAAAAAAAAACCTTCATATTTCCTTTTTATTAATAACATAATCTCCTCTTTATGAAGATAATATCCACGAGCCTTTTATAAAAACTTTGCAAATCTTTCATTCCTCTTCCTTTTTTTACGTAATGACGTGCAATTTTTTTTTAAAAACCTTCATATTTCCTTTTTATTAATAACATAATCTCCTCTTTATGAAGATAATATCCACGAGCCTTTTATAAAAACTTTGCAAATCTTTAATTCGTCTTCCTTTTTTAAGGAATGACGTGCAAATTTTTTTTTTAAAACCTTCATATTTCCTTTTTATTAATAACATAATCTCCTCTTTTATGAAAAAAAAACTATTTTTACTTTTTTGAAAATACCTTTTATTTTCCATGCATTATCTTATTCACAGATTTCAAACATAATCTTCACTTCTTTCACGTGGATGGTCTTCTTTGTTTATGACCCAGGGATTTTCCACATGCATTTTCTTCGCGGCATACACTATAACTAAGAAAAGAGTGAAACACAGTGAGTGGAGGGAGATTATCGATCTCCTAAAGACATCTTAGGATTGACTATCGCTCCCATGTGGCAGTTGTTTTTATAATACTATTGCTCTCTGAAGGGAGCCAAACAACAATGCTATCGCTCCCTAGAGCACTATGGGGTAGAGATAGCCCTTCTCTATCTCTCCTAAAACACTGGTAACCATTTGATGGCGAAGGAGGGTTCTAGCCTGCTCGTGGCTACTCCACTCCATCTCTAATACAACTTTCTTGGGTAGACTTGTGGCTCTGGTACATAATCAAAGATTAATAAGGATGAGAAATGTTGAACACGTGCTCAAAGAACCCTTCCACACACATTTCATATATATATATATATATTTCTATATATTTCTTGAATGGTTCAAGTACATTAAACAAAAACCTGCTAGATGTAACCACGTAACTGCTTCTTCTAACTAATTTTTTAATTGGGAGTAGTTACACTTTCTTAACTTCCATTATTTGTGTACTCAAGTCTTCAATAATGATAAAAAAAAAAAAGGAGGGTACACCAAAAACATTGTCTCAATTCCTTAGCATGGAGCATGGAGGGTTTATTATGTAGGAAATATTATTAAGCATGTGATTTCATATTAGGGGATTTAATACTTTAAAAGAATGGAAATAATATATTTCCTACTATAAAGCGTCAACAAGGTATTTTTAATATATTTAAAATATATAGATATTAGGGAATTATAATTATGTAGGTAGGGGTTTGAATAGGATATTAAGAGGTTTGAATCGCTACTCTATGTCTTAAGTTGGTGTGAATCTGATTATATCTGAATTTGATTATGAACAATTATGTTTGAGGTTGACATGTGTTCAAGGGGTTGTTTCACATCTTGAAATATTAGTTCTCACTAAGATTTAATATTTCACCGTGAAAGGTTTATATGGGTTATCAGAGTTGTGTCATGTCACCATATTAACAATAAAATTAAAAATGAGTACTAAATATTTAAAGGACAAAATAAATACCTAGAATATCTAGTGAAAATATGGGTTTTTTAATTAGAAAGGTTTATTGGGAAGGGATTTCGAAAAAAGGATGTTTTGAACCATTCATGAATATCTAATCAAATTAGAAGTATTATTTAAAATCCTATGATTGTAGGTAACATGCCACAAGTTCACAAGTGACCCCTGAGTTCCCTTATAGGATTGAAAAACTTGGATGCATGGCAAGTGATTAACTCTCTAAAGGAAAATGAAGTCAAACAAACCATGATCCATTTAGCTATAAACAAATGAAACCTACATGGAGTAGCATTATTCTAATATAGATCCAAATTTCTTGATTATTGTTAGTATTTTGTTCTCTCATAATCATGAATCTTGTCTATGTTTTTCAAAAGATAAATTATTTTGAAGATATAGTAAATATACCTTTTTCTAGAAAAAAAATCCACTTTTACTATAACTATTACTTCTTACTTACAATTGCAAAGATATATCATAATGAACTGAAAGAATTCTCATTTATCCTTTTTGTGAGATCTAAGGGCTAAACAAATAGCATTAAAAACCTTTAAAACCTTCCCTCTACTTTTTACTTTTCTCCTTGAGACCTTTTCCATCATCTTAAATAATATTCAATTTTTTCCTATTATTTACATATTTATAATAAAACCAACATAGATCCATCTTAAACCCTGATTTATTAACCAAGAGGGATTGTATTTCTTGAGGTATAAATTTTTTCTTGATGTGTAAAACAATTAAGATAAAAAAAATTTATACCTCAAAAAAATGGATCCCTTTCGGTGCTTAATAGATCCATCATTAAATCCTGTAAAGGTGAGTATCACTCATATATCTGTTATGTCTTGAAATTGGAGAGTTTTGTTTCCATATTGCTTTTCCATCTTCTAGATAATATTCAAAATGTTCCTATTCTTTTCATAATTATAGGAAATTTTCCTATTATTTCAAACATAATCTTCTCTTATTTCGTGTGACCGTCTTGTCCATTCATGATTCATGGCTTTTAAAACTGCATTCTCTTCCCACATTCCCTTTGTGACATACAATGATTTCCCTTTGAAAAATTTGCCAGTGATCTCGTGTTTCTTTCCTCATGTGCAGCTACAACCACACATGAGAAACACTCTAACTCCCTTATACTTTAGTTGCTCGTGATAGGAGTGAAATAGTGTGAGTGGAGGGAGATCACTTTCACACTATTTCATGCTGAAATAATGCAACCACAATGTCTAGCACTGATACCACTTTGTTGGGAAGATTTGTGGCTCTTCTCTATAATGGAAGATGAATATGGATAAGAAATGATGAACACATACTCAAAAAACCACTCTACACACATTTCATATATTGAATGACACACACACACACACATAAACACACACGCACACACAATGTTTTGAATTACTTGAATTTTTCAAGTTCAATGAACATAACCTTCTAGATGTAACCACCTTCCTAACTCTTCTAAATAATTCATTATGTGGGAGTAATTACACTTTCCAAAACCCTCTTAGCTTCCATTATTTATCTACTGAAACCTTTAATAATGATAAAATACTAGCAAAGGTAGGGTACACCAAAAACATTGTCTCAATTCCCTAGCATGAGGGTTCACTAGTTAGGCAATATTATAGCACCTGAGTTCATATTAGGGAATTTAATTCTCTAAAAAATGGAGACAATATATTTCCTAGTATATAAGGGTCAAGAGGTATTTTTAATATTTAAAACATATAGATATTGGGGGAATTATAAATATGTAACTAGGGGATTGAATAAGATAGTCTAGGGCTTGAATTGATACTCTATATCTTAAGTTGGTGTGAATACCATTATGTGTGAAGCTATATCAATGTTTGAATATGTATAATCTATGTGTAGGTGGTGTGAATCCAATTGTGTTTGGATTTTTTTTTTGTGTAACTAGGGGAATTGGCAACTGGAGACTGGGCTAGTACTCACGTGACACAGGGTCCAGGGATCCAATCCCACTACCACTATACCCCTAGGTGCCCCATACACCCCGCAAGCATGGGACACGGGTAAAGCCGGGTGGGATTTGAACTCGTGACCTTCATTTACAACTTGTGACTTCATAACAACTCAACCGCCAATGACAATTGTGTTTGGATTTAGAGTGGTGTTTGAATAGGTATTATTTGAGAGTGAATGCAGTGTGAAGTCGATTGGAATAACTAATTGTAGGAGGTTAACCTACGTTCAAGGGGTTGTTTCCTATGTTGAAATATTCATTCTCACTAAGATTTCATATTTCACCTTACAGGGTTTATATGGGTTGTAATATTTTCTCCATGTCACCATACTAACAATTAAAATAAGAAGGGTATTAAAACTTTAATGGGAAAAATGAATACTTAGGATATCTAGTGAAAATAAGGGTTTTTTAATTGGAAAGGTGTATGAGGAGGGGGTTCAACAAAATGATTTTTGGAGGCATCCCTTAATATATAATGAAATTAGACGTATTATTTAATGTCATATGATCGGAGGTGATATGCAATAGGTTCACAGAGTGACCCGATGAGTTCCCTAGTAGGATTGAAAAACTTGGATATAAGGCATGTGACTAATGCTGCAAAACAAAATGAATTCAAACAAACCATGATCCATTTAGCTATAACCAGTGTAGATTCATCTGAAAAGGGGATTTACCAAGTGTTGAGAGGGATCAAATCTCTCAAGGTGCAAACCCTTCCTCAACATTTGCACTCTACATTATTTAAGTGTGTAATGCATTGTTTATGGTTTTAATTTATCTAATTTGTTTAGTTTTACATATATGTCGTCTTAAATGTTTTAAATCTAATTTGAGCTGACATTTTTTTATAATATCTTATTATTTTTTTAAAAGGACACATGTAAACTCTAAGGTGAGCACAGAAGGAGGTACACATCCCCCTTACTGGGCTATAGAATGCACCTCTTTAGTGCAACGAAATGAAACCACATAGAGTAGCATTATTCTAATGTAGATCCATCTTTCTCGATTATTATTAGTATTTTTTTGTTTTTCTCTCATCATGATTAATTTTATTTATCTTTTTTCAAAAGAAAAATTATTCTAAAGATATAGTTTCTAAACACATTTTTTTCTAAAAAGATTTTCTTTGTCATTACTTCTAAGAAATAAGAAATAATATAATTATTAGGACAATTTATTAGATTTTTATAGAAGTTATGTTTACGCGCACAATGTTTTGTTTATATATTCATGATTGAGATTATTTTGAAGCCTCTAAACTTATGAAGGACATTTTGTAACATCTATATACCAATTTTTTCTCAACTGTTATGATTTTCCTTAGCCTATTAATATAAATCTTATACCCACTTTTGTTATATAATTTTTTTAATGTATTATTATACAATTTCGTTAAACACTTCAAACATTTTGTGACTCTTCAAAAGTATACACTTCCATCACAAACGTATACTTCAACGAATTTGTAAATCAATATGTCTTGCTTTAAAATATCAAAAATAAAATTTATAACAAATACTTTTTTCCTTGTTTTAATAACTTTTAATTTATCAATAAATTGTTTTACGTACGAGAAATTTCTCACTATAATATTTAATGTATATTCACAACATTGTTATAATAATAATGAATTTTTACTAGTTCAAAGGGGTTGGATCCATTGATGAAGAGGGAGGATTTTTTTACTAGTGGGTAAGGTTCAATTCCAATGTAGGATGAACCTGGAGCCATGGGGCACCTTGCGGTAGTGGTCGAACATGTGGCTCCACCCAAAAAGATTCTATTAAATGATCTTGTAACTCGTGGACACATATGTGGATCAAAGCCAACCTCGATGCCCTCCTATAAATGTAGTCAATTCTCGCTAGCTCATTTGGTTAAGGTGTGGGTCTCGTCAGCAGGGAGACTCGAGTTTAATTTCCCTTAGGGGTGAGCTAGTTGGGAGGAGACACTAAAAAATCCATACATCATAAGGGTTGGTGTGGCCCAGCCTAGGTGCGATCCCTGGGTGACTTTAACTGCTTAGATTCCCTTGGGTTGCAGTTCTTAACCAATGGTTCATTGCTATCGGCCTTGAGTGACAAACATTCAAACAAACAAAAAGGAGCAAATTCTTACTAGTTCCATAATGAAATAAGGTATTGGAAAATTCTTAAAATGTCATGGGATAAAAGAATTTGACATTTTTATGATACTAAAAAAGATGAACATGAAAATGACATTCTCAAAACATGGTTTGTGCACATTCACATTAAAGTGCAACTTCAAAATATTTATTATAATACTGACCTTCCCAACTTTATAACTAACCACAATTATAGTAATAACCATCATTATAATTACTTTTATACATTCTAAAAATATTAAAATTCAATATATTATTCTTTGGGCATTTTTAAAATTCTAAAACCAATAAAAATTTATAAAAATAAAAATCTAAAATAAATTTAAAATAGTATTAAAAAATTATTCCATTTTAAAATATCAACATTACAATCTATAACAGACCTTTTTCTAACAATTTCGTAGTCTTTGACAAATTTTTATTTAAATATTTATAATATATATTTTAATTTTACATATTATAAATATTAATAGGAAATAAAATATAATTAACAACTTTAGCAACACATCTAATATGACCTTTCCGATGCATATTGTCTCAAAGTAAAAACAATATCTCCTTTGACACGTGCAACCCGGTGTTTATAATATACTAGCATTAGCCCGTGGAGGGGAAAAGTGAATGCCGGTAGGAAAAGAGGAAAGGTAGAAGAAACAAAGATGGGGTAAATCTATGCTCAAGTATCACGCCAATCAAAGATACGACATGTGACCTGTGCAGCAATAAAAATCAAGCTCATCAAAGAACAAGACACATGGTGCAGATTGTCGAGATTTGTCAAAAATCTCTTGTACATTAACCTAAGCTTCTTCAAACCACATTGTTAAGAATTTTAGGCCTTTTACAGTGATGAAATCAGCTTGACACTCATTAGCAATGGCTTTTGCAAGTAGAGTCTTCCTACAATGAGGTGATCCATAAAACAACAGCCTACAAAACAACATTGAATCATTGGTGATTTACTGTTTGAAGGTTCCTCTTGACATTTTCCAAACATTGGGCACCTCAACAAACTATCGAACAAATCTTAACATGTTGTTATTTATACATTATTTACTATAAATAAACAAATAAAGGTAGAAAGACAACATTGCACCATAGTGTTTATATACACAACTTAAACCTTACAACCCATCTAAGGGATGGGTCAATACTATTTGGCATTTTGTTGCTCCAATCACAATAAAATAGACTCGATTTTTTAGCTCATCCAAAGTGACAATCTGATGTGCAACTTGTTGGTTCGCTAGATTAGCTAGGAATTTTGTTGCTGCCAATAACAGAGGCTGCATAATAGCTAAACAGAAAATAAGCATATCATGCAAAAGATAGTTTCAAAATAAAACAGGAATCGACAAGGCCAAAAAATAGCTAATAAGATAAAGGAAAACCAACCTTGTCATTGCGTTTGAATGCCCTTTTAAGTTGGAAAATAATTCTTCTCAAAAGCAAATTACTAACTTCTGGAAATTTTGTATTCACCACAGCAACCAAGGTAGTGAAAAACATCATTAAATCTAGGTGATGGCATTTGGGATTTCATACATGACCTGCAACTCTCTTTTTTCGAGTTGAAACAAGGGGGGATTCACTTTTGGAAATTCTACAGTAGTGTTTCCTTGTCTTGCCCCTACTGTTCGATTTCTAGGAGTTTCATCATCCCTCCTTTGTTTATGGTTGCATCTATCAACCCTCTCATTTGGCTCCTTGTGTGAAAGGTTTGACCTTGATCTCTTATAATTGTCCACGGTCGGTGTGATCCGTTCATTTGCAACGAAATGGTTGGTGACCTTTGTTGTTTTATACCGACGTTGGCGTCAATTTACTTTTGCCGAAAAATTCCGTCGTTAGCCGGTCGGCGTGTCTCGTTCAAATGATGTGAAACTGTCAGCGCAACTTGCACAACCGATGCTAAACTCTTGGTGTAGATTCGTCAAAATGATGCGAAAACTCACAAAATAAATGCGACATGTTGCATTGTAAAAGCAAGAGTTGTACTTAGTCAAAAACTCACCCTTTTCTTGAAACTCTTAGGTCAAACTAAAGATTACAAGACATTTGAAGGAACCACATAATTTTTTAATCATGTTACCTCCACCTAAGGGAATTTTCAAATCCATATTGTCCCCATTTTTTTCTGCATAAGGTGTCTCACCAGCAACCACAATAGCCATGATAGACAATATTAGCAGCAAGGTCATTGATCACGTTACACCCTTGCTTCAATTCATTTCATCTTGAAAGTTCCTTAATGAGATCTTACTCTAACAATCCATTTGCTAATAATCACTCTTAGATATGTGATCTTCTAAATATGAGAGTGCAGGAAAATCTCCATATGGACATTAAAAGGCAAAGATATGTAATCAAATCTTCCTTGTTGTTTTGAATTGCATACCTACCTTGAATTTATTAAAATACATTATATCCTTATGCTCATCTATGAGTGAAACCATGCATTCCAACAACAAAATAGTCATTGGGAACAAATGCAACTACAAATCCAGAATACTTTATATCCTTGTGCTCATCTATGACTGAAACCATGCATGCCAACAAGGCCACTCTTGCATTTTCTTTGCGTACACAGGGAATGCCCACACCTAGTGTTGGACAGAAAATGGACTTCACTTTTTCCCTTTGTAGTCTGCCCCACTTCTATTCAGATTGTACATGATACACCAACATAATGAAAAGTGTTGAAGCAGCATCACGATGTATCATGATATTTTTCAATCATCAATCCAGCCCAAATTAAAGCGTTCTTTGATGACCTCAACTATGAGATTAGGCATGGTAGAGGATTTTGTAGCCATCCATTGTCGCATGGCGTTCTCATCATAGATTACACCTTTTAATTATTTTAGTTTAGCTAACGCCTTTGGCAGCTTCTTCAGTCCAGAGCACTCCCTCATGTCCAATACTTTGGTAGCTACTCAAATTCCATGGGAAGGTCTTTTAAAGACTGCACAATGAAATATCAAAACATTTGAGTTGCCGAAGTTCACAAATCAAAGGAGGAAGCATTGACAACAAGGAGCATGTGAGACAGGTGTTCATCAAAAGAAAACAACCGAAACCACAAAATTCTACCACGATCTAGAAGCCAATATGTGCAATAAATTTCACTTGCTTTTTTATCCGGAGATGTTGATGATTCATCAATGACCATCACACAAATTAATACGTAAAGGAAAGGGAAAAAAAGACGCACAAAAGAGCTTTTGAAGTGCGAAGATTCCATGATGAATGGGTACAGTTCTTCTATTTCTTCAAACTACTAACAACCATCGACTTGTTTCTCTCTATTGATTATCGGTGGGAGGAAAGGTGTTGTAACTGTGAGCAATCGAAGAGGGCAAGCTATATATTTATATAAGTGTACCACGCCTAATCGCCTCACCCTAAACACTCAATCACTAACTGCACTCTGTGAGTCTCTGCCAGTCTCATCATCACTGTGGAATACCCTCAAGACTTTGGTTAAATTATATTTATAAGTTGACAAAGAGGCGGCCCAACAAAACAAATCAGGTAAGAGTAAGTTAAAATATATTTATAGTTGATGAAGAGGAAGCCCAGGAAAACCTAATCCACAAAATTCTACCATGACCTAGAAGCCAGTGTGTGCAATAAATTTCACTTCCCTTTTTATTGTGGTTTGGTTACTTGCTAAGCCCTCTGATATCATTTTAAAACCATTGACATGCTTACACCTTCCTCTATTTGTTGTGATGAAGCCTCTACATTATGGGTCAGCTGCCATTACTGGTTTTAATGCAGCCTCCATGACGACACTTTTCTTGCATGATGTTATACTCCTGAGTTGTGTGCATACGGCCAAGGTAAACCCGTCTAGCGATCATCCTCATTCACTCAAGACTTGCCACAGAGCTCATGTTTCCAGCTGCAACAACAACTTCAAATTGGCTTCAGGCCATATATCAGATATAAAGGTATTTAAAACTAAAAACCACACCTCACAGCACTGTAAATGGAACAAGTGTAACCTTTATGTGTCTCATGCACAAACAAATCCTTGCTCACAAACCACGTAAACATTGGTTTTGTGTTGCATTTGGTTATCGAGAATAATTTTTAATTTTTAAATGGTTTCATTGACAAAATCAGTAGGCACAATTGCACAAATTTTGGCAATAAGTTAAAATTTGTAGATTTTTTTAATCAAAAATGTTTATGGGAGTCGGACAAATCCCCTCCCAAGTCAACGTTTTTTATATTAGGTGTGTGTTATCAATATTATTGTTTAAATGTTTAATTAACAAAATAATTGTGAGAGTTTTCAAGAAAAGAATAAAGTTATTATTATTATTTAAATGTTTAATTAAACAAAATAATTATCATAGAGTTTAAGAAAAGAATAAAGTGTATTTTCTACCATGGTTGTTAAAATTAGTTAGCTATGTAGACAAACTTTATTCGATCTTGTGTTTTGTAATGGTTTTTTCTTAGTTTAGGTGTGTTGCAACACAACGTTGTTATAATTCCAATATTTTTTCTTGAGGAGGTTATTGGTTCTTCAAATAAAACTCTTTTATGTTTTACAGTTATTTTAATAGCATTTTCACCTATAAAATGGTCATATGAAGAGGAGACTTGTCTATTTTAACATGTCCTTGTCTCAAGATAAAGATTGGAGTAAGTGGGCTTCAAAATATTTTCATATATTCTTTCAATCCCACAACACTATAAATTTTGATCTTATTCAAATGGACGATGGAGACATCTATTTATATATTTTTTTGAGTTGAAACTATGCTTGAAAAAAAAATCACTTCAATGTGAATACAGTAACGTTCGGGATGGGAAAAGACTATGTGATTTTATTAATTGGTTTAAGTGGTATGGGAAACAATTGACCAACATCCATCCTAAATTAACTATCTCTTTGAGTGAGATGTAGAATTAGACATAATCACGGTGCGATAATGATTTCATGATATTTGGAGGAATAAGTGCATGACTACATTCTCCATAAAGAGATTATTGTCTAGGTATTCCATTAGTGAAATTGATGTTTGGCTTCTTATTTTTGTATATAATTAATATTTCACCAATTAAATGCATATAACCGTCACAAGCTAAAAATGCTATGATAATAATATAGTGTCACATAAATTTTCTATGATAATAATATAGTGTGATCACTATTTCATGGTCTTTGTATTGATGGTATCTATTAAAATATGATAGGAAAAATGGTCCACATGGAAAAGCATTTTCCAATGGAGAGATTCATTGTTTTGTCCACTTTTTTTGTCTCATATCTCTATAGTAGATTTATTACTCACAAATAAGTGTCAACTTGAACCTCTCTAAAGCCACGGATAAAAGAACAAGTTCTCTCTAAACAATTAAAATTGTCCTGCCAAGAGGAAACCAAGATCTAATACCATGGAAAGAATTGTAACACCACACTCTTAATATGACACCAAAGAGAATAGAAAATGAATAAATAAGGAAGAGTTACTCAGACCTATTTTCTACAACTCATATAAACTCTTGTTCATTCAATATACTTTATTGCTTTTTACCTCCCCGCAAATAAAGCAGGTAGCAATGTCAGGGACATTGCCACCTCGTGGCTCTTGTTTATAAGGCGACGTCACCTTTTTTTCCCAAGAATTGGGAATCAAAGGGCTTTGAGATTTGCTTTAAAAAAAAGGCAGATGTTCCAACCCCTACATCAATGACAGCACCAACCAAACAGGGTTTTAACTAACCAATCAAAATTATAGATGGAGTTGGTGTGCCTTACACTGCACGTCTTTAGCCCAAATTCTGATAAATAGACCAAACCCCAAGATATGGGATACAAAACATAAAGAGATTTAAATGTATTTTTCTCCAAATTCCCCAAAAAAACAAATCCAACTGCCATTAAATAGGAGCTTTCATCGTCTACTGGTGATCTTTATTGGTACGAAATATTATTTAATCTTTTTAAAATTCTTTGGTTTTGATGGTGGGGATCAAGGAAACTTAAATTGTCATTAATTTATGGATTTAAATTTGGTCAAAATTTAAGAGAAATTATAATTTTACCAATGGTGAAACTGTATCTGAGATCGTCTTACCATGAAAGAATTCCGGCTGTAAACTCTCGATACTATCTAAATCGATTTACTGTTATTATCTATGCAAGAAATATAGAGATTTGTATATAATCTATGCATTTACTCCATATTCCTTCCCAATCGGATCTACCTTCATAAAAATTTCAACCGATTCACAGATTTTTAATACCATTTTACCGACCAACGCTACGAAGTTTCACACCCATTGATGCGCCACATGTTGTGAAGAATCCATTGCGAATTTCTATGAATAGATCAACAGAGATATCGTCAACGATGTGATGTTGAACCCGAAGGACCTGTTCATTCTCGAATTGAAGAATTAACCATATCTCCAGCGAGCGGAAGGAAGGGAATCGATGATTCAATCGAAGCAATGCAGAGGCCCATCTCATAAAACCAAAACAAAACTGCATATCGAATTGAATCGAATCACATGTTCATAGTGGCCATCCAGTGACGGACAAAGACTGCACCTTTGATGTTAATCTCATAATCATTTAACGGAAATTCATATATATATATATATATATATATATATATGTTTATAGAATATTTTATTTGTGTAAAATTGATTATGTAATTAATTCTAGTATTCTTCTTAATATAATAGAATTTGAATGTCAATTCTTACAAACTCATCTAATTAAGGTTCAATATCTTGATGGTGACTAAATTATGTTAATATATAATATAAATGAAATAAAGAAAATATTCTATTGAGCACTACTCAACTGAGGATAATACTTCGAAGAGAAAAATACAGAAATTCAAGTTGATACGCTACGCAGGTCAAGATAGTAGACGTCGAGGATTATAAAATCAAAGTGAAAAATACATTAATAACTAATTTATATGTAATTTGGGAAGATAAAAAATTTGGATATTAAAGTTAAAATAACTAGATGATGCAAGGAAATGCTTCCAATATAACCATCTGGTGATTAAGACACCAATAAGTATTTCCTAGAAAGTTCCTTTACCTTCTAGGCCTATTCCATTACCTATACGATGTTGATTAAACTTATTTGTTAGCATGGGATGGAAGGATTTAAGGTTCTTTCCCTTCTAGGACTAATTCATTACCTATGATTAAACTTGTTGGTTATCATAAGAAAAACTTATTTCCAATCTAATACTTTTGAATACAATGTTTTGAAGAAAATAATTGTGTAAACTTAAGCTAAGATACAAATATCACTCACCTATGTGAATGGAAACTATTTGAGCATCAAATTCTTGACCCTTTAACATCTCCCATTTTTTGGGAAAATTGTGATCCTTTCTAGGCATAACCATCCTCTTCCTATGAACTATATTTTCTTGAGATGCCAAATATATGGCTAGATCTCGCATTACATCATGTTGAGAAAAATACAACTCATAGGAACTTCCATAATTGATTGCATGAGTCCTATTAGGCCTGATTACCAAAGTAACATAACATATAAGATAGAGGAAGACAAGATAAAAAATATTGAGTGCAACAAATATAAGAGATTACAGTTACCTCAAATTGCTTGTTAAATTTAACAAATTTCTACTTACAAGTTCTAACAAGATCACAAAAACATCCTTCCACTCCAACTTTCGCACATAAACCCAAATGTCCAATAATGCATCCACAGAGATTTTTTTATCCTCTGGAAATGATCCCAGGTCTAAAAAGAACTCTCGTGCTTTGTCATCTAGGACATCAATACTAGTCTCCAAGCATCTTAGAAGCCCTTCTTTATGATAATTTGATACCAATTCCCCATTTAAAAGCTTGTTCTTTACACTCTCCCACATAGGGTAAAGTTCACCATGCAAAGAACTCCCAATCACCTTGAGAGCAAGTGACAAGCCTTTACATTCCACTTGGACCTGTGATTCATACACCAATAACAATAAGTCAAAGTTATGTAGGTGTAAAACCAATGAAACATATACTTTTGTTGTTAAAATCATGAATATCTTACCGAGTAAGCTTAAAGTTTAGTGACATGTTTCATTTTATGGCTTATGAAGATGAACCTATGTTTTTTTTAAAATATTCTAGTAAATAATTATTGAGTATATTTGTGTAGCATTGTTTTTTATTGGATCATTGATTCCACTATTAACAATAAATAATGTATTAGTGTAGAAAATAATTGCATCAAAGGGAAATACCGTGATAATAATAACTTGTAGTTAGAGACATTTAGAGTGATGGTTGATATTGAAATTACTAAGTCCAATAAAAATAAAAATAAAAATGATATATTGTGTATAATATCTTTTCATTTCAATGTTGTAAGAGGCATACCTTCTTTACTAAATGTTGATTTGTCGTACTTGGAATTGATCTCTACCCAAAAGTCCAAAAGCAAAAAAAGAGACATAGCATTATCATCATCTAGCAATGGCAATTCATAAAATTTAGTACAGCCTCTTTTAGGGATGGTAGAACGATCTCAGGTTGTCACAAGGGTCTTATATCCTTCCCCTTCAAATAACAAGTTTTCCAAATTTGATCTAGACCAAACATCATCCAAAACCACTAGAGTTGGTTTGGATTTCCTTTTGATTTGTTGTTGCAGTTGTCTATGTGCATCCTCCCGATTCTGAAATTTGGGATTCTTCCCATGAATAATCTTCTCCCACATAGTCCTTAAAATGCCTTTAAGGTTTGGTGATTGTGAGACGGTGAGGAAAATAATATTGTTTTGGAAAACACCTGGATATAACATAAAGAGACAAGTGTTTAGATTTTTAAAAAAATCATATTTTATGCAAGAATAAATTCTTAAATAGTTTTAATAAACAAAAAGAAACTCAATAACTTAACATTGAAATGCTACAATATAATTTGTGCATGTCTCAAAATCCATGCTAGCCACAAGATGTAGAAATGGAAAACAAACCAAGATGGTTCACTTTAAAATCCATTTTTCTTACTCTTAAACATCTTTTCTTGCAAAACCTATGTTACGAGGCACCATTTAACAACATGAAATGGTGCCCAAGCTACAAATATTTTTGTAAAAAGCAAATTATTCATTTAAATCTAAAATTATGTTGGTTTCCATTAAAATCCATTGTCCTATTTTTTTTTTTCCTACAAATCTTATAATTTCATTGGTCACAAGAGTGCCAAAGTTGCCAATAATTTGTACCTCCAAGAAACCCAAAGGCCTAGGAGGAAGTCGTAAAGTTGTTTATATGAATTTGTGTGAAATCTTTCTCAAAGAAGGTAATATTAAGGCTAGACTTATTGGAAGGATTGGAGTTGGATTCATTGGTCACCTATCTCAATATACAATACAAAAGAGTGGTGGGAGAAGATGATAACCCAACCTCTTATTAGACAATAGAAGGTGGATCGAAAGTTAGAATACTCACACTTTGATTGGCTTAATAAAATAATCCTTTAGAGTTTGATTCTAACATGGGAAATACTTAGCATAAAACTCATTGTTAGATATTTATGCAGAGATGTGTCTTCTTGTTTTTGTTTGGGCATTGCCCAAATTCAAGGAAGCCTAGAAAAGACTCTATAAAGTCTTGGTTAAACTCACTAAGTATAATTGAATTTTGCAAGAATCTTAGTCAAACTCAATAAGTTATAACAAGTTTAAAAAGTTTTATTGAGAAGCTGAGTTGTCATGCTTATTTTATGGTCGATCAAAGTCAAGCTAAAGAGTACTCCGAAAACAATGAAAATCTTGGTAAAACTTTTTCTATTCCATAGCCCCTTATGGGTGGGCATTATTCCATGAAAGACAAACAAGTCACTTCTGCCCCAATTATAAATTTAATATATGATTTTTTAATCTTGTTTCGTATGGTTATCTTAGTTCTAGACTTACAACGTAAACTGGAAGATACTCACACAAATAATGATAGATAAATTAAAAATATATAATAAAAAACAATACATAAAAATAAAGAAAACGCACAATATAATTTTATTACTTTTATATGCAACAAAAGAAATGAAATATGCATTATATTAGTTAAGGGTAGGATTGATCCACATAAATCTTTGTATCTGCAGTTATATCGATAGAACAGTACATTGCAGAAATAAAGAGCAAACAAAGTGCATATTCACTTAATAAAAATGCTTTGAATTAACGTAAACTCAATCACCTTTAATTTCTGGGTCGCTCGAGAGGGCCAACGCCATGGTGGTTTTGCCAACACCTCCCATACCGTGCATCCCAACAACAGACACCTCTCTCTGGAGCAGAATCCTCTTCAAATTCCATATAGTATTCTCTAACCCCACTACAGAATCACACTTTACTATCTCATCATAATTAGCAGGAGCCTCATCCAAAGCTCCATCAAACATATCATCTGCATTCCTTTGTTGGAGAATCATGGCATTCTCACAGGGATTGTTGGTGAGATTAGAGATTGTATTTTCCGTCGTGCTCTCATTGTAAATTAGATGGCGAAAAGTCTTCAGCTCTGTTACCAGATTCTTCACGTCAAGGAACATGTTGGCAGGCATCTGATACTGCAGAAAGCCACAGATCTCCTTCTCCAGCTGATGGATTTGAGAGGCATATCTGAACTTATGAAAGATTTTAAAAGGGCTGCTTTTCTCACACTTTTTCACCAATTCAACGCCCTTCATAAGAATGCTCAGGAACTGCTCGTATATGGGATTTGCTCATGTTTGGGCTTCACTAACTCCAACAAACAGATCTGCTGAAGTGTTGGGATAATACCTGTGAGCACCGCATCTAATCTACTGCATGAGCTCAAGAGTGAATTCATGAAAACCTAATTAAATAATTTAAATATTATAATTAAATAATTAAAAGATAATTAAATAATTTAAATATTATAATTTAATAATTAAAGATATATTCTTAAGAAAAGGACTAAAGATTTTATAATTTTGATTTATCACCGTAATTTTAAATTACTGAAACCATTTTTAATGTAGATATAAATTTGCACCATTTAATTTTAATGATCCGCAGCCCCCGATAAATTTGCTTATCTTTTCCGCAACAGCCTATAAAACTGGACTAAATATCCTGCCTTACGCTTTCGCGCCTTTTCCATGGCTGGCAAATTTGGCTCTATCGACATCTCGTGGCCTAAGGCAAGTTTGTTTCCGCCTATCGTGAAGAGACTCTCGTGGCACCTGCAGCATACTATCGACATCTGTTTCAGAAGCCCTTCAACGACTTTGAATTTCTTGGCTCGGCCAAGTTTGTCGATGAGGGTATTGTAGGTTGTATAGTTGTGGTAAAACCCTTGCTGTTTTGCGGCATTGTTGAAGATGTCCAGCGATTTCTGAAGGTCACGTTCTTCAATTATTAGACCAACTAGGTCGCTGCGCTAGAGATATTTGACTGTTTTTGGCCCTTTTGGGGATCATTGGCACGCCATTTTCTGGTCTACGAGGTTCTAAAAATTGGGAATTTGAAGAAGGTTTGGTGCACGCGCGCGACAACAAGAAAATCCATCTTTTAGCACCACAAGTTAGCACCATTTATACTTTGTGGTGTAAAGGTGGTGGTATTGGCACCACTTACATTTATGTGGTGTTAAAGTGGTATTATTATCGTCATTTATATTTTGTGGTGTTAAAGTGATGGTATTAGCACCACTTATATTTTGTGGTGTTAATATGGTGTTATATTAGTTAATATTATTGGAAATTGAGTTTTACCTTTATGAGAAATGCCACGTTGGAAAGTACCATAAATTGGTGCTAATCTATTATTTTCCACATGGACATGTACACTTAGGATTTAATTATGTGGATTTGCACCATAAAAAAATTCACAAATAAATATTTTGAAAATAACCCAATTCAATATTTATTTATATTTTTATCAATTAAAATAAATTCAATGAAAGATTAATTTATGAATTTTTGCACCATACTTACAAGAAGCTCAAATATTTATATTTAGAATATTTAAGCAAATAAAGAAGTTCAAATATTTATATTTAGCATATTTAAGCAAATAAATTCACATGATTCATTTATGAGGTTTACACCACAAGCACAACAAGTTCAAAAAAAAAATTTGGAAAATAGATCAATTTATTTATTCATTTTTTATATTATTTAAACATATAAATACAATTGACAAATAAATAAAAACAAATATTTTTAATTTATCACTATTATAAAGTAGTAATAAAATTATTTGAATTTAACTTTGATTATTCATTTGAGATATTTTTATCTCCTTAAATTTTTTTATGGAAATTAGTATTATTATTAGGTTTTTAACACAAGACATGGGTCTCAGATCCATCTATATGATCAATGGAAAAAACCTCTAGCTAAGGTCCTAGAAGAAGCTTTTATGAATCTAGGACCAAGAAAGACACCACAAAGGTCCCCACATATATTCCTAAGAGTATTCTTAGCCTCTAAGTATGGGAATTCACATTATTATAAGTTTATAATCACTAGGGATAGGTCCAATGGCCCTCGACATTGCTGAATGAACAATCATAGGCCTTAGCCTAAAGGAATCCTAAGCATAAAGAAATGTCACGTTATCAAGTACCATATAGTGGGGCTAAGCTCATACTTGTCACATGGACATGTACAAAAAAGATTTAAGTATGATGATTTGCACCATAAACACAACAACATCACAAATATTTATTTTGTAATATCTTAATTCAATTTTTTTCATTCAAATAAATGCCCATGATTATTTTATAAGGTTTTAAACCACAATCACAGCAAATTCAATTATTTGTTTTTATCACTATTTAAACGAACAAGCTCACATGATTCATTTATGAGGTGTTGCACCACAAACACAACAAGTTCACAAATAATTATTTTTTAAATAGCTCAAGTCGACTATTCAAGCAAATAAATACCCATGATTCTTAAATTTGACAAATAATTAAATACAACCATTTTTAATTTTATTACTATTAAACAATATTAATAAAAATGATTTGAATTGAGATTTGATTATTTGATAGGGCATCTTTTTATTGATATTATTAAATTTTCTAATGGATATTAATATCATTACTAGGCTTTGTGCACAAGGCATGTGTCTCAAATCCTTGGAGATGTTCGAGGGAGGGAATCTCTTCCTTGGGCCCTAAATGAATCTTTTAGGAATCTAGGACCAAGAAATATGGTCAACACACATATATTCCTAAGAATATTCTTAACATCTATGTGTGGATATTGATTGCATTATAAGGTTTAGATCACTTGTGATAGGTCTATTGGCCCTTGACCTAGTTAAGAGAAGAAACATGGGCCTTAGCCTAAATTAAACTTCTAGGCATGTAGGGATAATAATGATTTGTCACACTAACACAAATTACTTTTTGAGAAGATCCATGGCCTTATAATAGGGATAATGGGGAGGGTTGGAGGAACTAAAACTAGCTAGAAGTCTTTAGGGAATAGAGATGATTAAGGAAGGAACCCCATGCCTTGGACCTTAGAGCAAACCTCAAGGCATATAAGATTAACAAGTATACCTTGAAACACCACATAAGGCCTCCTAAGTGTATCCTTGGCTTGGTATTGGGGGTATTAATGTAAGTAAGAGCTTGTTTTTAAGCACTATATATGGGTGTTTAGGCCCTTAACGTGTTTGAGAGAGGAAACCTAGGCCTTATTCCCTAGTAAAATATTTTGTGCATCCAAGGAAAAATACAACAGCTCAAAGCACTACACATGGCATATTGGGGTTATTATTTACCTCTAAGTAAGGAAATCAACACCAATATGATTTTTTCGCTAGTATGCACGAGTCTTAGGTTTTTGTGAAATGTCATAGGAGGAAACTTGGGCCTTAAACTTTAAGGGAAGCTTTAAACTACACCCATAAAATCCAAACACTATCGTTGGCATCTAAGCATTCATATAAGTGACACTAGGTATGCAAACTTTAAACATAGTCATGAGAGGAATTACAGGAACTAGGCCCTAAAGGACGGTTTTAGGCATATCGGGCTAATAGAAATGACTCAAACTATCACTTAGAATATCATGCAATGTATAAGATATCATTATTCTCAAAGTGGTATATGGGTGGAAATATGTGGTTTTGTGTACTAGCGATGGGTCTAGGTAAATAGTTGGGGAAGAAATTAAAAGAATTATACCGTAACATAATATTATTGAGGTAATGGGAAATGACGAAGACCTTGAACCATAACATACACCATTTAAAGTTTATATTTGACATAATACTTGGATATGAGCATAATAAAGAGTTTTTGCATAGAGGGATGGATCTCAAGTCCTTTATTGGAGTCATAAAAGTAAAGCAAGATCCTTATGTAGGTGTCCCAAGGCCTTCGTAATGATATTACATAGAAGATGACCATGACTTTATCCCTAAAGAAACCATTAAGGGATCAAAATCCATTTGGACACTATGTATCTAGGCCTTATGGACTTTTATCCTTAGATAAGATCAATGGAGGAGACCTAAATATCAACCACTAAAGGAATCTTCTAGCTGTCCAGGCCTAAGAAGTTTTCCTCCACCAAGAACATTTCCTCCAACAACAACACATGGTTAGTGGAGGATACCTTAACCTTTGCCCCTAAAGGAAGCTTGTAACTATGTAGGGGTAAGAATTTTTCCTCCACTAACCATACACAACCTCCGAGTTGTATAATTGGCCTATGATTGAGGATGTTGTTGATGTTAAGTAACATGTACATATATTAAGCCCTTGGGAATTATGTTCCATGGAAGAAGATCATATTTTTTTCCCTAAACAAATCATTGATGCATCTAGATCCATGAATACTACCTAAAAGCAACATTAATTACTTCAGAGGGGTATCTATGGCACTATGTATCTATGTATTGTGGCCTTGGGGCCTTACACATGGTTAGTGGAGGAGACCTAAATCTCTAGATCGAAATTATTCTTCCATCCATCTCAGGCTATGAAGATTCCCTCCACTAAAAACACATGGCTTCTTGAAGGTATCATTGTCCTATGATTTATTATTTCATTGCCATTAGGTGTTTTTGAGTAGTATCCACATGTCTCAGGGCCTTGGGAATGATGTTATAGGGAAAAAATTTTGCCTTAAAGAAACAATTGGGGCATCTAGAGAGATGAACAATGCCTATAGCACCATGCATGACCTTGCATGGATATTCATGCCACTATGTATACATTTCTTGGGGACTTGGGGAGTTGGACATGGTCAAGGGAGGATACTTGAACCTCTAGTCATGAAGGAATCTTATAGCCATCCAAGGCTAAGAAGATCGCCTCAACCAACCACACATGACCTCTTGAGGGTATCATTGTCATATGGTTGAGGATATTAACACCATTATGTGCTTTTGATAAGTATATAGGTGTCTTAGGACCTCAGGAATGATGCTATAGAGAAGAATACCATGCCTTTGGCCCTAAATAGACCACTAAGCAATCTAGAGCCCTAAGCAATGCTTCAAAGCACCATGCATGACTTTTCAAGGGCATCCATTGAGATTTGTATGTAGGTCCTAGGTACTTGAGGTCTTGGACATGGTCATTGGAATAAATTTGACCCTTGGGCCTTAAATAAATATTTTATCCATCCAAGCTAAGAAGGCTTCCTCCACCAACCAAACATGGCCTCCTGAGGGTATAATTGGCCTATGATTAAGCTTGACAATTCCAGTACGTGGGTTTGAAAATATGTATGTGTCTCAATGCCTTGGGACTGACATTCTAGGGGAAAGATCATTCATTTCACCCTAAAGAAACCATTAAGGCATCCAAAACCATGAACAATGCCTTAAAGCAACATGCGTAACTTTGCAAGGGTAACCATGGCACTATGTATCCAAGTCTTGGGGACTTGGGGGATTGGAAATGGTCATGGGATGAGGCATGAAGCTAAACCTCTAATGGAAACTTCTAGCCATATAGAGATAAGAAGGTTCTATCCACTAACAACACATCTCCTTTCAAGGGTCATTGGCCTATGATTGAGGATGTTAGTGACATTAGGGTTTTTTTAGGAGTATGTACATGTCTCAGGGTGCTGGGAATGAAGTTCTAGGGAGGAATAGCATGCTTTTAGCCCTAAAGAAATCATTGAGGATTCCACATCCATGAACAATGCCTCGAAGAACCACACATGACTTTGTAGGGATATCCATGGAATTATGTATATAGGTCATGTATAAACCTTAGGCTCTAAAGGAATTTTCTAGGCATCTAGAACTAAGTAGGTTTCCTCCACCGATCACACATGGCTTATTGAAGGTATCATTGGCCTATGATTCAGGATGTTGGTGCCATTATGTGGTTTAAGAATTATGAAGGTGTCCTAGAGCCTTTGGAATGGAATTATAGGGATGAAAACCATACCTTTGGAACTAAAGAAACCATTGATGCATATAAATCCATGCACAATGCCTCAAATAACTACACATGACTTTGCATGGGTATCCATTGTGCTATGTATCTAGGTCTTGTGGTGTTAGGACCATGGACATGGTAATAAAGGAGACCTACAACTCAAGCCCTAAAGGGATCTTCTAACCATATAGGGATAAGAAGGTTTCCTCCACCAATAACAAGTTGTCTCATGAGGTCTTGTATCCATGGAGCAATGCCTCTAATCACCATACATGACTTCATAGAGATATTTGTGGCACAACGTACATCCATGCCTTAGGGCCTTGGGGCCTTGGACATCGTAGGGAGAAGAGACTTGAATGTTTGGACCAAAAATAATATTTTAGCCATCCAAGGCTAGGAATATTGCCTCCACCAACCACACATGGCCTCTTGAGGTATCATTGGCCCATGATTAATAATATTAATGATTTTAGGTGGTTTTGAGCAAAATGTATGTATCTAAGGGATTTGGGAACGATTCTCTAGGAAATAAGACCACGAATGTTTCCATAAAAAAACCATTGAGGCATCTAGATCCATGAATAATGTCTCAAATCACCATGCATAACTTTTCAACCATATCTATGGTGCTATGTATCTAGGTCATGAGGCCTTGGTGTCTTGGACATGGTCAATGGAAGAGACCTAAACCTTGGGCCCTAAATAAATTTTCTATCCATCCAAAGCTAAGAATGTTTTCGACACCAACCACACATGGCCTCCTTAGGGTTTCATTGGAATATGACTGATTATATTCGTGCCATTAGGTGGTTTTAAAAAATGTGTATGTGTCTCAAGCCCTTGGGAAGGACATTCTAGGGAAAAATACCATGCCCTAGGCCCTAAAGAAACCATTGAGGCATTAAGATCCATGAAACAATATTCAAATCGCCACACATGAATTTGTAGGGGTAACCGCAACACTATGTATCCAACTATTGGGGACGTGGGAGCATCAGGCCATAAAGGAAATATTTAGCCATCCAAGGCTAAGAAGGTTGCCTATAACAACCATACATGGCCTTCTTAGGGTATAATTAACCTATGATTGAGTATGTTGATGCTATTAGGTGGTTTTGAGAAGTATGTATGTGTCTTAGGGCCTTCAAAATGGTTCTATAGGGAAAAAGACCATGCCTTTAGCCCTAAATAAATCATTTAGGCATCTAGAGTCATGAACAATGCCATAAATGAATTCGTAGGGGTATCCAAGGCACTATGTATCTAGGTCTTGTGGCCTTGGAAACTTCAACATGGTCAATGAAGGAAACTTGATTTTAGGGACCTAAAGGAAGAACATGGTCAACAAAGAACACCTAACCTCGATCCCTAAAGGAATCTTCTATCCATTCAAGGATAAGGAAGTTGCTTCCACTAACCACACATGGCATTATGAGTGTATCATTGGCCTATGATTGAGGATGTCAATGAAATTAGGTTCTTTTGAGAAGTATGTAGGTGTCTCAAGGCCTTGGGAATGGTCTTCCAAGGAAGAAGACCATGCCTTTGTCCCTAAAGAAATTTTTGAGGCATCCAAAGCCATGAACACTTCCTTGAAGCACTATGCATGACTTTGCAGTAGTATCTATGGCACTATGCATGTAGGTCTTCTGGCCCTTGGGCCTTGGACATAGTCATTAGAGGAGACTTTAACCTCCAGCTCTAAAAGAATCTTATAGCCATCTAGGGTTAAGTAGGTTTCATCCACCAACCACACATGGAATCGGGAGATCATCGGCAAATGATACCAAATATTGACACAATTAGGTGGTTTTTAGAATTATGTAGGTGTCCGAGGACCTTGGGAATGACATTCTATGAGAGAAGACCATGCCTTTTGCCCTAGAGAAACCATTGAGGCATATGGATCCTTGAACAATGCCTCAAAGAACCATGCATGGTATCCATGGTCATATATCTAGGTCATATGGTATTTAGGCATTGGTCATGGTCAATGGAGGAGACCTAAACCTCAAGCCCTAAAGGAATCTTGCAACCAACCATTCAAGGACAAGAAGGTCTCCACCAAAAACACATGGGATCCTAGGGGTATCATTGGCCTATGATTGATTATATACGTGCCATTAGGTGGCTTTGAGCAATATGTACCTATCCTGTGGCCTTGGGAATGACTTCCTAGGGAAGAAGACCATGCCTTTGGCCCTAAAGAAATCATTGAGGCATCTAAATCCATGAAAAATTCCTCAAATCCCCACGCATGACTTCAGAAGGGTATCCAAATAGACTAAAAATGAGAAATGTCTAATATTTTTACTACCTAAGCCTCCCCAACCCAATTGTTTCTCTGGGTAGCATTTAGTGCCAATTGGGTTATGTCGATCAATCCCACCTCTTCCACTTGTGAGTAAAGTAGTCTGATAATGGGACCACCTATTCTCTTTTCACAAGATCTACCAACAAAGGTTTTGTCACCCATCTGTAATACTTTATTTAATTTAACCTCAACCCCAATGGGAAAATTCATGCAAGGTTTATGCATTTTCAATGCATTCCTTTTTTTTAGCCTTGTCACAATAATATATTTCCACCACTTGTACACAAGGGGATGTAGCTAGGGTTTGGGTGAGAACAGGAGTATGATAAGGGTCTATATACAAGAGGCATGAATGCATGAATATCAATGTCACATGCCCCCCTATCTTAGTTTCTTGGAAAAAGTAACTGCTAGAAATAACAGTCCTAGAATTTTTTAATTGCTTTGGAAAGAACTCTAATCAATGTGTATATCTAGATCAACATACAATATAACCATCTTGATGGAATCTTTGTGGACATTAACCCTCTAGTAGTGCAACCACAACTAAGTGTTAACAAGCCTTAACATGGTTGAGAGAGGAAACCAAATTCTTAATCCCTAAACTAATATTATGGGCATCTAGGTCCAAACATGATACCTAAAACCATCGTGCATGATTTCTTGGGGTTATTCTTCACCTACAAGCAGTGATATTAGTGCCATTATTATGGTTTTGAACTAGGTATGGGTCTCAAGGCTCTAGACATGGTTGGGGTAGGAAACTCGGCCCTTAGTCCCTAAAGGATTTTTTTAGGAATTTAAGTCCATGATTAACACCTAAAAGCATAATATATGACCTCCCAATGATATGTGTAACTTAGAGTGCTAATATGTGCATCATTAGGGATTTCTTAGTGTCTCAAAGTCTTAGACATGGTTAGAGAAGAGTACTCGAGGTGCAAGCTATAAAAGAATATTCTAAGAATCTAAGGCTGTGGCTCAAAGCACTAGACATGATTTATTGATAGTATCCCTAATCTCTGAGTGGGGATATCAATGCCATTAAACAATTGTCAAAACTAGTTATGGTTCGCAAGGCTATGCACATGGTTCAAGGAGGAATCAAACTATACGAATTTCATAGGATCATAACACAAGGAAAATCCTAAAACCATCCCATTTAAGTAAAGATTCTTGAAATTTTTCTCACAAGTAAAACTGCAGTGAATGTAACAAGGAAAAAGTGAAAATTTTGAATCTTTAATATTAATATTTTCAGTTCAAATATGCATCTACATTCTAAAACATTTGGGGTGAGAAGTTTGTTGGATAATGCAATTATAGAGTAAGTGGAGGACTAGCATTCAAAATGGAAATAAGAAGCAATTTTAGGTAAGGCCATCATAAAGTCTATAATGAATTGGAGATAATGTTTTTGTTATTCATGATGGTGGTAGAGGAGGAGGAAACATCAACCATTGGATTCACCATCCTTTCAAGGTGAGTTATCTTATCTACATGTAATCCATGCAACTCATTTGACAAACTAAAAGACAAGGGATTCTCTTTATTTGATTTTAATAGCACCTTATTAGTAATTCTAGGGTGAATTTCATGGGGGTTTTCCATTTTTCTATAATTACAAACACACAATCAATCAATTCCATATTATGATAGATGTATGTCAGGCTCATGAGAATACGTAGACACATATTTAGGCTACACATTTCACCCCATGGTATTATCTTACTCAAGCATGTTAGAATTACACACTTGAATTGATCAATGGCTCATTTACATGGTGCTACAACTCTATTATAAGAGTAACCAACCACTATTTTTGGGTAGAATACATGGTTACATAAACTCTCATATGTGAATCATTTTTCCTCCTCTACACTATATTTTGGTGGGAACTTGTATGATGGTTACAAAAAAATCTAGGACATCTAATATTATTATCATAGAACGGTGGGACTACCACATAACTACCACATATCCACTATGTATGCACACATATATTTTGTTTGAAGATCCACTTCCCTCTTTTCTAGTTATGTTCCTTGCATTGACTAATGAGTGCATCTAGGTTTATGGAGAATAATAATAAAAATATATAATAATAATATAAAATAAAATATATCCCTCTTAATCTTCATATTTTAAGCATTGATAGATTTGTACTTTAGCTTTGTTTTGATCCCTCTCGGTCCTTACTAGATCTGGATTTTTGAAAAGTGAACATAGTTCCATCTGGACTCTAGATCTGTTATTCCTCAAGAGAGATCAAATCACCTAAGGTCCAACTATTTATTATCTACTTACTTCAAAATATGCAAATAATATCATTATTAAACAGAAGTATGGTCATCTATACATTCAACAAATTGTTTACAAGGTATATTAGTTAGATCACTTTTTTTATTAAAATGTTAAAGTTTTTAGTATTAAAAAATTTAATGTTTTTTTTCTTAAATTATAATTATCCATTCCATGTTTTTTATATCTTAGAGTTTTTATTTTTTCAAGATTAGAAAAATTATATAGCGTTTTAAAATAGTTAATAAATATTTTGGAAACTTTAAAAAATGGTTTATTATCATAAAAGGGAAATGGAAATGGAAATTTCATTTTCCATCTATTTAAAAAATAGAATAGTTACTAAAATTCTTTATTAATATAATAGTTATTAAAATTTAATTTCCCATCCATCTAAAAAATTACAATAGTTAGTCAAATTGTTTGTTAATAAAATAGTTTATTAATACTATGATTATAAACATTTAAAAAGCCAAAGAAAACTCATTTTCCCGCTCTCCCCAGTTTTGAGAGTTCATTTTGATCCTTGCGCACGCGCCTAGGGTTACAAGTCATTTTCCCCGCTCTCCCGAGTTTTGAGAGTTCAT
Source organism: Larix kaempferi (assembly GCA_027924585.1). Classification (NCBI taxonomy): domain Eukaryota; kingdom Viridiplantae; phylum Streptophyta; class Pinopsida; order Pinales; family Pinaceae; genus Larix; species Larix kaempferi. The sequence continues at coordinate 5,370,614 of BSBM01000008.1, forward strand.
TTTGATCCTTGTGCACGCGGCTAGGGTTACAAGGAGGCTAGGGTTACAACCCTAGCCGCCCTCTGCTCTGCCATGCGAATGGCGAAGGAATTCACCCTTAGCATTTTGTGACAGCGGAGGATCTTTGCAGTTCTGGCTATTCTCTGCAGCTAACAAGGGCTTAAAATGGATGCGTTCGATCTATGGGTTCAATGGCAACAACAGTCTTACCTCCTACGCTTAGGTATTCGCTTTAGGGTTCTTTTCTTGTTGATTCACCTTTTAATATGTATGCCGTTCATATTGCGGTATACGATAGATTCGCCGCTAGCAGATAATCACCCTGGACGAGCTTTCGATGATGGCTAGTTTTGTTCATGCCTTAAGCGCTTATATCGAGGTCGAAGAATGGCGGGCACTAGCTAAAGAAAATAAGTAGAGTCAAAGGCAGAGCCAAGGTGAAGGCTTCCCTAGTAGATCTTCCATTCCAGTTGCGGAATAACCGGTTCGAGTGCCAAAGACCGTAGTTCCACCACATCTGAACCAGATAGAGAGCCAGTCCCATAACGCGTTGAACTAGAGTCCCGGAGCAGGTTTTTTTTTTTAATGAAGACGATCACAAGCATACCACCACTTTGTTGTCCCGCCAACTATTGATTAAAAAGACGGATGGCCGTCCAAGACTTATGCGTGCTACCAGCGCCTTCTCCACCTTGGCCCGTTCAGAAGCAGAAAAACATGAGTAAAAATGGGGTTTGGCATAAAGATATACTATGGAAGTGAAGTTACTTTTGTAATTTTAGGGGTTTGGAAGAAGCAGCTTCCTCTGCAAATCGTTTAATTAACCTTGTTATTAATGCTGATGACTGTAAGCCTACAATTTGTATGCAATTATGCAATTTGATGGTAATGTGAGTGAACTTCAAATGTTTTCAGTTGGCTCATTTTCAACTATGCTGATGTTTTCTGTTACCGTTATGCTTATGCACCTTTATGTTGACTAGTTGTTAGGCTTTTAAAAACCTAGTCCCATTAAAATGGCAGTCTCAATCTGTACATCAACTCTGCCCACAACATGCCAAAAGTGTAGATCGAATCTTTTTCCCGGGCATGCATCTGCCTCCTTTGTCAAAGTGAACAATCACGGTTACTGATATGGCAATAAAAATAGCCCACGCTGAAACTTGGTTAAAAATAGCCTTAATAATGAAAGTTGGCAATTTAGTTACTAATAAAATCTTCAATGTTTTGATGATATACAGGTTTGGAATTTACATGCCATTCACCCTTAAAATAGAATTTTGATGATGGTTTTGAGTTTTTTTTATGTTGTTCATTTTATGTTTTATGCAAATTCGTAAGTGTTAATTTATTTTCTCTTTAATCATACAATTTTGATGATGTTGCTGTAAAACTACTAATAATGTCTTTGCTGAACCTGTTAACAATCATGTTGCTTCTGTAGAAATAGTAAGGCGTGTGAATACTTTAATTTTCTGCAAGAACTCGAGTTATCTTGTTCCTCTACCGATTTTAATTTCAATTTCAGTTTTGTTCCATGGACGATGAGAGTAGCGATGGTGAGGATGGGAGAGACGATTTCAAAGTTTATTCTTCATTAAAAATATCAATGTAGGTTGGGCGATTAATTGGTAAATTATCTCATGGTTATTTGAAGGGAGATTTTTATTCAGATTTTATTCCCGTAGAGATAATGCTTTACGATGTTACCTATAACCTAGAAATCGTCAGAATAATATATGTCAGTGCATCTGATAATGCCATTAAAACAAATCTTAAAACATCTTATCATGAGGAAATAATAAAAATGGAAAAAATAATAAAAAGTGGAAAAAATAATATATAAAGCCACATGCCTATCACGAGGAAATAATAAAAAGTGGAAAAAATAATAAATAAAGCCCCATACCTATCACGAGGAAATAATAAGAACTGGAAAAATTAATAAAAAGTGGAATAAATAAAGCTCCATATCTATATAGCCAGCTTGCACCATATATATATTATATGATTTATATTTATTTTTGTATTATTTATTATTTTATGGTGCTTTGTACCATACACAAGTTTGCCTATATTAAATAATAATAATAATTTTGGTTGGTGTTTTGCACTAGAAAGGAGCAATCCATGTTGGATTGGTTTTGGTGTTTGGCACCACAAAATCTCAATCCACTTAGGATTGGTTTTGGTGGTTTGCACCATACACCATGGAAGGCCACATATTCATTTAACACCAAAAACAACTTTTTCACAGACACCACTTTTGCACCATAAATTTTAGCACCACATGCGTATCCCCACATTATCACCACTTTTGCACCAAAATTTGAAAATTGAGGATTTCTCAAATCCTTTAGAAATAGTGGTGCTAATGTGAAGCTAAAATACCCTTTTTCTTGTAGTAGCATCTAGGGTGAACTGAAGGGAAGAAATCCATTGAATCGAAGAAATGGATTTTCCAACCCATTATTTTTAGTATATTAAGTATTAGGTATGTGCATTGGAATTTTACATAAGTTCATATTTGAAATTAAATGAGAATTTCCTCCATTGAAATGTTATCAAATTTAAATTATTAACATTTTATATTAATAACTTTGAATCTAAACCCATAATTTATATGAATATATTATGTGATATTAATATTTTTTCAAACATTAATATGTAAAATCTAAATCTTATTTTTTTATTAATTTATATATATTAATTAGAGAAATTAAAATATATTAAGAAATGTATCATAAAACTATTACATATAGGACTATCATATAAATATGAATTTGTTTATATAAAATATAAATGATGTATTGATAGAGTACAAATATAAATGATATAGTTCTTTGGTTTTTGGGTTGTTATTGTCTAACGGAATCCACGTATAGATCTTAACAAACCAAGCACTGCCTGTAGTTAATCCCTGATCTCAGATTCATCATGCCCAATTTCGGATTCGATTGCTGCCGATCCTTAGACCTTCGTCTAAAATCACTCCTTACGAACAAACTGACACCGAATCCTTCCGGAGACTGCTATCGCCGTGAAGGTAGCTTTCAGAGTCCAGTTGACAATTCATGATGGAGATCGACTACGAAACTAATTCATTTTTCTGCTGTGTTATCTGGTACCATGTATTGTGATCAACGCTAAATACTCACGACGGCGCCCCTGGTGGAATAAAAACAACAGTTTGATGGTGTATGCATAGCGACCTCGTGTGATCAAATGTCTTTAAATAGAAGAATGGATCATCTTGGCAACACTATCAATTGCAATAACCCCAATTAATCTCACTGATGATTCTGATACAATAAATATAACATGGAAAACATTCTACTTACATTTTATCAGCTTCCCAGTTCTTTTATTTCCCCCTTCATTCTCTTAGATGTCTTACAGCTGCAGATTGTGCCCATTTTTGTGCAATCCAAACGTGTTTTGGTGTGATATTTCCAGTCAGGAAATTCCAATTTATATCTATAATTATACGAGAAGGAACATGCACATGACAAACAGATAGTGTAATCTCTACGTTGGACTGGATTTCTATATTAGACACCGCAGTCTCGCTCGATTAGCACGCCTTGAAATCTGTTGCGTATAAATTATTTTAGCATAGAACAATTAATTTCTGCTACGGCCATGGAATTCAGCGATGAACCAAGTCACATTCCTATTTGCGCCGCGTTGAAAGTAGTAAATGTATTCAGCAGATACCTGTATGGGGACGAACAATTATGCTAACAGAATAAAGATCAATGATTTCATGGCCAGTAACCAGCGTTGGCACCATCACACATCAAAACATAGAATTTATGTTGAGCCCAGAAGGATAGAAATGAATTTTGACTTATTAGGTTGAGCTCGGAAGAATGTAGGTTGGACTGTATTCATACTCATTTGACAGACGCCATAGGAAAACAAAGTCTTCTGATGGTTAACTGGATTACGTATAAATGTAATTACAGAGTAAGGCTATAGGATCCATGCGATCCAGGTGAAGGCTCAATACATAACCGAATTTAAATAAAAAGAAATACACAGAGAATGAATTAATTCTCGGAAATGGGAGTATGGATCGAATTTATCAACCTAAAATTTGGTGATTTGCAGAAAAGATAGGCGGACTTGCCCGCCTTTGCTTGCGGAAAGAGAACGCGAGTTTGCTCGCTGTGGAAAGGCACGAAAGCCTAAGGTGGGAGATTTAGCTGAGTTTTATTCGCTGTTGCAGAAAAGATAAGCGAATTTATCAAGGTTGGGGGTGACGATTTTATGTAATTTAAGCTAAACAATTCATCGAAGAAGAAAGAAAGGTTCATCAGCCCTTTTGCGGAAGAGTTGATGGGAAATGTCCGCCATTGCGGAAAAAAATAGGCATGTTCCTCGGACGTTTCGGAAAAAAAACATTAACTCTTCCGTCTCGCCCATCATCGTCCACAGCTTTCATTCTCGGCTCAACCAAAATGTTCAAGGCCGAAATAAAAAAGCCTACAATGATTTTTACACAGGAGCATGCTCAGCCGCAGAGGTAAAAGGACCATTTAAACAGGAGCATGGGAAGCAGTTGCACAAGGACATTAAATTTCATAAAATGTATGATAAATTTTCAAGAATTTAAACTAATTACAGGAAAAACGTCAGATAAATTTTGAAAGAATTTATATTCAAAACGAAGGAAAATAATTCTTAGCATAAACCGCATGTTTTAAAAGCAAAAATATCATATATATTTTGAAGCATCTAAACTAAAACTAAACTATGCTTTGAAGAAGCAAATAAATATTTACAGAGGACCATGTGCAGCCAGTGGAAGCCATACTCTACGAAGCTAGTTAAGATGAAATTTTTTTGCAGATCCATGCCAATTTCCATACGAAGCAATTAGGCAGACAGAAAAGAGAGAAGCAGAAAACTCATCGAATAGGCGATCGATGATGTCTGCATCCAAGTATTTTCATAGATCCACCAGTATTTTCACCGATGATTGTAGGCTGAAATAAAAAAGCCTACAATGATTGCACTTCGTTGTTCTAGTTTGCACCATTGGTGCGGCCAATATCAACTTGCAACAGATATTTCGAAGAGCCTCCCCCTTCAGTTGAATTTCCAAGGATTTGTGAGAGCCTTTATAACAACCTTCGGGCCTTCAAGCAAGCGGTATTGAGGCATCCTGGACCTTCACATGAATATCGTTTCTCTAGGTTTGGATTCCTATCTCAAGCAGAAATCGAGAGATGGTTGGAAGGTTAGGCTACGATTCCCACTAGCCATCTCATTGCTCATCTCAGTTTCCTTGAAAGACTTAATTTAATGACTGGGCACCCTCCACGTGGTATAATTCTATTTGCTTCATGAGTGAGAAATCTAGTCGATGTGGAGGTTATGGACCTCCATGGTGAAATGCCTACGGCTTAATAAATAGACAAGTTACTACGATCCAGTGATGTTCACGTGGTGAGACTCCCTAAAAGTGACCTTTTCAAAAATTCACGAGCCCTTTTTGTTTTGGTATTTTACATGATTTAGGAGTGTTATTTGATGATGATGGTTAACATCCACTTCATTGATTAACTTTGACTTTTTATTTTAGTATTTTACATGTTCTATGACCAGGTATTAAGTATTTAGGAGCGTTAGTTGTTCTTGATGATGATGGTTAACATCCACTGCATTGAGACTAATTTTTGGTTTATTTAATCTTAAGAAATTACTTGGTTTGTTGTAAAATTTTATTTATGTGCTCAAAAAGCTTAGAACCATATTTGAGAAGTTAGAAGATGAAAAAGGTTAATATTATAATAAAGATTGTGAAATTACGATATAATGTGACTATATGAAGGGCGCTTTAAGAGAATGTGATTTTCATTCACAATACTTTTCACAATATTAAATCTAATTTCAAATATATTTATAATCATTAGTACTTATTTTTTGAAAATATAAAAACACGTATATAAAACCTAGAAACATAACAATGTTAATAATAAAAAAAATTAAAAAAAAATAACTATCAACCCGTATTTCACAAAATATTAACTTTTCATTAAAAAAAATATTTAAATCACACTTCACAAAATATCATAGAGAAAGGAAAAATGCTTTTGTAAAAGATTCATAGAATAAAACTATGGCACGGAAAGTCACACATGATTCTTTTGAGGAAGATTTTCCTATAATCATGATTTTAGAGATAAGTTCACTTTTAGTAGTTGCTAAGAGGAAGATTTACAGAACCATTTATCATGGACTTTCTATAGTCACGATTTTAGAGATAAGTTCACTTTTAGTAGTTGTGAACGATTTCCAAATTAAATAAAAAATATAAAATAATACAAAGATAAAAACATAGAAATGCTCCATTCAAAAGTAACTTATATATTTTAGAAAAAATCACATAGCAAAGCATTTAAAACATTATTTTTATTTATTTATTCATGATTTATTCACTAAAGTATTCACAAAGTTGCAATATAGTTATCATGGAAAATAATATTTCGTAAAAGTTTCAAATAGCTTATAAACATCAATTATATATATTTGTAAATAACTATTTAAAATTTATTTATAAACTTACAAAATAATATCAAATCTAATTAAAAGGACTATTTTTTGTTAGATTATTGTTACATATGCATTAATATATAATAATATATTACTAATACTTACAAATCAATAATTAGATTTTATTAGTTTAATCTCCTATCAAGAGAAGCATCAATAATCAATAACAAGTGCAAGAGAGGAAAGAAAAGAAAAAAGGGAGTACACCAACTTTACGTGGTAAAACCTAAAATGGTGCAACATCCACAAGAAGGCTTGATCTTCTTATTCTTCAAGAAACTTCCACTCTTACAATCTTGAGCACCCACACATCACGTGAACATAACTCGTTGAACTATACCAACTCTCTCTCTCTTTCTCTGTATATATATATATATATATATATATATATATATATATATATATATATACTAAGGGGTTAGATAAATCAATTGTCTTCTTGATGGGAATGTTGCATGTCAGCAAGTGCCTGGTTCAAATGCAACTGGGTGAGGTGTGCTATTTTACACCAATGTGTTTACGGGTTTACTAGGGATACCAAGAATGTGGGTAAGCATCCCTTGTGTTTCTCATCTAGGTTTCTCTTAGGGAAAAAAAAGGTATATATATGAAAGATGCAAACTATATAAAGAGATTCTAGCATTCTCTTGTCCTTTCTTTACAATATCTTCCTTATTTTATGAATCAAGCATGGCCTTTGAAATGGAATAAAAACAATAGCAATCAAAATAGGGAGAAAAAAGATCAGCATACTCCACAAAGGCATACAATACTCATTACCCAACTTCATAAAATCTTTTTTCCTTCAGAAATTTGTCCAAGAATATGAATAAAAAATATCAGTAAAATTCAACCCATCGACACAATTTCAATTTCCAATCTCAGCTTACACTCAACAATACAAACTCTCTTTGATTATCCAGAACCCAATATCACCAGACATGGAAGCTACTAAAATTGTCGAAGACATTCTCATATATGCAATATTAAAATTATTCTCAAAACTTTTGCTCCAAGCCTGCAACTTCCTTTATAACTTGTTGGAATGATGAGGCAAGTTAAGCAGTCGAAAGTTCCTGCATTGAATATCTATTAGGAAATATAAACTAATTTTCCCAACAATGTGGTACGAATTGGGCAGTAGAAATCCATTAAAATGGCCCAATGGGCTTCGCCATTTTAGCAGACAATTTATATGATAATTACACAATAGAGGATTCTGCCATGAAAGAAACATTATAATTGTTACCTATAGATGAAATATCAATGTCTCTTCTCACTAATTGGTTTTATTTCTTTGTCATTGTTATGTTTGTAATGGCTAGGAAAAACCATGGCGAGGTCTTCTTCCACCTTTGAAGTTATTACATAGGCTAATTTTTTTAATAAGTTACATCTTTGACCACTACAAGGGAGATAAAGGAAAAAAAGGAAAAACCTTCTCCACCATGTTTGAAAACTCTATCCTTCAAAGACATGGTGCAAAACAAAGTGATCACTTTTGGAAAGAAAGACTCCATGAATAAGGTCTTTTATGTGGAGAATGTTGGATGCACCACTGTGTTATGAATTCAATCACAACAAATCAACAAGCTTGTCAAGGACTACAACAAAATTGCTTTGATTTGTATATAAATAGTTTGTTTTCCATCATCTATGATTATTCATTAAAAAAGACAATTTCAATTCAACTTCAACATATATGGTAAGTTTTGTTGCAGAGATTTATTTATTGTTTATTTTAAAAACCAAAAAGATAATACAAAGGTCATAGAGAAGGGACCATGATTCTCAAGAAAAGTTAGCATCTTTTTAAAATCAATGTTTAATTTAGTCCTACTTCAATGTCAATTTGATCAAATTCCATTATGAATGATATTGTAGAATCTCCCTCTCTACAAGTGGAAAGAGGAAATCCTTCAAGATATTGGAGGTTATCATTGTAGTATGCAATTTTGGAAATAAACAAGACTTAACCTAAGAGGCAATAATCAACAAGCATAACTTGTCTACAATTGTGCATCCTGGGCCCTACTCCTAGGGTTGTCTTACTAAGAATATGGACTTGTGCATCAAACCCAATTCAATGTAAAGTTCACCATAACAATGGATTATATTATACTGACAAAGTATAGTTTGATTTTGTACACCTACATATGTGTTGTGCCATTTTTGGTTATCCTTAGTTGTGGTATTGTGATACAAACTACCAACAATACAAGAATCAATACATAGTAATTAAAGACAAACAAGCCTATTTTGTAAACAATACAAAAATATCCACCACTCTTATCCCTAGTTTCAACATGAAAATCTCAAAGACTTATTAAAGGTCTCGAGAAAATTTTCTCATTTTGTGAACATATAAGAAATAAATGGTTGCTCTTTCCATTTTGAACCAAGATTCTAATTAGGCCCATCCTTCTGCATATACATTGAAAGTAAAGTTAATATTAGGATTTAATATGCGCAACATACAATTTTAATGATGCATATAAGCAATGTACATTGGAATTAATAGTGGACAAACTCCACAAGGAAAAACTCCATATTCTAAGAAATCATTTCATTATCCATGTATGTCATCAAATGCGCATTCGCCCCCTTTATATATGTAATACCCCTAGTTTTGACTTGGAATGTATTTATCCAATATTATGTAAATGATGTAAATATGTTAGTGTGAATTCCTAGTGCGTCGCTCAAGCCCAAGGCCCGAATAGTGAATGTCTAGGCATGTATGACGTTTATATTTTATTTGGACTGTTTATTTGTCTTTTATGTCGATTTATAATATATCTAAATATTATGTGCATAAATAATAAAATGGTCCAAGATTGGTTGTGTAAAGAGCACCAAAGGGATTATGATTCCACCAGAAGGGAAGAGGAAAGGGGGTCCATGGGTGACTGAATCCTTGCTGCCAAGTGTCAACCTTAGAAATCACCCAAAATTTTGTCATGTGATGCAAATAAACCAAATATCTCCTTTTTTGACCATTTTTCCAATCATTAATGCATGTGTTTGGTTGGTGGGAAAAGTCACCTCATGTAGTTATTGAAGCATGGGACTGATTGCACTTTTGTGACAGTTCTTTCATGATAGAAATTAGTCTGTAGCTGTCACGAGTCTTTTCTTCTACTGCCAGAAGTCATGTCAGTTGTCTTGTCACCATTTTCACATATACCTTGGAGTCAACCCTCATTTTTCTCATTCTTTCGCGCATATTTGGAGGATGCAGAGCTCTCCCTTGTTGTCCATGAACTTGCCATGCTTTTTTGAACAAAAAAATTTGAATTTGGAGACCATGCTGCAGATTGGGAAGGGGTATTGTTGGTTGTAGGTGAGCAAAGAGGTTGGGCAAGCTAGTAACCCTTACCCTTGAGTTCTGCTTCTCTTACGTGCTTGAGAAGCCACAGATTGAGGCTGCAGGAGGTTCTATAGTAGACAATACTAGGTTGGAATTCTTCTATGCACAAACTGGAAGCACCCAGCAAGATGGATCACCAAAGAGAACCGTGGATCAATGAAGGGGATGCCTGAGCTAGAAGGGTGTTGTGTGGGCCAGGTATTGTGGAAGCCAAGGCTGTGAGGACTGAGTGAGACCCCTATAGAGCTATGTATGAGCATTTGGCTAAGCAAAGAGAGAAAAATGGGTTGTGGGATGAGAGATAGAAGCTTGTAGGTGTTTCTTCCCCCCCTGGTGGGCTCATAGCCCAGCTTGGGGGTGTCCTCTCAACAATAGAAAGAGTATATGCTGGACATTGTGCCTATTGTTGGGTGCAAAAGTGCTCTTACATAGTCAGTTGCTTGGATCTTAATTTCTTAAAGATAAGTACTCTTATGCATTTGAATCTGAAATGTTTTATTTGATGCATGTAATGTTTATGATTGTATTTTCATATTAGATGTGTGTGGATAGATTTGAATTACATTGTGCATGTTTATTTATGTTCTGAACACATTGCATATGTTGAAAATCCTATTATGGACTTGGGTCGAAATTCGAAGAACCCAGTTTTGGCCAGCCTCCCCTCCCGACAGTCGGATTGGGTAAGGGGGATGTTACAATATAAAATTAAGTGAGCATGACAATATTTCATCATCATCATCATCATTATTATCATTATCGTCATCATCATCATCATCATCATTTTCATTGTGGTCATCCTCATTCTCATCGATAGCATCACCATCATTTCCATCGTCACCACCATTATCACATAATCATATCATTAGTATTGGTTTCATCACCATCATCACATAATCATGTAGCAATTATCTAGTCATATGTTTTATCCCTAGACTAAATTAGTAGTTTACGTTAGTGAATTTTAGTTGGGTCAGTTAAAATTGCTCAAATTTGGTAGTATTTAACTTTAAAAAACTATCATGAATAACATTTTTGGTTGCGTAGTCACTAATTACCCATTGTGACTAACTCTTTTGGTCACTTAGTCATTAATTACCCATTTTTCTACTAGTGACAATCTTCTATTCTTTCACACTGATGGTCTTCTCCATTCATAGCTCATGGCTTCTCCAACTACATTCTCCTCACGCGCTCCCCTCACGACATGCAATGATTTCCTTTTAAAAAAATTGTGATCGATCTCACGGATCTTTCCTCATGTGAAACCACAACCACACATGAGAAACACTCTCACTCCCTTCTCCATTAATTTCCCATGACAAGAGTGAAATAATGTGAGTGGAGGGAGATTATTGCTCCCTCAAGACAACTTAAGAGTGACTATAGCTCCCATATGACAAATGTTTTTAAAGTACTATTGCTTCTTGAAGGCTACCAAACAATGATTTTATCACTCCCTAGAGAATTGCTAGGTAGATATAACCCTTCTCTCTCACTCCTCAAACACTGGTAGCCACTTGATGGTGAAGGAGGGTTCTATCTTGGTTGTGGATACTAACCTCTAATACCACTTTGTTGGGAATATTTGTGACTCTGCTACATAATGGAAGTTGACTAAGGATGAGAAATGATGAACATGTGCTCAAATAACCCCTTCTACACACACACACAAAATGTTTTGAATTCCTTGAATTGTTTAAGTGGACTGAGCAAAACCTTCTAGATGTAACCACATAGTTGATTCTTATAAGTAATTCATTAAGTGGGAGTAATTACACTTTCCAACACCCTCTTAAATTCCATTATTTCTCTACTCAAACCTTCCATAATGATAAAAAATATCAAAAGGAGGGTACATCAAAAACATTGTCTTGATTTGTTAGCACAGGGGGGTTCACTAGGTAGCCAATATTATAGCAAACAATATATTGTGTAGTATATACAGATTAAGAGGTATTTTTAATATATTTAAAACATATATATATTAGGGGAATTATAATTATGTAATGAGGGGCTCAGATAAGATATTACATGGTTTGAATCAATACTCTATTTCTTAAGTTGGTGTGAATCTGACTATGTGTAAAGTCAAATTAGTGTTTCAATAAGTATAATCAATGTGTAGGTGGTGTGAATCCAATTGTGTTTGGATTTAGAGTGGTGTTGAATAGATATGATTTGAGAGTGAATGTGGTGTGAATTTGATTGGAATATTTGTTCAAGGGGTTGTTTCCCATCTTGAAATATTTGTTCTTACTAAGATTTCATATTTAACCCTACAAGGTTTATATGGGTTATAAGATTTTTTCCATGTCACCATACTAACAATAAAGATAAAAGGGGGTATTAAAAATTTAATAGAAAAAATCAATACCTAGGATATCTAGTGAAAATAAGGGTTTTCTAATTGGAAAGGTGTATTGGGAGGGGGATTCAACAAAATTATTTTGGAGGAATTCATTAATATCTAATGCAATTAGATGTATAAATCAATATCTTGTGATCATAGGTGATATGCCATAGGTTCATGGAGTGACCCCCCTGGGTCCCTAGTAGAATTGAAAAACTTGGATAGAGGGCCTGTAACTAACGCTCTAAAAGATAACGGTGTTCCCATGAAGATGGGTAACAATTTTTGGCAAGAAGAGGGTGCGAGTATGGAAAAAAATTATCTCGATTAAGCTTTTGTTAAGCCCTCAATCGAGCTTTTAAAAGCTCAATCAAGGGATTAACCAAGCGCTCGACCGAGCTATTTAAAAAATATTTATTAAGGGTTAAGAAATCCCTCGATCAAGCTATAGAGCTTAATTATATCTCAATTGAGGGTTTTATTAACCCTCGATTAAGATTTTTAAAATAGCTCGAATGAGCTATTTTCATTATTATAAAATAAATAAAAGTCTGTGTGAGGACTGTAGAAAGTGAAACGTAGCTCGATCGAGTTAATAACCCGATGGAGCTTTTAATTTATCCACAGCTAAACCCTTGGTTGATCTATTTAAAAACGCATTCAAAACCTCAATCGAGGATTTTTAAGATCTCGACCAAGGGCTTGAAAAACAGGCTTTTAGCCCACTTTTCTGCAAATTTAATTTTATTGGTCTCCTTTCCAGGCCTAAACCCTATCCTTGGATGCACCTTAAGTGGCAGACTGTATACCGATGGATTCGTCAACGAACCGTCTATGCATTGGCATATAATTTACAGGTTTTTGAGTTCATATGATATTTTTTAAAAAAATTATTTTCAAATACACTTACAAAACCATGTCCACAAATTTGAATCAATGGAAAGAAAAATCAATGACATAAAAAGTACACAACCAAAAAATTTCAAAAAATACATACCCCTAAGACCAACGCATCCCCTTCAAAAAAATATTTTTTTTTGTAATTAGCAAACTTTTTTTTATGTGCACACACATGTGTATGAAATGTGATTAAAATTTTCAATCGTCAATATAAAAAATTAATAAAAAATATAATCTCCCAACATAAATTAAAAAAAATATGTACTCCCTAGTGCATTTTGTGTAGATTATGTTCAAATATTTTTTTTTACAAAAATTACGCATTTATCACTAAATTATGTTACGTGCACACAAGCCACTTGTTATCTTTTCCTAAAATTTACAAGAACAAGCGTATCATTAAATGCAATTTTGACATATTAAATAATATTATTTAAAAAAAGATATACGTGAAAAGACAACATAATTCTCTACAATTTGTTTTTTTGTTCCATGCTGGAATTAATAAGGCATATATGATTTTTTAGGGCTTCAATTTAATAAATGAGTAAAAAATCAAATTTTCACCATCACTTTTGGCCAAAAAGTGTTACCCATCTTCATGGATTCACCCATAATGATGTCAAACAAACCATCATCCATTTAGTTATAAACAAATAAAACCTATATAAGTAGTATTGTTCTAATGCAGATCCAACTTTCTCGATTATTGTTAGTATTTTTTTGTAACGCCCCATATTTCGACTAGATAGATTTATTAGTGAGACATATTGCACTTTATTTCTTTTTATCTATTGAACTCAGCTAAGAGTGAGTAAAATATACTTATGATACAATCGACCCGATTATATGTTGCTACCATGTTTATGTTGTTACTATGTTATGTTTTCATTATGACTACGATGCAACGATATTATGATGTTACCATGTTCATGCAGTTATTAAGTTATGATTATCATGAGACTCATTGCTTTTATGATGACAATATATGTTTTAGCGTTTTCATTGATGAAATGTGAAATACATGGTGTTGTACGTGGATGCCATCCTATGATGAAATTGATAGAACTGTTATATTCCATGCATACCTGTGATGAGATAAAATTGTGATGTGAAATAAAATGATGTTGATGATATGGATCAATTGTGATCGAATGGAAATGCTTGTTATAAAATGTGTATTTTGCGGAATACTAACCTACAAGACACAAGGGCTATGGGATAGCCAGATACTTGATCTGATATATGGATAAGAACCTATCCATGCAGTAAACCTTAGCAACCGAAATTGATGATACGATGACACAGACCGATAATCTTGATAGCAGCAAAGTATGATTTGATAAGGGTGTAGACCCAGTGTGTTGAGAGGGATGGATGTATTTCCCACCCTATGTTTCTATGATACCCGGGGTCGTGGGAGGGCCGTGCTGAGACACGCTCCCCAAGTTGTTGTGATGATGATGGTCGGATGCCTGCTAGGAGAGGCTAGGTCCGCTAGTTAGCCGACGCTACCGCTCTCAGGTTCTATGTGGTCAGGTCAGTATAGTTGGCACCCACTTTTTGTACTAGTAGAGGAAGGATAGGGAGGATGTGGACATAGGTTAGGATGGGAGGATATGTTAGTTAGTACTGTTGAGGGTTGGGTATTCCTTGATCTTGAGTTAGTGGTAGTAGGTAGCTTTCCTTGTACTTGATTGATTGAACAAATGTAATCATAAAGATAATGAAATGAAATATTAAAGGTTAACTGATAAAATGACCGATGATGTTTTAGTAATGTTATGATAAATATATACTTGTTCTGTTTGCATGAAGTATTATTAGTATTAGTTAGTTGTTAAGCATAGGAAATATGATGTATGTTTATAGTACTTGTCATACCTGTGCATATGCTGGCCACGCATGCACATTTTGTACTTGTGCGATAGTATCTGTTTACAACATACTTATAAGGATTTAACAATGCTATAAGTTGTCATAGATAATCGAGTTAAGGAGTTCGTAAATGACTTAAGTAATATATGATCAAGATACTAATGTGTAAAATAAGTTAATTAGTCTTTGTATGTAAACAATGTAATGAACAATTAAAATAAGTTTCTTCAATTGTAAGTATACTCAAGGGAAGGTGTTGTCAGTATGAAGCCAATATATGAAGTCAATATGAAGTATAACGTTAGTATGAAGTCAATATGAAGTATAACAGTTAAACATTAATACTCGAAGAGTGTACTATTTAATTATTGATAATGATTAATTAAACCATTAAGAGTATTTCGTTTATTAATACAAAAAAGTACTATGTTGATGTTGGATCATTTATCGATTAAACAAATGAATATTGTTATTCATTATTCACCATTAACTTAATTACTATTATTATTGATTATTATTGTTATTACTATTATTATTTAATTAATAATAAAAACAAAATGATAATTGTCTTTTTTATATAAACCATTTTATAAACCATAGTGAATCCAATAATTTATTAAATGGATTATTGAGTTAAGTAATTGACCGAATCATTCCAAGTAAGTTGAAAAATTTAAAAATAAATAAATAAATAAATTATCAAATAATTTGGATTATTTTCATATTAATGGAAGGAGGTACATTAAATTGATAAATTAAATAAAGGGATATATGAGGGAATAATCTTTAAATAATATTTTATTTTATACAAGTTAGACCATTTAGTGTCGAGATGCGGATAAACATTTAAGATTTATGTCCCTTCATATCTTGAAAGGTCACACAATATATATATTATTTAAAACACTTAACTAAGCGGTGGAGTGATTTTAATATTATTTAAAGTTGTCTTGGGAGTTTAAATATAATTCATAATTATCTTGCTTCTATTAAACAAAATGAATTCAAAGCTAAACTAGAAATTCAATAATTCCACTGCTTGAAAGAAACTTGGATGATTTAAAATAATATATAATCATCATTTTACCTTGAAAAGGGTGTTGCATTAATGATTTATACTTCAAAAAACCATGACAGCTAGGGCGGTGGAGTGACAAGGAAGTTATGAATTTATGAAGGAGGAACATTTCTATAAAGGGAAGATTGAACGAAGTAGTTGGGGGAAAATTGGAACAAAGGGGGAGGACTGGTATTGAGAAGGGAAATATTCCAAGGAGGGGGAAAAACTCGAGGATTGGAGGAGGGAGAAAACTCCAATGAGGAGGGGAACAACTCGATTGAGGATGAGGCTGCTATTGAGATTATCGGTCTGTGGGCTCGGGGGCTAGGAAATCCGTTGATTTCCTAGGGTCAACAAGGTAGTAGCTGATCGGCAGGGTGGACACATCATTTTGGGTTGCTAAGGGAACCTACAGAATCCACTACATAAATCTTCTTATCTTACTGCAATCTACGGATCTAGGTATTTTACTGAGTTCGCTTAAATAAAATGTATTTTCTTTTGTTTTCAAATTATGTATGTTAAAAGAACAGAGTTAAAATGAAAAGTCTTAAGTTTATGTTTATTTATCTGTAGAGACATATAAACATATAGAAAACATTATGTTTATTTATTTGTAGAGACATATAAACATATAGAAAACAGACATATAAACATATAGAAAACAGAAACATAGAGAGTTGATTTTTTTTACAGAAAACAAAAAAACTTGGTATTTACATGAAAACAAAATAGAGACCGAGTGCCATGGTTGGGCACTACATTTGGTATCAGAGCCACTGGCTCAAAAACTCAGACCTTAAGAGGCCTGCACACACCTATCTACCGTGAAAATTTACTAATTTACTAAGCCTACAATTTAGTAACATAACTTAGGACAAAACCTTGTTAATACTATTGAAAAAAAAAAGGGTGAACAGCTCAAAACTCAATAAGTTACCTGCGAAACACACAAAACACAAATTACATTAGTGAAAGGGGGACAAAAATATAAAATACAAAACTCTATAAAATATAGAAATAATGTTCTGTATTTTTTTTAATACTACGATATATATATATATATATATATATATATATATATATATAACAAAAAAAAAAGGGATTTAACATCATATGACTTTTAAATAGTAAACATAGTAAAGTCGAATGCAAAAGCTAGAAGTCAACAAGGAACAAGTGATGCACTTGGGGAAAATACACCAAAATGGAGTAGGAGCATTGAATTGAATATACGTTTTAATATATAAGTTTGAAAAAAAAAAATTCATATCCAAAAATTGTGTAAGAAAACCCCTATAAGAAGTTTTGGATAAAAGAGATAAAATAGCTCGATGCAAACTTATGATATTGAGTATGTGGGAAGCTTAAGGAGAAATGGATCCCTTAATAAACACAATGCTAATACTATTACAATAAACGCAAATACTCACATACAACACTTAATAGTGAAGTATCATTTGCATGTTTAAAC
Organism: Larix kaempferi; assembly: GCA_027924585.1. Taxonomy (NCBI): domain Eukaryota; kingdom Viridiplantae; phylum Streptophyta; class Pinopsida; order Pinales; family Pinaceae; genus Larix; species Larix kaempferi. The sequence goes on from BSBM01000008.1 coordinate 5,388,210, forward strand.
CAGCTTACCTGATAGCAAATCAAATATGGCACTTACTATTAGCGGATGGAATGATATTTACTATTTGACTACTGCGTTCAACTAGTAGTAGGCTGATTACTAGGAAATTACCTGCAATGCTCAGCTATTGGATAGAGACCCTATGGCGGCTGCATGGCTAAATCAATATGCTCATATGTAACCAAAAATGTCTTAAAGTTACAAGTAGATTGCTAAATAGAGCTCGTAGTTGATACTGATATATGGGCTCTACTTGAATATGCGACCAGGCATTTCTAATAAGTTTGCCGAATAGTTGTAAGAAAACTATAAATTAATGTAACTACTGCAATTGTTTGAGCAAATGGTGATAAATATACAATAGCTTCTGGTAGATAAGGAATACTCGCAGGAATCCATAAAAAGCTAACTTCAGAATTAGTCCAACTAAACGAATTGACCCAGCCAATGGAGCTGAAACGTGAGCTCTAGCTAATAAAATGTGTAATGGAACTAGTGGAACCCTTTTGCCCTTACTTATGATGCACCTTGGCTTCCCAGTTCTAGACTTACAGTAGCAATTTTGTTGAGCCTCCTATTTATCTATAGAGACGAGATAGTATTGGTATTTAGTTTTCGAGGGGAACACATTCGCACTAAGCACAGGTTAGAGCTACAACTTTTTAACTTACACTAAATTTATATAAAAGAGACACCATTGTAGAGAAATGTAGTGAAAGAAACGATTGTAGTAGGAGGGGAATGTGTTAAAGAACGTGGGATTTAAAAAGATATAGCTACACTACCTACCCCATAGCTTCCCTGTAGTTGATAGCTTTATATCATGGTTGATAGAAATTGCTTTCCCACTTGATGAGAGGAGAGTTTCATATACAACGGCGCCGAGGGGGAGGCTCTTGGAACTGATGCAGAAAATGATGATTATCAAGGAAGCATATGGCCGGATCTCCATTGTTACCGTAGGAGGTGTTCTAAAACATCGTTTTCATCTAGAGCCTCTATTCAAAGTTTATTCTAGGTGGGATGTATACAGATGGTTGTGTTTCAACAGCCATTTAAAGTAATTTCGGCGTGCGCCCAACTATGAATTGTTGTGTTTCAACAACCATTTAAAGTAATTTCGGCACTGGAAATTGTGGTATCCGACAGTTTGATTACTGAAGCTTGATGCGCCTTGCAGTGATTCATTTCATGCCGTTAATTTGAGTCGGTTTCTTTAGAGAGAATTTAGCTACAAAAACCCCAGCAAAAAAAAAAAAATATGCATTAATAGCATTTACCTATTTATTTTATAGTCTATGTTGTCTCTCTTTTCTTCTAGAAATCTGCATCTACCTTTTGTGTTAGTCAGTGTTCTCAATCTAGGGTTTTAAGTGTTTTGTGTTCCATCTTGTGTTTTCCAAGTTAGGTATTTTCGTTCTTTATCTCAGAACACTATTATCATTAAAACAATAAAAACTAGAAAATAGGAAAACCCTGAAAAATTGAAAAAAAAATAAAATTGCATTTGGGAAATTGACTGAAAGGGTTGCGGTCATCTAGAAAGTGGACCTAAAAGGGTGCAGTCAAGGCATGGGTTTTAACATTTTTACCGTACTTTGAAGTGGGTGTTTTGCAATCCTATGCTGTGATTTTACTGTGCCATTGGGCCAACAGAGCTGCATTTGTTATTTATTTGTGAAAGACCTTACTGCAGAGGTCCATTGGTGCAATCCTCGAAAAATTTCCATTGTTGTTTTTGTTTTCCCACAACAAGGACCATTTTCTTTTCATGTAACAGGTTTAATTTCTCATCGCATATCATTTTCTCCTCCACGACATCAGCTAAAAATATCCCTTTTATTGCATTAACCTATCTGCACCCAAAAGTTTTATGAAAGTTATTTTGCAAAAACACATTGATGTCATTGACATTTGTGTTCCTTAATCTATCCTTTTCATTTCCAAGTCTATTCTACTACTGTTTGATATAATAACATAGGGGCATGGTTTTGGTTTTTAACAAAACCAGAAACGCAACTCAACCCTCAGTACAAGCGCATTAAGAGGTGGATGGGCAATGTTTAGGTCATTTTCGTGCTTCAAATATATATATATATATATATATATATATATATATATATATATCGTTTATCATTTTCCAAGACATGTCAAGCAAGCAAGGCCATGAGGTCGTACTAAGCATCTAAATCAAACATCCGGGAGTCTGAGCGTACCCACAATGGATTCCACAAGTCACCATAGTGCACAACGCATCAATTAAAAGACATAAACCAAAATTCAATATGTTGATTATTATTCCCCAAATAGACGGATCTTCTAAAACACTAAAATAACTACAGAACTGGGAAAGCATAAGAAACAAAGGAGAACCTAGGAAACAATCTTGGAGTTGGTTGGTAGACAATAGGATACCAACTAGTACTTGGACCAACATTTATGATTTTCCATTTTAGAATTTAGAGTGAACCAAAACTTAATTAAAATCCAATAGATACTCCACCCTAAATTCTACTTAATAAGTCCCTACAAACATTTCACAAGTGCTTATCAAAAGAAAATTGTCAAATAATCTACACTGGTTCAACCAATCCCTGAAAGAACATTTCAAAGTAAATAATCAACAAACACAGAGGTTGTGAGGCGAAGGTCGAATAAACCGACGGAGACCAGCTTGTTTTTAACCAGAAACACCATAGATACTTCCCAGGAGGAGCACTAGGGTCACATCTTGCCATAAGAAATCCTCACAACCGGATGCCTTGGTTTTAGGAGACAACCCAGCCAAGCAACGTAATAAGGGTAAACCCTTAAACAGTCAAACTATGAAGAATATATATATATATACTCACTAAAATTTAATCACTAAATAAAATATACCCACTAAAATTTGAAAACCTTAGGGAGAAACCTTACCAACAGGTTGAGTTGCAGAGTTGAGTTGTAAAGAAGAACCCGAGCCCCTCCAGAACACAGTATGCCCATTACGAACCCTATCAAACTTCTCCCTCCCAGCATTGAGGCATTGCCAATGCCCCTTAGCGCCATGAAGCTGTAAAAGAAAACAATAATGGTGAATCAACAAAGAGGGAGGCTATGGCGAAGGCCTGAAAATTTAGCCGAGCAGCTGCTTGGAGTTGCAGAGCCCGCGTGGGGAAAATTCAGTGAGGAAAGTGAGAGCCTCGGAAAAGTTTACCCTTTTTAGGTCTTTGTCGTATAATTATTGTTTTATTGCATGTTGGCTGTGTGGCCTTCATGCAGAGTGACTCTTTGTCCCGAGTGACTCCTTATCCGAATAAGTTTTTAAATTTGATTATGTGAAATTGTTTTTAAACATATTTATATATTCTAAATTGTTTTATGGATTATGAAAATGGTTATTTAAATAATCTAATTAATGTTTAGTCAAATCATTTTTTTTTTGTATATTATTAATTATTTTTAATGTATTAATTAAATTGTTTAATTAAATTTGTCCATATAGTTTAAATTTTGAGTACATTTAAAGTTAAACTCTCAAATATAATTAAAGAATTATAAAATTAAAATGTATAATTTATTTTAATTCTATATTCCTTACTTATGTTCTAAGATTAATTTAAATTCACCTTTAAACCTAGGGTTAGAAATAAGTCTAAGTAATTACTTAAATAACCTCATGACTTTGTAGGGTTAAATTGCAAAGTAATTTGAATTAGATATAGGGTTAGGAGGAGACTCTCGATAGATTGAATTTAGGTTTGGTACGAGGCTCTATACGTTGGTTTTCTTATGATACTGTAAGACGACGCTAGGTCATGTCCCTAAAATCCCAAGTTCCATAGGACGAGAGAGAGGCCATATGTTTCGTTATTATGTGTGAGATAATATGCGACTAATGAAAACATTAAAGGTACTATGGATGCATTTGAAGAACAATAAGGAGGAATGGTGCAATATAATGCCTAGGCATGTAACATCGAAGGGACTAAGAGTTTTTAAAATGATAATGATATCAATAAGTAAATATATGTGACAAGTAAACACAACATAAGTAAAGTATGCAAAAAATTCAATATGTTTAAACGACACTTAATTACCATAAGAGCTAGTGTTAGTGATAGAAGGAGTAGTACACAAATGAAGAAGTCTTTCAAGCCCTATAATAAGAACTAGTGTAGAAATATGTTGAATGGATAAACGACATTTCAATATTGTTATAGCAAATGATATGGCAAGCATGGGTCGGTTGATCCATTATTGAACTTCTAAGATGGCTTAGCAAGAGGAAAGCCGCGAGGGAACTAGAGATATGTAGGAGTGGTTAGAAATCACCATGGATAATATCAATGAAGGCATGGCGTATAACTATAAATATTGCAAGGTATAAATTTAGAAAAGAATATATGAACAATTCTAGTTATAAGAGTAAGAATTGCATGGTAGTCCTATAGATTGTAATGATGGCCCTTGTAGGAAGTAAAAATTTTAAAACATTTTGGGCATCTTGTATTACCCTTGCTAGTAGGCATATTTGAGCATTTGTGATGAAAACTATAATAGGATTGCGTCCTAGGTGCAGTAGCATACTTCCCAAGAGAATTTACGATGGAAATAATTACGAAAGAGTACGGTTGTCTTTACAAAATCAGTGAAAGGAGTAGGTTGAGTACACATAATGAATTTCTAGAAATTTGAGTTAAAGTGAGTATTATGCAATTGATGCTAGTAAGCCAGGTTTTCACCTTGTAAGGATAGGCTAGATAATGATTAACAATACCTTAGGCTTGCAAGATAGTACAAATCCTACAAGGTATGTGTATAGGTTTGGTAGGTTGAATTTCATGGTGGGAATAAGTTGGTTGCATTCCACATAGGGTAAATTTTGTGTCAAAATTAAAACCATATATAGGGATGGGCATATCGTGAGACTCGTGAGTCAAGATCTCCTCAAAATTATCAGGTAATAATATGTAATTCATTGAATAGTAATTGGTGTAAGTCAAAGTGAAGTTAACTTGAGGTGAGAACTGACGAAGGAGTCGTGACAACGTTTCAGAATCAAACTAAAAGTTATGTAGAAGACACGGTCTTCCTATAAATCACCTTATAAAAAATAAAAAAATAAATATATATATATATATATATATATATATATATATATATATATATATATATATAAATGCAATATAATTTAACAAGGATATCAATTATTCTATGGGTAAGTATAGTAATGAAACCTGAATACGTCAAATCAACAACCTACATAAACATTAAACAAAATATAAGAACACTTCCCTTGTGATAAAATGAGTAAATTTTGTGAACATCGTTATGTCTAAACGAGAGGAGGCCCATTTGGGAACTATAGCCCAGGTTTTTCCACCTTGAAGAAAGTAGAGACTATGCGTCGAGATTTTCCCTCCCTATTTTGACCATAACTTCGGGACGAAGTTTCCTAAAGGGTGGGTGTATGTAACGCCCCATATTTCGACTAGATAGATTTATCCATGAGACATATTGCACTTTATTTCTTTTTATCTATTGAACTCAGCTAAGAGTGAGTAAAATATACTTATGAAACGATCGACCCAATTATATGTTGCTACCATGTTTATGTTGTTACTATGTTATGTTTCATTATGACTACGATGCAACGATATTATGATGTTACTATGTTCATGCAGTTATTAAGTTATGATTATCATGAGATTCATTGCTTTTACGATGACAATATATGTTTTAGCGTTTTCATTGATGAAATGTGAAATATATGGTGTTGTACGTGGATGCCATCCTATGATGAAATTGATAGAACTATTATATTCCATGCATACCTATGATGAGATAAAATTGTGACGTGAAATAAAATGATGTTGATGATATTGATCAATTGTGATCGAATGGAAATGCTTGTTATAAAATGTGTATTTTGCGGAATACTAACCTACAGGACACAAGGGCTATGGGATAGCCGGATACTTGGTCTAATATATGGATAAGAACCTATCCATGCAGTAAACCTTAGCAACTGAAATTGATGATACGATGACACGGACCGATAATCTTGATAGCAACAAAGTATGATTTGATAAGGGTGTAGACCCAGCATGTTGAGAGAGATGGATGTATTTCCCACCCTATGTTTCTATGATACTCGGGGTCGTGGGAGGGCCATGCTGAGACACGCTCCCACATTGTTGTGATGACGATGGTCGGATGCTTGCTAGGAGAGGCTAGGTCCGCTAGTTAGCCGACGCTACCACTCTCAGGTTCTATGTGGTCAGGTCAGTATAGTTGGCACCCACTTTTTGTTCTAGCAGAGGAAGGATAGGGAGGATGTGGGCGTAGGTTAGGATGGGAGGATATGTTAGTTAGTACTGTTGAGGGTTGGGTATTCCTTGATCTTGAGTTAGTGGTAGTAGGTATCTTTCCTTGTACTTGATTGATTGAACAAATGTAATTATAAAGATAATGAAATGAAATATTAAAGGTTAACTCATAAAATGACCGATGATGTTTTAGTAATGTTATGATAAATATATACTTGTTTTGTTTGCATGAAGTATTATTAGTATTAGTTAGTTGTTAAGCATAGGAAATATGATGTTTGTTTATAGTACTTGTCAAACCTGTGCATACGCTGGCCACGCATGCACATTTTGTACATGTGTGATAGTATCTGTTTACAACATACTTATAAGGATTTAACAATGCTATAAGTTGTCATAGATAATCGAGCTAAGGAGTTAGTAAACGACTTAAGTAATATATGATCAAGATACTAATGTGTAAAATAAGTTAATTAGTCTTTGTTTGTAAACAATGTAATGAACAATTAAAATAAGTTTCTTCAATTGTAAGTATACTCAAGGGAAGGTGTCGTCAGTATGAAGCCAATATATGAAGTCAATATGAAGTATAACGTCAGTATGAAGTCAATATGAAGTATAACAGTTAAACATTAATACTCGAAGAGTGTACTATTTAATTATTGATCATGATTAATTAAACCATTAAGAGTATTTCATTTATTAATACACAAAGGTACTATGTTGATGTTGGATCATTTATCGATTAAACAAATGAATATTGTTATTCATTATTCACCATTAACTTAATTACTATTATTATTGATTATTATTGTTATTACTATTATTATTTAATTAATAATAAAAACAAAACGATAATTGTCTTTTTTATATAAACAATTTTATAAACCATAGTGAATCCAATAATTATTAAATGGATTATTGAGTTAACTAATTGACCGAATCATTCCAAGTAAGTTGAAAGATTTAAAAATAAATAAATAAATAAAGTATCAAATAATTTGGATTATTTTAATATTAATGGAAGGAGGTACATTAAATTGATAAATTAAATAAAGGGATATATGAGGGAATAATCTTTAAATAATATTTTATTTTATACAAGTTAGACCATTTAGTGTCAAGATGCGGATAAACATTTAAGATTTATGTCCTTTCATATCTTGAAAGGTCACACAAGATATATATTATTTAAAACACTTAACTAAGCGGTGGAGTGATTTTAATATTATTTAAAATTGTCTTGGGAGTTTAAATATAATTCATAATTATCTTGCTTCTATTAAACAAAATGAATTCAAAGCTAAACTAGAAATTCAATCATTCCGCTGCTCGAGAGAAACTTGGATGATTTAAAATAATATATAATCATCAATTTACCTTGAAAAGGGTGCTGCATTAATGATTTATACTTCAAAAAACCATGACAGCTAGGGCGGTGGAGTGACAAGGAAGTTATGAATTTATGAAGGAGGAACATTTCTATAAAGGGAAGATTGAACGAAGTAGTCGAGGGAAAATGGGAACAAAGGGGGAGGATTTGTATTGAGAAGGGAAATATTCCGAGGAGGGGGAAAAACTTGAGAATTGGAGGAGGGAGAAAACTCCAATGAGGAGGGGAACAACTCGATTGAGGATGAGGCTGCTGTTGAGATTATCGGTCTGTGGGCTCGGGGGCTAGGAAATCCGTTGATTTCCTATGGTCAACAAGATAATAGATGATCGGCAGTGTGGACACATCATTTTGGGTTGCTAAGGGAACCTACAGAATCCAATACATAAATCTTCTTATCTTACTGCAATCTACGGATCCAGGTATTTTACTGAGTTAGATTACATAAAATGTATTTTCTTTTATTTTCAAATTATGTATGTTAAAAGAACAGAGTTAAAATGAAAAGTCTTAAGTTTATGTTTATTTATTTGTAGAGACATATAAACATATAGAAAACATTATGTTTATTTATTTGCAGAGACATATAAACATATAGAAAAGAGACATATAAACATATAGAAAACAGAAAAACTTGGTATAAACATAGACAGTTGATTTTTTTTACAGAAAACAAAAAAACTTGGTATTTACATGAAAACGAAATAGAGACCGAGTGCCATGGTTGGGCACTACATTTTTTTTGTTTTTCTCTCATCATCATTAATCTTGTCTAAAAATTTTCAAAAGAATAATTATTCTAACTTGATATATTTTCTAAGAACACTTTTTTCTAAAAAAGGTTTTTTCACTTTCACAGTAACCATTATTTTTATATACAATTGCAAAGCGATATCAACATGAACTCAAAGAACTCTTATTTATCCTTTTTATGAGATAAGGGTAAAAAAATAGCATTAAATACACTTAAAACATTCCCTCTGCTTTTTACTTTTCTCCTTGAGACCTTTTCCATCATCGATCCTCTAAAAGTGAGTATCACCCATATATCTATTATGTCTTGGAATGGGAAAGCTTTGTTTCCATCTTGGTTTTTCCATTTTCTATATAGTATTTGAAATTTTCATATTATTAGCATAATTATAATAAAACTAGCATACGTCCACATTAAACTAGGATCTATTAAGCATTGAAAGGGATTATATTTTTAAAGGTATAAATTTTTTCTTCATGTGTAAAAAATTGAAGATAAAAATAATTTACACCTCAAGAAAATGGAACCCTTTCGGTTCTTAATAGATCCATCATCGAATCCTCTAAAATTTAGTCTCACCCATATATCTATTCTATCTTTGAACTCGCAAGTTTTATTTCCATCTTCTAGATGGTATTCAAAATTTTCCTATTATTTACATAATTATAGGAAACAATTCCTATTAGATAGTATTCAAATTTTTCCTATTATTTCAAACACAATCTTCTCTTCTTTCAGGTGGATGGTCTTATCCATTCACAACTCATTGCTTCTCCACATGCATTCTCAAGGCATACAATGGTTTCCTCTTTAAAAAATTGTTAGTGATCTCATGGCTCTTTCCTCATGTGGAGCCACAACCACACATGAGAAACACTCTTGATCCCTTCTACCTTACGTTCCCGCAATAGGAGTGAAACAATGTGAGTGGAAAAATATTATCGTCCTGTCAATACATCTTATAAGTGACTATCGTCCCACATGGAATTAGTTTTTATAATACTATTTCTCCCTTAAGGATACCAAATTAACAACAATGTTATCACTATCTAGAGCATTGCTGGGTAGAGATAACCCTTCTCTATCACTCCTCAAACAATGGTATCCATTTGATGGAGAGGGTTCTATAATGCTCATGGCTACTCCCCTCTAGCTCCGATACCACTTTGTTGGGCAGACTTGTAGCTCTGCTACATAATGGAAGATGAATATACCTGATAAATGTTGAATACGTGCTCAAAGAACCCCTCTACACACATTTCATATATATATATATATATATATATATATATATATATATATAGATATATTATATATATATATATATATATATATATATATATATATATATATAGTTTTGAATTTCTTCGATTGTTTAATTGCACTGAACAAAACCTTCTAAATGTAACCACCTAACTGCTTCTTGTAACTAATTTGTTACTAGTGGAAGTAATTACACTTTCCAACACCCTCTTAACTTCCATTATTTCTCTACTCAGACCTTCAATAATGATACAAATAGAAAAGGGAGAGTAAATAAAAAACACTGTCTCAATTCCCTAGCATGGGGTTTTCACTAGGTAGGAAAGATTATAGCATGTGAGTTCATATTAGGGGATTTAATACTCTAAAAAATGGAAACAATATATTGCCTAGTATATAAAGGTCAAGTGGTATTTTTAATATATTTAAAACATATAGTTATTAGGGTAATTATATTAAGTACATTTCATATTCATATATATATATATATATATATATATATATATATATATATCTATATATATATATATATATAGTTTTGAATTTCTTCGATTGTTTAATTGCACTGAACAAAACCTTCTAAATGTAACCACCTAACTGCTTCTTGTAACTAATTTGTTACTAGTGGAAGTAATTACACTTTCCAACACCCTCTTAACTTCCATTATTTCTCTACTCAGACCTTCAATAATGATACAAATAGAAAAGGGAGAGTAAATAAAAAACACTGTCTCAATTCCCTAGCATGGGGTTTTCACTAGGTAGGAAAGATTATAGCATGTGAGTTCATATTAGGGGATTTAATACTCTAAAAAATGGAAACAATATATTGCCTAGTATATAAAGGTCAAGTGGTATTTTTAATATATTTAAAACATATAGTTATTAGGGTAATTATATTAAGTACCTAGGGGCTTGAATAGAATATTACAGGGTTTGAATCGATACTCTATGTCATAAGTTGGTGTGAATCCAACTATGTGTGAAGTGATATTAGTGTTTGAATATGTATGATCTATGTGAAGGTTGTGTCAATCCAATTGTGTTTGGATTTAGAGTGGTGTTTGAATAGGTATGGTTTGTGAGTGAATGTGGTATGAAGTCGATTGGAACGATAATATATGAGGTTGAATTGTGCTCATAGGATTGTTTCCCATCTTGAAATATTTGTTCTCTCTAAGATTTCATCTTTCACCCCACCAGGTTTATTGGGTTATAATAGTTGTGCCATGTCACCATACTAATAATAAAAATAAAAAGGGGTATTAAAAATTTAATGGAAGAATTGAATACCTAGGATATCTAGTCAAAATAAGGTTTTTTAATTGGAAATGTGTATTGGGAGAGGGGTTCAACAAAAGGATTTTTTGCAGCATTCATTAGTGTCTAATGAAATTAGAGGTATTAAGTACAATATCTTATGATCGCATGTGATATGCCATAGGTTCATAGAGTGATCCCCTAAGCCCCTTCGTAGGATTGAAAAACATGGATACAGGGCTAGTGATTAACACTCTAAAATTTAATGAAGTCAAAGAAACCATGATCCATTTAGCTATAAATAAATGAAACCTAGATCATGGAGTAGCATTATTCTAATGTAGATCCAACTTTCTCAATTATTGTTAGTAATTTTTTGTTTTTCTCTCATCATCATGAAATTTGTCTCTCTTTTTTTAAAAGAAAATTTATCATAAAGATATAGTTTATAAAAATATTTTTTTTCAAAATAAGTTTGTCCACTTTCACTGTAACCATTATTTTTTATATACAATTGCAAAGAGACAGATCAACATGAACTCAAATAATTCTCATTTATTCTTTCTGTTAGATAAGGGATAAAAAATAACATTAAGAACACCTAAAAGCTTCCCTCTACCTTTTAATTTTATCCTTGAGACCTTTTCCATCATCGATCCTATAAAAGTGAGTATCAGTCATATATTATTATGTCTTGAAATATTTTGGCAAGTTTTGTGTCTATCTTGTTTTCCATCTTCTAAATAGTATTCAAAAGTTTCATATTATTTGCATAATTATAATAAAACCAACATAGATCCATCTTAAACCCATATCTATTAAGTGTCGAGAGGAATCATATTTCTTGAGGTATAAATTTTTTCTTGATGTGTAAAAAACTTAAGATAAAAAAATTTTAGACCTCAAGAAAATGGATGTCTTTCGCTGCTTAATAGATCCAGCGTTGAATCCTCTAAAAGTGAGTATCACACATATATATATTATGTATTGAAATTTTCAATTTTTATTTCCATGTTGCTTTTCCATCTTCTAAATAGTATTTGAAAATTTTATATTATTTGCATGATTATAGGAAAATTTTCCTATTATATAGTATTAAAAAATTTCTTATTATTTCATACATAATATTCTCTTCCTTCATGTGGATAGTCTTCTCCATTCACAACTCATGGATTCTCCACATGAATTCTCCTCACACATTCTCCGTGCGGCATACAACCATTTCCTCTTTAAAAAATTGTCAGCAATCTCATGGTTCGTTCCTCGTGTGCATCCATAACCACACATGGGAAACACTCTCACCCCTTCTACTTTATTTTCTCATGATAGGAGTAAAACATTGTAAGTGGAGGGGGATTATTGATCGCTCAAGACAACTTACAAGTGGCTATTTCTCCCACACAACAATTGTTTTTATAATACTATTACTCCTTGAAGGATTCCAAACAACGATGCTATCAGTCCCTAGAGCACTTTTGGGTAGAGATAATCATTCTCTATCACTTCCGAGACACTAGTAGTCTCCTCGTGGAGAAGGAGGGTTCTAGCTTGCTCGCGACTACTCCCCTCTAGCTCTGATACCACTTTGTTGGGTAGAGTTCTGGCTTTGTTACATAATGGAAAATGAATAAGGTTGAAAAATGATGAACACATTCTAAAAGAACGCATTTCATATATATATATATATATTATTTTTTTGAAATTCTTTGAATTGTTCAAGTGCACTTAATATAACCTTCTAGATGTAACCACCTAACTGCTTGTTCTAACTAATTCATTAATTGGGAGTAATTACACTTGCAAACACCCTCTTAAATTCAATTTTTTCTCTATACTCAAACCTTCAATAATGAAAAAATTAGCAAAGGGAGGATACATTAAAAAAATTGTCTCAATTCAATTCCCTAGCACAGGGAGTTCACTAGGTAGGCATTGTTATAGCATGTGAGTTCATATTAGGGGATTTAATACTCTAAAATATAGAAACAATCTATTACCTAGTATATAAGGATCAAGGGGTATTTTTAATATATTTAAAACAAATGGATATTAGGGGAATTATAGTTGTGTATCTAGGGTGTTGAACATGATATTACCAGGTTTGAATCGATTCTCTATGTCTTAATTTGGTGTGAATCCGACTACGTGTGAGGTCTGATTAGTGTTTGAATATGTATGATATATGTGTAGCTAGTGTGAATTTAATTGTATTAGTAGTCAGAGTGGTGTTTGAATAGGTATGATTGATGAGTGAATGTGGTGTGTAGTCAATTGGAATGACTATGTATGAGGTTGACATGTGTTCAAGGGGTTGTTTCACATATTGAAATGTTTGCTTTCACTAAGATTTTATATTTCACCATTCAAGGTTTATATCGGTTATAAGAGTTGTTCCATGTCACCATACTATTAATAAAAATAAAAAGGGATATTAAAAATTTAATAGAAAAATGAATACCTAGGATATCTAGTGAAAATAAGGGCTTTTTAATTACAAATTTGTTTGTGGAGGGGGATTCAACAAAAGGAGTTTTGGAGGAATTCCTTAATATCTAATAAAATTAGAGGTATTATTTAATATCCTATGATGATATGTGATATGCCATAGGTTCTTAGAGTGACACCCGAAGTTCCCTAGTAAGATTGAAAACATGGATACAAAGGCCACTCATTAACACTAAAATATAATCAAGTCCAACAAGTCATGAATTTAGCTATAAACAAATGAAACCTATTTGGAATAGCATTATTTTAATGCTAATCAGACTCTCTCCATTAATGTTAGTATTTTTCTTTCTCTCATCACCATGAATCTTGTCTATCTTTTAAAAAAGACCAATTATTCTAAAATATAATTTTTAAAAATATTTTTTTTATAATTTTTATTTATTCTTTCTTTTTTAAGATAAGAGCCTACAAAATAGCATTAAAAATCCCAAAAATGTTCCCTCAACTTTTTACTTCTCTCCTTGAGACCCATATATCTATTAGGTCTTGAAATTGGAAAGTTTTGTTTCCATCTCACTTTCCATCTTGAACTTCTCTCATTGAGAGCCATATATATACTAACACAACCACTTAACTTGTGGGTGATGAACACCGGTAGGTAACAAGTTAAGTTCCATGAACAAGATATATGTTACTTGTTCTCCATGCTTAGTTGTAATCACTTGTTGTCTATGCTCTAGCTACCTATTACCTTCTTTAGTTAAATGGGTTGTCTGCCACTACGTGTTATCTATGCATGAGCTACGAGTTATCCATGCATCAACTACCAATTATATTTCTTTTTTCATATAATTGTTTTTTTCGAATTTTGAATGATGACAATAAAATAAATCTGGATAGTACACTTGTTCCATCCTCCTTCAATCTAGGAAAATCATAAATGGTACTCCACCCCAAATTCTAAGATATAAACGCCTAGCACAACCACGACTTGTGGCCTATGAACACTGATATGTTACAAGTTAAGTGTCATGAACAAGTTATATGTTACTTGTTCTCCATGCTTAACTGTAATCACCTGCTTTAGTTAAATGGGTTTTTTTTTTCAGAGGAAAAAATTGTGTCTTTGTTATTTGTAAAATCAAAAGGTACATCTCCATATTATCCAAAGGATAATCTTTTCTGTCAACATATTTTATCAGCTCAAAAAAACTATTATAGATCATTTAGTAAATAGAATAAAAAAGTGCCAACGCAAAAAGACAACTACAAAGAGAGTATTGGATCATAATCAAAACCAACAGATGGATCTAATCATCTAAAAGGGGGATGGAGCCTTGAAAATCCATCATATCATCAATCCATTGTTCCCATTGTAAGAAGCCATCATGCACCGAGAATTGTTAAGAATTGTAATCTCAATGGTCATAAGTTGGTTATAGTTTGACTAGGAAACTTGGCTGTCCCATAGTATTTCTTGTCCCATAGTATTGGACAGTAGTATTGTTGTGATGCAATCCTATATAAGCTCATGGTTAATAATCAGAAGGCAATGAATATGCCCACTTGTGTCCCATTCTTTTCTGTCTTCATATTTTAACATGGTAACAGGTTGTATGGCCTGATCCTTACCTATATCTGGGGTAAGCCTTTTCACATAGTGGAGAGCACGATCCGATCTCACATCTTCTGGAGGATGCAGATCAAGACGGAACACATCAGTGTGGAGGAGTATCTTCACAGTTTTGGGGCCGCATCAATGCTTTTTTATTTTTCCTTTGGAAGTGCCGACGCACCTTTCCCTTTTGGGAACTATGGCACGACGCACCTATTGCATAGAAGAAACGCGTTGCTAATGCACTCTTTGCATAGATGAATCGTGTCAATGAAACACTTGTTGTTAAGGAAAACCGTGTCAAACACTATTCACTTGCACATATTTTTTCCAACACACCTTGTGACGCATTGTGTCAGTTATACAAGTTGTGGCACTCTATTTAAAGGATAGTCATACAAAATGGAAAGTACCAACATGAAGAAGATCTCTAGACCAATGTTGACTCGCACAAACTACGAGTTTTGGTCAATCAATATAAACACGTTTCTCCAACTCAAAACATGTTGGTATATGGTTGAAAATGAGTTCACAGAACCGAATGCAACCGCTGTGATTTCTATGTCTAATGCTCTGAAGAAAACCCTTGAAGAAAGTCGAGATCGAGATCTCACTGCAAATTGGTTGAGCCAGAGCTGCATTAAGGAGTCCATCTTCCCACGGATCTCAAGATATTCCACTGCATATCAAGCATGGAATCTCCTTGCATCTACATTCAAAGGTACTGACAGAGTCAAAACAGTAAGACTCCAAACCCTTCGACTTCAGTTTGAAAGTGTTAAAATGAAGGAAACTGAAACTGTAGGTTAGTTCATGACTAGGGTTTTGGGTATTGTAACTCAATTCCAAATATATGGCGAAGCCTTGCAACAAAACGTTGTTGTCCAAAATATTCTTAGATGTCTCACTAAGAAGTTTTCTATGGTTGTCACTACTATAGAAGAATCTAAATATCTGTCCAAATTTACCATAGAAGAGTTAGCAGGGTCCCTTCTGTCCCACGAAGCTCGACTCAGTCAGGAAAAATATTCTACGTCAAATGCATTCAGCACTCAAGATTCTCTCGGCAAGGGTCAAGGTAGAGGAGGTAGAGGACGAGGAAGAAGATGAAGAATTTCTTATTCTGCAGAGGATAGAACTACTCATGAACACTCAGATCATGATGAGAACTCTCAAAACTCTCAGAACCAAAGAGGGAGAGACAAGAGATGGAATAATAGGTCCAACATTCAATGCAACTACTACAAGAAGTATGGTGACTATGAATGATACTGTAGAAAGAAGAAAAAATATTGGACTAGTGGCAGAGCCCATGTCTTCAATGTTGAAGAAAGCTCATCAAAATTCATGCTTCTCTCATGCCAAGCGACTGAAGAAGAATATCATTCAGATGGATGGTTGCTAGACAGTGGCCGCAACAATCATATGACGAGTAACAAATCATTATTTTATGATCTAGATTCATCTGTCAATACAAAAATCAAGGTTGGTTATCACTATCTTGTTATTGCTCAAGGAAAAGGAATTGTTCATGTTATTACTAAATAGAATGAAATTAAGTTTATGAATAATGTATTCTATGTTCCTAATCTGAAATTCAATCTGATCAATGTGGGTCAACTGATTCAGAATAAGTATGACGCCAATTTTATTGATTCACATTGTGCTATCTATGATAAATCCCCCTATAGAAGACTCTTAGCTGAAGTAGAAGTGCTAACCTGACACAGTCATATGCACATACTGTTTCTAGTCTAGATGAAACCTAGTTGTGGCATTGTAGATATGGTCATCTACCCTTTCATATTCTTAGTCATCTACAAAAATAGTCCATGGTTAAGGGGTTTCCAGTTATGAATGAACAATCCAGTTCTTGTGAAGACTTTATTTTAGTGAAACATCAAAGGGAAAATTTCCCCACATCCACGTCTCGAGCTAAAGAACACCTTGAGTTAGTACACACAGACCTATGTGAACCCATGCAAAATCAGTCCATAGGAGATAGTCTTTATTTCCTAACCTTTATTGATGATTATAGCGGCAAAGTGTGTATCTACTTCCATGAACAAGTTATCTGTTACTTGTTCTCCATGCTTAGTTGTAATCACTTGTTTTCTATGCTTTAGCTACCTGTTACCTTCTTTAGTTAAATGGGTTTCCTGTCACTACGTGTTATCTATGCATGGTCTACGAGTTATCCATGCATCAACTACCAGTTATATTTCTTTTTTCATATAATTGTTTATTTTGAATTTTGAATGACGACCATAAAATAAATCTGGACAATACACTTGTTCCATCCTCCTTCAATCTAGGAAAATCATAGACGGTACTCCACCCCAAATTCTAAGATACAAACTCCTAGCACAACCATGACTTGTGGCCGGTGAACACTGATATGTTACAAGTTAAGTTTCATGAATAAGTTATTTGTTACTTGTTCTCCATGCTTAATTGTAATCCCCTGATTTAGTTAAATGGTTTTTTTTTTCAGAGGAAAAAAAGTGTCTTTGTTATTTGTAAAATCAAAAGGTACATCTCCATATTATCCAAAGGATAATCTATTCTGTCAACATATTTTATCAGTTCAAAAAAACTATTATAGATCATTTAGTAAATAGAATAAAAAAGTGCCAAAGCAAAAAGACAACTACAAAGAGAGTATGGTATCGTACTCAAAACCAACAGATGGATCTAATCATCTAAAAAGGGGATGGAGCCTTGAAAATCCTGTTGATGTATCTGTAACTTCGGAAGATATTCTTCTATGTATTACATTTGTACTTTATTGTATATCCCACAGAGATGTATTATTCCTCTCATTGGAAGTGTCGTCATTTTTAATTGGAAGTGTCCTCATGTGTATTGACAAGTGTCGTGATTTTTATTGATGGGTTATTACACCACCAGTGAGGGGTTGGCCTTGATTAGGTCATGTGGCTGGGTTATTAGACTTGAGTAGCAAGTCAGCCCCAATGGATTATTGGCAGGTCAAGTCAGTGTATAAATAGAGAGGTTGTGTCTCTCATTTATCTCATTCACTCACTTCTCAAGCTCGCATAACTAAGAGAGAAAGTGGCGCACTTGTGGAGGAGGAGGAGCATCTGCTAGAGACATCTTATTGGGTTTGATCATTGTGATCTTGGTTTGTGGCTTATCTTATCTTTGAGGAAGTTGCAGGGTTTTTTACCTTCTTGGTTTTCCCCGGTGAAAGTCTGTGTCTCTTGTGTGATTGCTTTTGTGTCTATGATTGATATGCTGTACATGTTAGTCTCTTAGAGATCCTAATGATAATGGAATGAAATTATCAAAAAATTAACATGGTATCAGCGCTAACCTAAGAAGTGTTAATTTTTCAGAATTTACTTCATCCTGATCTAGGATCTTAACTGAGAGAACAAGACGTACAACATATCTACAGCATATCAATCATGGACACAATAATGCAAGCACACAAGAGACACGGAGTTTACTTGGTGAAAACCATAAAGGTGAAAAACCCCAATAACTTCCTCAGAGATAGAGAGAGCAATGATACAACCCAAGCATAAGAGATAGACATCTCCTAGTAGTAGCTTCTCCTCCTCCACAACTGCGCCACTCTCCAAAGAGTGTGTGAGAGAATAGAATGATGAAATAGAGTGCCTCCCGCACTCTATTTATACTTGACTTGACTTGCCTAATAACCTTTACTAGGTCGGCCTTAACTTAACCACATAACATAATGCTGACTGGGATGACACCTAATAGGGTGGTCTAATAACCCTTTGACCCACATGGCCGACCCCCAATAGGGTGGTCTAATAACCCTTCAACCCACATGACTTATACAGGGCCGACCCCAACAAGGTGGTCTAATAACCCATCAAGTATAAGTTACAACACTTACAATATAAATGACGACACTTCCATATAGAGGAATAATAACATCTCTATAGGAATACAAACACTTCCGTATAGAGGAATAATACCATCTCTATAGGAGTATAATATACATTCCGAAGTTACATATACATCAACACTCCCTCTTAACTAGGAATGTATTTCTCGACATAGGTCTTCTAGCACAAGTCTTCTTCTTTGGATCATCATCATTGGATAATCGTCATTGAGTCATCGTCATCGTCACTGCTGCTACTATATCAATCAATCTCTGAATCCACTCATCATAGGAATTTCTACAGAGCCAGCCCTTTTTCATGCTGGATGTAGGCCCACCACCGGAAGGTCTTCATCATCAATGGCCATACTATGGATCTCATGACTGATTATGTGCGTCAACAAAACCTAGCGCAGACTATAGGTTCTTTTACATGTTGACCTTCACAAAACCTACTCAAAGCATCCCAGGATGTTATGAGCACACTGCTCTACTTGTCTGGATCTCGATAGAGAATCCCAGGATGTTACGAGCACACTGCTCTACCTATCCGTATTTTAAAGGATCTTTTCTATGTGAACTTTCGCAAAACCTACTCAGAGCATGCCAGGATGTTACGAGCACACCGCTCTACCTGTCCAGATCTCGATAGAGCAACCCATGATGTTATGAGCACACCGCTCTACCTGTCCAGATCTCGATAGAGCAGCCCAGGATGTTACGAGCACACCGCTCTACCTGTCTGGTTTTTAAAGGATCTTTTCTATGCGAAATTGTAGAAAAACCTACTCAGAGCATCCTAGCACAGACTATAGGATCTCGATAGAACAACCAGGATGTTACGAGCACACTGCTCTACCTGTCCGATTTTTAAAGGATCTTTTCTATGCTACCTATAGAAAAAACTTGAAAGAGCATCCTTGCAAAGACTATAGGATCTCCTAGGATCTTTTCTATGCTACCTGCACAACCTGTCCACGGCCGCAGAGTGTCAAACCGATACTCACGATACATCATCCTGATGTACATCATCACATGATCAACCTGATCATCATCATAGCATCAACCTGCTGCGTATCATCTGGAGCAACATCCTGAAGCTCGTCATCTGTGATCATCCCGATCATCATAGCATCAACCCGATGCATATCATCTAAAGCAACATCCTGAAAATCGTCATCTGTGATCATCCCGATCATCATAGCATCAACCTGATGCATATCATCTGGAGCAACATCCTGAAGCTCGTCATCTATGATCACCCTGATCAAACAATATATCCATCTGATGTATACACAATATCTACTTGATACATATCATACATGATCTACCTGATCATACAATGCATCCATCTGATATACATAATGCATCCACCTGATACATACATAAGTACATGATCACACTGATCATACAAGTATCCACCTGATACATACATAACTACATGATCACACTGATCATACAAGTATCCACTTGATACATATACAAATACATGATCTACTTGATCATATCCAGCATCAACATGATGCGTACATACATACATATAAATGATCCAACTGATCATATCCAGAATCAACATGATGCGTACATACATAGATATAAATGATCCAACTGATCATATCCAACATCCAACATGATGCATACAGAGCAGTAACTGGAGCATCATCGTGATGCTCATCATCCAACGTTTACATCCACAGCCATGTGAAGGATCCTCCTTCCAACATGCTTGGAATGGATTCAGCAAATGTCTCCATCACTTCTTCCTCGAAGTGTCATCGATCTAAAGAACACCAAGCCTCTCCCTAAAGTATTCAAACTTCACTTTGGCTAATGGCTTCGTCAGTACATCTACAATATGCTCATCCGTCGCAATATACATGAGCTTCACTGCTCCTCTCTGCACCATATCCTTGATATAGTGATACTTGATCTCAATGTGCTTCAACCTATCGTCGAACACTGGGTTCTTAGATAGCTTCACACAACTCTGGTTGTCACAAAAGATACCAGTAGTCTCCAGCGGGAGATCAAATAAATCTGACAGTAGCTTCCGAAGCCATACTGCCTCACAACTAGTCGAACAGGCTGCAACATACTCTGCCTTGGCTATACTTAGTGCTATGCAAGACTGCTTCCTGCTAAACCAAGAGATCACACCTGATCCCATACTGAAGCAGCACCCAGATGTGCTCTTCCTATCTGCAGCACTGCCTTCCCAATCTGAATCAACATAACCCTGTAGGTTAAATTTTTTATTTGCTTCATACTTGAGCCCATAATCAATTGTACCCTTCAGGTACCTCAGAATATGCTCCACAGAAATAGGTGAACACTCCTCGGATCCTTCAGGATCTGGCTCAATGTGTTCACCACAAAGCAAATATCTGGTCTCGTGTTTGTCAGGTACATCAAGGACCCAATCATCTGACGATACATAGTGATATCAACCGGATCAGATGAAGCATCACACAGAAGCTTCAGGTTTGATGCCATAGGTGTGGCCATGGCCTTGCAGTCCATCATCCCAAACCTCTTCAGGATCTCTACTGCATACTTCCCTTGTCCAAGGAAGATTCCATCTGCACTCTACCACACCTCCATACTTAGAAAATAGTGCATCATCCACAAGTTCTTCATCTCGAACTCGGCAGCAAGCTTCCGCTACGTGTCGACAATCAATCTATCTTCACCTATAATAAACAGGTCATCCATATACAAAAGTAGTATCATTAGATTTCCTTCCTCAACCTTGTAGTAAAGGTTGGAATCCGCTTTATTCTTGGTAAAGCCCAAACTGGATAGAAAGTTGTCTATCCTACCAAACCAAGTTCTGCACATATATGACTACCTGTCATGTGTCTCAGAACCAAGTGGCTGCTCCAGATACACTTATTCTTCAACTACACCATTCAAGAAAGCTGTCTTGAAATCCATATGGTGTATCTTCCATTTCATCACTACAGCCAGAGCAAGTACGGATCTAATGGAAGTGTATCTAGCTATAGGAGCAAAAGTCTCTATGCTACCACCTGTAGCATGCTTGATCTTGTAGATCCTCTTGGAAGTCACCACAAACTCCCCTTCAGGTCTTGGGACTGCATCCCAAACATCTTCATGATCAACTGGTACTACTCGATCATGGCACTCTTCCCAGATCCTGGGAACTTCAATATCTTCAATATTTTCAATAGATAACTTTGTTGCTGAACAAATGTTGTAGACCTTTTTTTGTAGGTGATGGTATACGATCTCTCCTACACAACAAGTTAAATTGCATGATTAGAAAATATCTCATAGTTTTTAGAACAAATTCTTACACATAAAGAAGTATGTCATACAATCATGCAATTATCTTAGCCAATGCTTCAATACAACATTTATCCATATCTCGTAACTTTCTAGATGCCTTCCAATCTCTACCAGAACATTGTTAAGAGTGTGAACAACTCCCAACATGTCAGCAAAGAGGTTTCATTCTAGATAAGTAGCAATGGAATGTTGTACAGTGCCATAGGCCACTTACCCATGTATATTAGTAGTATATTGTTCATCAATGCAACTATTCTAATATGCATAATACAGAACCTAATTATAGGAACATGAGTATATACATTATTGAACAGTATTATTTAAACAATAAAATATGCAAGGAATGATACTTCAAATACTTATCTCTGTTTGTTTGTTGGGTTGACTCCCTCTCAATCTTTACTTCTTTTCTGCAACTCCATTCTGATGTGGATTGTGAGAAGTGGTCAACTCCCTCTGAATATCTGCATCCTTGCAGAAACTACTGAAGTGTGCTCCTTATTGCTCTTTGCTTCCTTGCAGGAACAACTAGAGTGTGCTCCCTCTTGATCTTTGCTTCCTTGTAGGAACAACTAGAGTGTGCTCCCTCTTGATCTTTGCTTTCTTGCAGGAACAACTGGAGTGTGCTCCCTCTTGATCTTTGCTTTCTTGTAGGAACAACTGGAGTGTGCTCCCTCTTGATTTTTGCTTCTTGGATTACCTATCCTTGAGCTTATATCCATCACTATGCATTCTTATTAGTATCATCATTGTGTTATCCTCGAGGTCTCATACATAATCACACATTCATTAGTATAATCACAATAATCTTAAACATGTATAGTCGTGATCATTTCAAACACAGATAATAAACATTAGTATTCAAGGTTTCAGGGAAGTCTTCTTTTACTCATGCATATTCTTATTTGATCATAGGACTCTTTTGGTTAGTTAAATAATCAATCAAGATAAGAGACATAAAATGCATAAAACCTTGATTACTTACATTTCTAACTTTATGAATAAACATAACCAATCATACCAAGTATACTTATATAAGGGATCCTAACACAAGGTAGGATTCTAACTTGATATAGGAAAAACATACCTGGATTGGTATGTTAGCTAGTTATGTCTAACATACCCACATGATGTCTGCTTGTTCTCTTCAATGACTTGTGCTAGTAACCTGCATATCTCATAGGTTAACCATTATAGAGCCAAGTTATACATACCTCGTAAATAGATCTTCTAAGTGATTCATGACAATGGATGAATCTTTGTCCTCATGTCATCATGATCATATGTTCTTTAACTAGAACATGATTTGTCTTTCTTGGTGTACCTTTCATGTTAGCGGACAACATAAACCTCATACAACACCATAATGCATTAGTACAATCATAAGTGTCAACACCCTAATCAATGAATATCTTCTATCATGCATTCATAATTTTATTAAGGTGATACGACAAGTCTAAATTTAATCAAGATTGTACTAACCATAATAACATGAAGACAAACATACCATAAACTTAATCATGAACAAATCTCCAAAACATACCTGGATGAGTCATACTTGTTGAGATTGCTTGTAATATTCTTATGTAAGGTCTTAGCCTCATCTCCTTTTGAAACAAGAACTTCTTCACTTATGTAGGTGACCAATCCATTCTCTCTAGGATTAACCCAATCCACTTGATTTGCAGGAACTGGATCTGGAGTTGGATTAGGATTTGTCAGAGAAACCCTAAAAATTCAAACTTTGAATTTCAAACTTCCGAAAGGATAGAGATATGCACCTTGATGATCTGATCAAGCTGGTATACTCATAATTTGAAAACTACAAACTTTCACCCCTCAAATTTTCCTTTGAAACTTCTGGATTCACTGGACATGACCCCGAACTAGGGTTTGATAAAGCCCATGCTTTTTCCCAATCAAAAGGTTTGATCCAAATCTCTAAGCTTCTATTTTTCTGAGGAGCTTCTAGCCGTGGTCACAGATTTCAAAAATTCTCATTTTTGCAGAAGTCCGAACTAGGGTCTGATCAAGCCCAGCCTTCTACCCAACCAAAAATTATGATATTGGTCTATAAATTTCGATTTTGATGAGTAGCATTCATCCATAGTCTCCAATTACAAAAATTCCAACTTTCTCTGAAACCCTAAATTCCGGAAGCCATGAATGAAGGTGCTCAAAAATAATTTTGTTTTGACAGAAATATGTACCTGCTTGTTTCTGGTGTAACTCTGAACGTTTCGATCCACAAGGTTTGAAAATGTTTCCTATGATAACCTGGCCTGTCATCTTTCCAACCCCATAGGTCTGACCTCAAATGGATTCTCTGAAAGAGAGTTATGCCAAGTGTTGCAACGTGACCTGTTTATGGGATAAAACAGGAGAGCAAACTTGTACAGCGTGCCACGTGTCACTGGTTCCGTTTTGGCCTCTGAAAAAGTTAACTGAGAAATTGCAGTCCGTGCGATACTTGTCACATTTTACAAAATTTCATTTGGAGCTTCCTAGCCCAAGTTATGACCTTTTTTCCAAGGTCACTTGTTTATGACTGAGATCTGGAAGAGGCAGAAACCCTATATTGTACAGATCATAAATGACAAAGTACAATGAATTAGAGGTTGTCCTTTGGACACAAGGTACATGGGAATGTTAGCTTCTCCCTATATGATTTTTAGACTCTGAAACCTCTCCCAAATATATTTATAGCGAAAGTTCTATGATGACTAGTTTTTGCTATATCAAGCCCTAGCATTGTAAGTGCAACAAGTGTCATACATGCCATACCATGCCTTCTTTCAGGCTAGCTCTGATACCATGTTAATTTTTCAGAATTTACTTCAATTTGATCTAGGATCTCAACTAAGAGAACAACATGTACAGCATATCTACAGCATATCAATCATGGACAAAATAATGCAAGCACACAAGCGACACAGAGTTTACTTGGGGAAAACCATAAAGGTGAAAAACCCCAATAACTTCCTTAGAGATAGATAGAGAAATGATACAACCCAAGCATAAGAGATAGACATCTCCTAGCAGCAGCTTCTCCTCCTCCACAAGTGCACCACTCTCCAAAGAGTGTGTGAGAGAATAGAATGATGAAATAGAGTGCCTCCCGCACTCTATTTATACTTGACTTGAGTTGCCTCATAACCTTTACTAAGTCGGCCTTAGCTTAACCACATAAGATAATGCTGACTGGCCTGACACCCAATAGGGTGGTCTAATAGCACTTTGACCCACATGGCCGACCCCCAATAGGGTGGTCTAATAACCCATCAAGTATAAGTTACGACACTTACAATATAAATGACGACAGTTCCATATAGAGGAATAATAACATATCTGTTGGAATACAAACACTTCCGTATAGAGGAATAATACCATCTCTATAGGAGTATAACATACATATATGAAATACATTCTGAAGTTACATATACATCAACAAGAAGGAGGCACTGTGCAGCTGTGGAATCTAGGGATTCTTAATATTTGGGTTTCTCTTCACAGATCATAAAAGGCAGGAGGATAGATTGACTCTCCTTGGAAAGGCGCATCTTTCTGTCGAGACAGAATTCAATTCTGAGCATTTTCAGTTTTGGCCCTAAAATTAGGGTTTCCACAAAAAGTGGAATTTCTGAAATCTGAGACCATAGCTAGAAGCTCCTTGGAAGAATCGAAGTTTATAGGTTTGGATCGAATTTTTTGGTAGGGTGAAGCTCTGAGAAACTCAAACCCTAATTTAGGGTCCTCCCTAGTGAATCCGGGAGATTGAAAATCATTTCTGAGGGGGGAAGCATTGCAGTTTTCAAATTCTAAGTATACCAGCTTGATCAGCTCATCAAGGCACATCTTTCTATCCTTTAAGAATTTTGAAATTCAAATTTTGAATTTTTAGGATTTCTCTGACAAACCCTAATCGAGCTCCAAATCTAGTTTTTAGCAAATCAAGTGGTAAGACCTAAAAATTTCTATTTGCATTTGAAGTACTCTTTAAGATGTCGCACCACACCAATCTTGAGGATAAGCTTGATGGAGCTGATAAATTCTGAGCATGGAAGTATAGGATTGGGTTAATCCTAGAAGAGATTGATTTGGACACCTACATAAAAGAAGAGGTTCTAGTTCCATAGGGAGATGAGGCTAAGGCCTTACACAAGAAGGACTTGGTCAAGTCTAAGAGAATCATTGTTGATTCTATAAAGGACCATCTCATACCCCATGTGTCTTCCCTAAAGACACCTAAGGAGATGTTTGACTCCTTGACCAAATTGTTTGAAGGAAAGAACATAAATCGGAAGATGACTCTGCAGAACCAATTGAAAGGGGTAAAGCTTCAGAATGGAGAGACCATTCAATCCTACTTTTCTAAGGTCTATCAAATCAAGGAACAACTTGAAGCTGTGGATGAAGTAGTGGAGAATAGTGAAATTGTAATGACCAGATTGAATGGCCTACCTAGGTCATGGGACTCCTTCATCCAAGGAATCTGTGCAAGAAGGAAATTGGTCTCCTTTAGTAGACTATGGGAGGAGTGTTCACAAGAAGAGGCTAGTCTTGTGGCTCGAGAAGAAAAGATGGGAAATGAAGATCAAGCTCTCACAGCACATACCAAGAATGGAAAGTTCAAGAGGGAGCATTCTCATCCCAAGAAACCTTCTCACCACTATAAAAATAGGAAACATCTAAGATGCTTTACATGTAATGAAAAGAGACACTTTGCCTCAGATTGTCCCAAGAACAAGAAGGACAACAACAAAAACTTCAACAAGAAGAAGAAGGGAAACAAAAGAAAATATCATGCTCATGTTGTTGAGGATGATGAACCTCCCAAGAAGAAGGATAGAGCAGAAAGTGATGACTCATCTAGTGAAGATGAATATGTTCTAATATCTGCTCTCACAGGTACTATCTCTCATGGATGTAATGATTGGCTTATTGATAGTGGGGATTCTAAACACATGACTGGGTTTAAAGAATCTTTTGTAGATCTATCTGAACATGAGTTACCCCATAAGGTGAAACTTGGGGATGACTATCAATATCCCATTAAAGGAAGTGGTGAAGCTTCTTACATGCTAGACTCAGGGAAGTCTTTGAAAATGAAGGATGTTCTATATGTACCTGGGCTTAAGAAGAATCTCCTGTCCATATCATCTCTGGATGCAAAAGGGATTCTAGTTGCATTTGTGGATGGCCAAGTACTCATGTGGCCAAAGGGTAAGACCATAGATGATGTAGTAGTGATTGGAGAACAAGAGGGAGGATTGTACAAGTTGAAGGGACAACCTGAACATGCCATGGTACATGAATCCATGAAGCCAGGTGAACTTTTCCATAGAAGGCTTGCACATGTTCACTATAGGGCACTACCAATTGAAAGCAAAGCTGTGGAAGGTCTTCCTGAAATCCAATCAAAGCATGAAGGTGTTTGCAAAGGATGTGCAAAAGGAAAGAACACAAAGAAGGCATTTCCAAGTAGTGAAAGCAACGCAAAAGGAATCTTAGAGATTATCCACTCTGACGTATGCGGTCCGATGTCATCTAGTTCTTTGAGTGGGTATGTATACTATGTTTCTTTCATTGATGATTTCTCTAGGAAGACTTGGGTTTATTTCTTAAAGAACAAATATGAAGTGTTTGATAAGTTCAAAGAATTCAAAGACTTGATAGAAAATCAAATAGATAAGAAGATTAAGACTTTCAAATATGACAATGGTGGAGAATTCACCTCAGGTGATTTCAAGAATTTATGCAATGATTCAGGGATTAAGAGGGAGTTGAATGCTCCCTACAAGCCACAACAAAATGGAGTTGCAGAAAGAAAGAATAGAACTATCATGGAAGCAGCACGAGCAATTCTTCATGACCAGGATCTGCCTATGCATCTATGGGCAGAAGCAGCTAGGACAGGTGTATATGTGCAGAACAGAACACCTCACAAGATACTTGACAACAAGACACCAGAAGAAGTCTTCTCTGGTAAGAAACCTGAAGTTAGCCATCTCAGGATATTTGGTTGTCCAGTATACACACACATTCCAAAAGAAAAGAGGACAAAGCTAGATCCTTCAGGAAAGAAGGGAATCTTTGTGGGTTACAGTGAAAGCTCGAAGGCTTACAGAATATACTTTCCAGGGTTCAAGAAAATTGACATCAGCAGAGATGTAACATTTGATGAAGACTCAACATACATCAAATCAAGGAAAACACCTATTGAAGACCATGAAGAACCAAAGGAAACTAGATTTCAAGATACCACTATGAATGATGCTATTCCAAAAGTAGATCGTGAAATTGAATATCCACAAGAACTTACAGATCCACCCCGTGAGAAGAACTCTCACAAGAGGAAACCTGCATGGGCTAGAGAGCTCATTCAAGATGCAAAAAGGTATGGCATTCCAGAAGAAGAACACAGAGAAAGGAAGAGGCCTAGATCACATACCAACTATGTTGCCTTACTCTATGATATTATGAACAAAGAACCTTCTAGTTATGAAGAAGCAACGGAAAAGAAAGAATGGAAGGATGCCATGGTCAAAGAGTACCAATCGATCATGAAGAATGATGTTTGGAATGTGGTCCCAAGACCTGAAGGGAAGTCAGTAGTGACTTCCAAATGGATCTATAAGATCAAGCATGCTGCAGATGGTAGCATAGAAAAGTACAAGGCAAGGTTTGTAGCTCATGGCTTCTTTTAGAAAGAGAGAATAGACTATGAAGAGACTTTTTCTCCTGTAGCCAGATACACTTCCATCAGAGCAGTACTTGCTCTGGCTATAGTGATGAACTGGAAGATACACCAGATGGATGTCAAGACAACTTTCTTGAATGGTGTAGTCGAATAGGAAGTATATGTGGAGCAACCACTCAGTTTTGAGACACATGACAAAGAGTCATATGTGTGCAGGTTGAAGAAAGCCTTGTATGTCCTGAAGCAAGCTCCTAGGACTTGGTATGGTAGGATGGAGAGTTTTCTATCTAGTATGGGCTTTACCAAGAGTAAAGCAGATTCCAACCTTTACTACAAGGTTGAGGAATGAAATCCTATGATACTAATCCTATATGTGGATGACATGTTTGTTACATGAGAGGATGGGTTGATTGCCAACACCAAGAGGAAGCTTGCACCCGAGTTCGAGATGAAGGACTTGGGGATGATGCACTATTTTCTAGGCATGGAGGTGTTGCAGATTGCAGATGGGATATTCCTTGGACAAGGGAAGTATGCAGTAGAGATCTTGAAGAGGTTCGGGATGATGGAGTGGAAGGCCATGGCCACACCCATGGCACTAAAATTGAAGCTTCTGTGTGATGCTTCATCTGAGCCGGTTGATGTCACTGTGTATCGTCAGATGATTGGGTCCTTAATGTACTTGACGAATACGAGACCAGATATTTGCTTTGTGGTGAACACATTGAGCCAGTTCCTGATGGATTGGAGAAGTGTTCACATGGTTTTTATAAATCATATTCTGAGGTACCTTAAGGGTACGGTTGATTATGGCCTCAAGTATGATGCTAATCAAAAGTTTAACCTAGAGGGTTATGTTGATTCAGATTGGGCATGCAATGCTGCAGATAGAGAGCACTTCTGGGTGTTGCTTCAGTATGAGATCAGGTGTGATCTCTTGGTTTAGCAGGAAGCAGTCCTACATGGCATTGAGTATAGCCGAAGTAGAGTATGTTGCAGCTTGTTCAGCTAGTTGTGAGGTAGTATGGATGAGGAAGCTACTGTCTGAGTTATTTGATCTCTTGTTAGGTACTGCTGGTATCTTTTGTGACAACCAGAGTTGTGTGAAGCTGTCTAAGAACCTGGTGTTCCATGACAGGTCGAAGCACATTGAGATCAAATATTACTATATCAGGGATATGGTGCAGAGAGGAGCTATGAAGCTCTTGTATGTTGCGACGGATGAGTAGGTTGCAGATGTGTTGACGAAACCACTAACGAGAGTGAAATTTGAGTACTTCAAGGAGAGGCTTGGTGTTCTTCAGATTGAAGACACTTCGAGGAAGAAGTGATGAGACACATTTGCAAGAGCCATTCCAAGCATGGTGAGAGGAAGATCCTTCCCATGGCTGTGGATGTAAGCACTGTGTGATGAGCATCAGGATGATGCTCCAATTACTGCTCAGAATGATCAGTTGGATCATGTATACATATGTGCGTCGGTTGGATGCTTGGTATGATCAGTTATATCATGTATATGTATGTGCATCGGTTGGATGCTTGGTATTATCAGTTGGATCATGTATATGTACATGCATCGGTTGGATGCTTGATATGATCAGTTGGATCATGTGAGTAGAGTATCAGGATGATACTCTAGATGATATGCATCAGGATGATGCTATGATGATGATCACGATGATGATATGTGATGATATGTATCAAGTGGATACATTACATATTTAGTTGTACTATGTGTGATG
This sequence comes from Larix kaempferi, assembly GCA_027924585.1. NCBI lineage: Eukaryota > Viridiplantae > Streptophyta > Pinopsida > Pinales > Pinaceae > Larix > Larix kaempferi. Next base: position 5,418,885 of record BSBM01000008.1, read on the forward strand.
AGTTCTGAAGACATAGATGCACATGGGATTTTTGGACATCGTTCTAGATCTGTTCTCCCATGGTCGCGATGTAGTTTCCGGAGCCATTCTCACATGGTGGTAGATGTGTTCTCCCATGGTGCATATGTAAGGGCTGGAGCCATTCTCACATGGTGGTAGATGTGTTCTCCCATGGTGTAGATGTAAGGGCTAGTGCCATTCGAGCATGGTTGTAGATATGTTCTCCCATGGCTATGATATAAGTGTGGTGCCATTCGATGATGGTTGTAAATGTGTTCTCCCATGGCTGCGATATAAGTGCAGTAACATTCGAGCATGGTTGTAGATGTGTTCTTCCATGGCTATGATATAAGTGTTGTGCCATTTGAGCATGGTTGTAGATGTGTTCTCCCATGGATGCGATATAAGTTATAAGTGTTGTTCGATTCTCGCAAGGTTGAAGTGTGTCTTCCCATGGCATAGATATAAGTACTAAGCCTTTCACGGATGGTTGAAGTGTGTCTTCCCATGCCCGGAGAATGTAGGTGTTGTGTGATGTGCATCTGGGTTGTGCTTCATGAACAATGTTATGATGAGTATGATCATGAGTATCAGGATGATACTATGTGGCCATGGACAGGTTATGCAATGGCATGTAAAAGGGTCCTGGGAGATCCTATAGGTTGAGCTGTGTGCTCGTAATTAGTCCTGGGATGCTCTTGTAATGTTTTGTTGACGCATGTAATAAGTCTTGAGGATTCCATAGTATGGCCAGTGATGATGAAGACGTACAGGTGGTGGGCCTACATCCAGCATGAAAAAGGGTTGGCTCTGTAGAACTTCCTATGACGAGAAGACTTCATAGATATCCCAGTGATCGATATGTCGAGTAGAACAGTAGTGATGATGATGATGCTCCGTGATCCAGTGATGATGATCTAGCTCCAGAATTGAAGACTTGCGCCAATATGTATTGATGACCTGTGACAAAAGAATACCTTCCTAGTTAAGAGGGAGTGTTGATGTATTTGTAACTTTGGAAGATATTCTTCTATGTATTACATTTGTACTTTATTGTATATCCCACAGAGATGTATTATTCCTCTGATTGTAAGTGTCGTCATTTGTAATTGGAAGTGTCGTCATGTGTATTGACAAGTGTCATCATTTGTATTGATGGGTTATTAGACCACCAGTGAGGGGTAGGCCATGATGAGATCATGTGGTTGGGTTATTAGACTTGAGTAGCAAGTCAGCCCCAGTGGATTATTGGCAAGTCAAGTCAGTGTGTAAATAGAGAGCTTGTGTCTCTCATTTATCTCATTCACTCACTTCTCAAGCTCACATAACTAAGAGAGAAAGTGGAACACTTGTGGAGGAGGAGGAGCATCTGCTAGAGACATCTTATTGGGTTTGATCATTGTGATCTTGGTTTGTGGCTTATCTTATCCTTGAGGAAGTTGCGGGGTTTTTCACCTTCTTGATTTTCCGCAGTGAAACTCTGTGTCTCTTGTGTGATTTATTTTGTGTCTATGATTGATATGCTGTAGAGATATGTTCTACATGTTATTGTCTTAGAGATCCTAATGATAATGGAATGAAATTATCGAAAAATTAACAAATCCATCATATCATCAATCCATTCTTCCCGTTGTAATAAGCCTTCATGCACCGAGAATTGTTAAGAATTGTAATCTCAATGGTCATAAGTTGGTTAATTAGTTGAGTTATTAGTTGGTTATAGTTTGACTAGGAAACTTGGCCGTCCCATAGTATTTCCTGTCCCATAGTATTGGACAGTAGTATTGTTGTGATGTAATCCTATATAAGCTCATGGTTAATAATAAGAAGGCAATGAATATTCCCACTTGTGTTCCATTCTTTTCTGTCTTCATATTTTAACATGGTATCAAGTCGTATGGCCTGATCCTTACCTATATCTGGGGTAAGCCTTTTCGCATAGTGGAGAGCATGACCCGATCTCACATCTTCTGGAGGATGCAGATTGAGACGGAACACATCAGCATGGAGGAGTATCTTCACAACTTTAGGGCCACATCAATGTTTTTTTTATTTTTCCTTGGAAGTGCCGACGCACCTTTCCCTTTCGGGAACTACGGCATGATGCACCTATTGCATAGAAGAAATGCATCGCTGGCACACTCTTTGCATAGATGAATCACATCAAAGGCACACTTGTTGTTAAGGAAAACCGCGTCGAACACTGTTCACTTACATGGATTTTTTTCGACGCACCCTGTGACACATTGTGTCAGTTATACAAGTTGTGGCACTCTATTTAAAGGACAGTCATACAAAATGGAAAGTACCAACATGAAGCGGATCTCTAGACCAATGTTGAACGACACAAACTACGAGTTTTGGTCAATCAAGATGAACACGTTTCTCCAACTCAACAAATGTTGGTATATGGTTGAAAATGAGTTCACAGAACCGAATGCAACCATTGTGATTGCTATGTCTAATGCTCTGAAGAAAACCCTTGAAGAAAGCCGAGATTGAGATCTCACTGCAAAATGGTTGATCCAGAGCTGCATTGAGGAGTCGGATCTCAGGAGATACCACTGCATATCAAGCATGGAACCTCCTTGCATCTGCATTCAAAGGTACCAACAGAGTCAAAACGGTAAGACTCCAAACCCTTCGACTTCAGTTTGAAAGTCTTAAAATGAAGGAACTGAAACTGTAGATTAGTTCATGACTATGGTTTTGGGCATTGTAACTCAATTCCAAATATATGGCAAAGCCTTGCAACAACAGGTTGTTGTCCAAAATATTCCTAGATGTCTCACTAAGAAGTTTGCTATGGTTGTCACTGCTATAGAAGAATCTAAATATATGTCCAAATTTACCCTAGAAGAGTTGGCAGGGTCCCTTCTGTCCCACGAAGCTCGACTCAGTCAAAAAGAATATTCTATGTCAAATGCATTCAACACTTAGGCTTCTCTCGGCAGTGGTCAAGGAAGAGGAGGTAGAGGACGAGGAAGAAGATGAAGAATTTATTATTCTACAGTGTCATGTACCCACCTGCTGACCCAATGCAAGGCAGGAAACATGATGCCAATACTCAGGGCTTTCACATGATCTCAGCCCATTGTTAGATTCATATAAATAATAAATGGGTGTGCAGATATAAAACAACCAATTATGCACAGCGGAAACAACATTCACACACTCTTCATATGCATTCAACATATCAATTTCAATCATTGATAAACATTTTCAGAAGTAATTACATAGACAGAAACACTTATCTTTATTGCAATCGTCCCCAAGCAACTAGCTATGTCGCTGCAACGTTCCACCCAGCCATAGGCTCTTCGAAAGCTTGTACTGAGTCTGTCCGAAGGCCACCCCCGAGCTGGGCATGACTTTCACAAGGACAAAGGGGACATTCACGCTCACACACAGTCTATTAACCATTTTATTTTAGCCAAGCCAGTCTAACTGGGTTTATCAGGCTGCACTTGCACAATGGATGCTCATTCCCAATCTCAAGCCAGAACCAGGGATTACCCATCACCCATGCCCATCATACTCTTCTTTCTCACAGCAAAAACGATTATTGACAGGGTTACACATTACAACAGAGGTGTTCACAAAACAGGGTCCACATTGGTTCTCCCAACTCGTGGTTCACCCAAACGAACTGTGGAATTTCGATTTCAACCCCAGGGAGCAAAACCGATTCCTCTCCACTGGTTAGGATCCCTTCCAATGGCCTAAACGACCCCCAGGAAGACCCAAAACGTTCTCCTCTCTTTCCCCACGGTTAACCAACATAAAAACGCCCCTTCCCAGCTAAAAGATGGAGGGAGACACAGAAAAACGAGGGAGAAAAACGCCCAGGCAGCTTGAGCTGCGTGAGAGAGCAAGGCCATGGTGAATAATGGCTTGGGCAGCCATTTCGTGGCTCTCTTCTTGCCCCAAGAGGCCAACACGTTTTTCCATGAAGGGTGGCTTGCCCATACCCGATTTTGGACAGCCATACCTCCCCATTCCCAAGGCATTAACTTCCCCAACCAATTCTTGGGAGAAATCAATGGTTGGGTACAAAAGTCAACATGAGTAGTTGAGGGTTTGATGGGTTCTCTCATTGACACTTGGCTTGACTCTAGTGGCTCAAGGGTTTGAATGTTTTTCCCTCCCAATTCCTTGTGAAATCATGCCCCCATCTCTTTGTTGCATTGCATAGCTAGTTGTGGGTATTTTTAATAAAAGGAACATTACATGATATTTGAATTTCCACTGTGCATTGCTAGCACGCAAACCATATGCATCACGAAATCGATGGCGGGGCCTTGGCCTTGAGCTCCTCACCATGATTTCATAACAATATTACATCATTTATAATGTTAATGCCATAAGTTCAAACTGGGGACATTACATACAGAGGATAGAACTACTCATGAACACTCAGATCACGATGAGCACTCTCATAACTCTCCGAACCAAAGAGGGAGAGACAAGAGATGGAATAATAGGTCCAACATTCAGTGCAACTATTGCAAGAAGTATGGCGACTATGAATGATACTGTAGAAAGAAGAAAGAATACTGGACCAGTGGCAGAGCCCATGTCTCTAATGTTGAAGAAAGCTCATCAGAAGTCATGCTTCTCTCATGCCAAGCGACTGAAGAAGAATATCATTCATATGGATGGTTGTTAGACAGTGGATGCAACAATTATATGACGGGTAAAAAATCATTATTTTATGATCTAGATTCATGTGTCAATAAAAAAATCAAGGTTGGTTATCACTATCTTGTTATTGCTCAAGGAAAAGGCATTGTTCGTGTTCTTACTAAATAGAATGAAATTAAGTTTATAAATGATGTATTCTATGTTCCTAATCTGAAATTCAATCTAATCAGTGTGGGTTAACTGATTCAGAATAAGTATGACGTCAGGTTTATTGATTCACATTGTGCTATCTATGATAAATCCCCCTATAGAAGACTCTTAGCCGAAGTGGAAATGACCAAGAATAGAATATTCCCACTGAGTCTGAGAAGTGCTAACCTGTCATAGTAATATGCACATACTGTTTCTAGTCTAGATGAAACCTAGTTGTGGCACTATAGATATGGTCATCTACCCTTTCAGATTCTTAGTCATCTGCAAAAATAGTCCATGTTTAAGGGGTTTCCAGTTCTGAATGAACAGTCCAGTTCTTATGAAGACTGTATTTTAGTGAAACATCTAAGGGAAAATTTCCCCACATCCACATCTCAAGCCAAAGTACAGCTTGAGTTAGTACACACAGACATATGTGGACCCATGCAAAATCAATCCATAGGAGGTAGTCTTTATTTCCTAACATTTATTGATAATTATAGTGGGAAAGTGTGTATCTACTTTCTCATAAATAAATCAGATGCCTTCTCCAAATTCAAATATTTGAAGGCATTTATTGAAAAAATTCATGTAAAACCATCAGAGTACTCAGGTCAGATGGTGGAGGTGAAAATCAGTCACATGATTTGGCAGAATTATGTAAAGAGCATGGCATCCAGCACCAGGTCACTATCATATACACTCCATAGCAAAATGGAGTTGGTGAACGGAAGAATCAAACCATCATGAACATGAACCAAAGTATGTTTTCATATAAGAAGCTATCAAATAATTATTGGGCTGAAGCTGTTGCATGTTTAGTTTACTTACTAAAGATATCTCCCACAGTAAGTGTTAAATATAAGATTCTTGAAGAAGCATGGAGTGGCACTAAGGTTAGTGTTTCACATCTCAGAGTATTTGGATGTGTGGCGTTTGCACACATACCTGATGAATTAAGGAAGAAGCTGGATAAGAAAAGTGAAAAGTGCATCTTCAGTGGTTACAGTGAACATCACAAGGCTTACATATTATATAATCATGTCACCAAAAAGGTTGTGGTGAGCAGAGATGTTAAATTCCTTGAAGACAAATGTTAGAGTGATACAATAGATATTCAACAGAAATACAGTCGAGTACCACCAGATCCACTCAAAATTACCAGACTGAAGGTATAGCACCAACAACGACAAGAAGCAACACTAGTAGATAGTCCACCAAAGAACCAAAGAACCAGAAGCTTAAGGGCTCAAGTTATATGAGCATACTCCTATTATTGATGAGCAATTACAATATGCTTTATTTTCTCGATGAAGCAGTAAAATATCTACAGTGGGTACACGCAATGAATGAAGAAATTGATTCTATTGAAAGGAACCATACTTGGGATCTTGTTCATCTCCCATAAGACAAAAACAATATTGGAGTAAAATTGGTCTATAAGACCAAACTCAATGAAAAAGAAGAGATAGAGAAGCACAAAGCAAGGTTGGTTGCAAAATGATTTGCTCAACAATATGGTGTAGACTATGATGAAACCTTTGCTCCAGTAGTAAGGATGGACACCATCAAAGCTGTAGTTGCAATAGTAACTCAAAACAAGTGGCATGTTTATCAAATGGATGTGAAATCTTCCTTTATCAATGGAATACTTGAAGAAGAATTCTATGTAGACCACCCACCTGGTTATGTTGTCAAAGGTCAAGAACAAAAGGTATGCAAGCTCAAAAATGCCTTGCATGGTCTAAAACAAGCTCCACAAGCTTGGTACAACAGAATTGATTCTTACCTCATCGACAATGGGTTCAACAGGAGCAACAATCAACCCACTTTGTATGTCAAAAGAAATCAGCAAGGTAACATTATGATTGTATGTATTTATGTTGATGATATGATTTATACTGGAAATCTGATGCTAGAAGAATTTAAGACAGACATGAAAAAGGAGTTTGAAATGAATAATCTTGGTCTCCTGAAGTACTTCCTTGGTCTGGAAGTTGACCAAAGTGAAAATGGCATTTTCAACTATAGCATAAGTATGCTACACACATTTTGCAGAGATTCAGAATGGATAAATGCAAACCATCAAAAACCCCCATTGCTATAGGAACCAAGTTAAGCAATAATGATGAAGGACCAACAGTAAAATATACAATTTACAAAATATTTGTAGGCAGTTTAATGTATTTGACTCCAACTAGACCTAGTTTGATGTATGCTCTGAGCACAATCTCTAGATTTATGGAGTCTCCCAAATACTCTCACTCGAAGGTTGGTAAAAGAATTCTAAGATATGTTGAAGGCACAATTGGTTACATGGACTTTGGTACTCTAATTTACCCAGACAATACTCTTAGAGGGTACACTCACAGTGATTTTGCAGGCAATATTGATGATAGGAAAAGCACATCTCGCTATGCTTTCGATTTTGGTACTAGTCTGATTTCATGTGCTTCTCAGAAACAACCCATTATTAGTATGTATTCTACAAAAGCGAAATATCTAGCAGCAACTACATCAGCATGCCACACAATTTGGATAAGAAGACTTTTGAAGGATATGGGACACACATAAAAAGAACCAACAACTATTTATTGTGACAATAGTTCTACCATACATTTGTCCAAACATAATGTGTTTCATAGAAAGAGTAAACACATTGGCACTCGCTATCACTTTACACGTGAATTAGTCAATAATGGAGAGATTACTTTGATGTTTTGTGGCTCTAAGGAGCAATTGGCTCATATGTTTACCAAGCCTTTGGGAACATCTGCATTTGAGTTTCAGAGAAAACACTTAGGCATTGATAGTGGTGAAAAGACTATTCCATTTTGAGATTAAGGGTGTGTGTTAAGAATTGTAATCTCAATGGTCAGGTTAATTAGTTGAGTTATTAGATGGTTATAGTTTGACTAGGACACTTACCTGTCCCATTGTATTTCTTATCTCATAGTATTGGACAGTAGTATTGTTGTGATGTAATCCTATATAATCGCATGGTTAATAAGAAGAAGGAAATGAATATGCCCACTTGTGTTCCATTCTTTTATGTCCTCATATTTTAACAAAAATGCCTCTTTTGATAACTTATGTGCAAGAGTGTTGAGCTCCCTATAAATATATTCGATGTACCAACTGGATAGAGAGGAGAAAAATGACTCGATGTGTAGACACCAGTGTTGTAAAGAGAGCAAGTGGCCAAATAATCTCAATGTATCTCAACCAACTATGGAGTGGCCAAATAATCTCAATATATCCAAACCAACTATGGAGGCTATCTTAAGAGTACACCATAGACCAAGAAATTCAGCCATTGTGTTTGTACCCCTACCAATGTTTAGCTTTAGCTTGAAGATATCGGATTTGTTAAGGATGAGATAAACTCCAGCTGCACAAGTGCCATTCCTAGCCGCACCATCAAAATAAGCAGTAGGTAGATAGCTTTTCGAATAGCATTGATAAGATGTCCAAGTTTCCTGGGATAAACTTGATTTGAGTAAGAGTGAAACATACCCATTGCTTTCGCTGCAATCTGTATTGGAATAGACTTTTTATCTTCAAATAATAAATGATTCGTCGCTTTCCAAATTAACCACACAATAAATGCAGGAAGCGTTTTGTAATTTTTGTGATCTTTAATCCACAAAGATAACGAAGTGTCCAGATCGTTTTTTCCCAGGAAAATCTGTGACCAAATAGATTTGGAGAAAGAATGGATTACAAAGAGATGATTTACTGTCTCATCTTCCTTTATGCGTAAATGCCAAATACCAGGACCTATCCAACCTCTTCGTTTTAAGTTATTCCAGGTTAATATGCGATCTCCAATGTTAACCAAAGGAAGCATTTAACTTTTTGTGGGATATGCCCTTTCCAGATTTTAACCACCCACCATTTTTGAGAGATAGAGACTTGGTTTTCCACCATAACTGAATAAGTAGCTCTTGCAGATATTGAGCCACATTCAAAATTCGAAGACCAACCTAGTTTATCAGCATTGTTTGATAATCTGACACTAGCTAGGTTAAGTCTGGATATATAATAATTCCATTCGATTTCCCAAGTCCCTCTTATACCAATATCTAAAGCAGATAGCCAATAATTATTTGAATTATGTAACCAAAACGGCCTGCGAATGCGATTAAGTGTCTAGAAACCACAATGAGTAGATAATCCCTGAGGTACTTAGATAAAATGAAATGATCCTCATTTCCAATAAAGGGTCAAGGCGGCCAATATAAACATTACGACCATTACCAATGCTCTAAGTTAGATTCTTGCTGAGCCAGGGATATATTTTCATGAACCCGTTCCAGATAATAGAAGAATTCCTTGTTGCTTTCAAAGGATTTCTGATCCACTTTTCCAGATTCACCTTTATATATTTACGGTGGATGATATAAGTCCACATTCCAACACCCAATAAACCACGCCACAGACTTTTTAGACAGAGTGCCATATTGAATCTAAAGAGATTTTTGATGTTCCATTCACCATACTGTTTAGGAATTGATAATTTCTCCCAATTTGCAAGGTGAATCTTGTTGTTAATGGCATTGCCAACTTTAAGATAAAGAGTTAATAATAGTTTTAGGAATTAAATATAGAGAAAACCAGTAAACTCATATTCATATGAGGGTCGCTTTCAACAAAGTTCATCTACCCCATCATTACTTATGATCCATGCATGAGCTACTAGTTATAGAAGCATTAACTACAACTTATTTTAATTTTAATTTTTTTATAATTGTTGATTTTGAATTTTGAATGAAGACCCTAAAATCAATTGGAGGAGTAATTGTCCTATCCTCCTTCAATCTAGGAAAAAAAGCATAAATAGTAGTTTACCCCAAATTCTAAGATATATACACCTATGATGTCTATGTAATTATGTCTTGAAACTAGCAAATTTTGTTTTCATCTAACTTTTCTTCTTCTAAATAGTATTAAAGTTTTTTCTATTATTTATATAATTATAATAAAAAATTGTATCTTAGTATTATAAAATTTTCTATCATTCACATAATTATAATAAAAAAATTGTATTGTTTTTCAGTTTGGTACTTTTCAATTTCCATTACAGCAATTTGTTCTAAGTTCTTTAACCTAAAATTATCCTCCATTTTGATAAAAGAGAGCTCCTATCTGAGTTTCCACGTCTTTTAAATCCTTATCCAGATTCTTACACTTATTGGAAGCCCAGAGTTTCATTCAATGATGCTTCAAGCTGAATGTTTGTTGTGTTCCTTGAAGGTTCATGAAACCCTACCCATTCAACTCTTACAATATTTAGGCAATGGGCATCTTGGTCAATGACGCTTCAAGTTGAATGTTTGTTGTGTTCCTTGAAGGTTCATGAAACCCTTTTCATTCAACTCTTACAATATCTTTTCCTCTATCTAATCTCCAACATGTTTAACAGCGTTATAGACAGTGTGATTGATTGATTGATAGATAAATAAATAGAGAGAGATAGATAGATAGCTTGCTTGCTTTTATGAATCTGGATTTTAAACTTTCCTCTAGCTAGCTAACTAACTAACTTTTATGGATCTGGATTTTAGACTTTCCTTAGATTAGCGAACTTGAATGCCTGAAATCTCAGGCAAGTCTTATGAAAATCAGGCAAGTCTTATGAAAATCACTTTGATTCTATCCGGTAATCGGTTTTCTCATAATATGTTCCACGAGATTCTATCCGGTAATTTCTATTTGATGTTAACGTATTCAAATTATCATTATCAAAACCTAAAATGCATGGCTTTTCTCATTTAAAGATACTAATTCCGTTTTGAAGATCTTAAATTAGTACAATATGTGACAACCAATTGACCACAGTTATGGTGTACAAGTTTTCTCCAACTAATTTTAGTTGAAACAAATTAGCAATAATAGGATGTAGCATTTTTTGTGTAGTTGTAGGAACAATTTAGCAATAATAGGATGTAACATTTTTTATGCAGTTGTGGGACGGATAGTTTAAACGCTATTAATGGAGGTAGATTTTTGAGTCACGGTTGTGTAATTCTTCAAGATTGAGCAATAAGATACCAATTCCTCTTGCATGGATGTTTGGGTTTTATCATGTAAATATGTAAATATTGTGTGTTTTGGTTTTTATCTTTAATTGGCATAAAATACAAATTTATTTAATTTCACGAAATTAATTTAAGAGAAAAAGAACTTAAATTAGCCTTATTAAATTATTTTTTTTAACCCATTTTAACTATTGGAGCAACTTGTTCTATAGTCCATTATGGGAAGATCTTGCCATGTAAGTTATGACAAGTTAAGGTAACATAACCATTATATTACCAAAAATAAAAAGTAATTAAAAAAATTCATATAGCTCATAAAATAAAAAATTAAAAAAATTTATATAGCTCATAAAATTAAAAATTAAAAAAGGTAATTAAAAAAATCTATGCCATCATATAAAATAAAAAAATCAAAACTTAAACCTGGATTTATCAAGCAAGAGAGGTATCAAGTTTCTTGAGCTTAAGATTAAAATAAATTACACCTCATGAAATTGGATCCCTCTCGGTGTCCTGAAATCCGGGTTTAAGATGAATCTATGCCGATATTAGACATTTTAGTTTCTTTTATCTTTATTGCAACTTGTTTCGACATATGATTATGTTTTATGTTCATTATAAGAATCAATTGGTATGTGATTTAGTTGAATATTTAGTGTATACATGTTTTTGTGTGAGAAAACTCTTCTTGAAATGTTCAAACCTTTATAATTTATATATTTTAAAGTTTTACATGGCGTTGAATCTATCCATCTCCATATAGTTTCTTATTATCTATTATCTATTGATGTTCCAATAATCATGTGGCCTTATTTCAACCTCGAAGGAAGAGAAACAATGAGATTCTCATGGGGACTTGATTGCTGCACTAACATATGTTAAGATGTATGCTTTATAATGCAAATGAGAAAATGTATTGATAATGGCAATTTCTCGATTAATGGTCTTTGAAGACTCACTCTTGGTGATCAAAGTGCTACGTAATGGATTCTCTCAATCTCAAAGGATTAAAAATCAAATTATCTCCATGGTGGAGTGAAATATGAAGCAAATTAGAAACTTATCATTCTGGCATATTTGTTTAAGTAACAACAGTGATGCTAATAAATTGGCCAATGAAGTTGCTCTTTTAGATAAAGGAGTTATCACGATAAATAATGGTCCACCTCAGCATAGGTGGATACCCTAGTGTATAGAAAAAATATGAATCAAGCCCCCTATTATTTGTTTTACAAATAAGACCAAAGATAACAAATCAATTAACATTTGATAATTTAGAAAATGATGTGTGCATGGGGTGTGAGAGGTACATGGAAGAGCACATGCCTGAATTGATACCACACTATCGTCATTTAATTCACACCCCTGTGGAACTATTTCTCAGCATGATCTCCTCTTTTCATCTATTGCAAAATCTGGTCCACATGCTCGAGTATTATGAAGTACGGTGCAGAGATGATATGTGAGGATGGGATAAATCTTGTCTATGGGATGTCATTGGTCATTGTCATGGTGGACTACTTGTAATAAGATTGTGACTTCCTTTGGTGTCGAGGTGCAAGAAACAATGAAGTGTTTGGTGGGAAAATTGTACTAGGAGTAGGAATGAGTTTGAAGATGGTGATTTTTGAAAAGGAGGGTGTGGCCTTTTATTCTAATTGTGTAAGGTGGACAATGAGCATGATCAGGTAATTGGGTAATACTAAGAAATCCTTTGCGAGAGATAGTGACATTGGGGTTCTCATCTTGAAGATGGAGAATAATATGGAGAGTGGTTGTGGAGGGGTGAATGACATGTAGAGCACACTGGGGGGATTTGTAGTCTAAAGAAGATTGTGCAATCCATTGCAAGAAAATTGGAATGAATCGAGCAAATTATGGAATGATTAAGATGCCATATGGAGTTAGAGGAGCAAATTTGGCAAATGCTAGATAGATGGGTTACTGAGCAGGGAGAGTAACTGATGCAACTGGTTTTAAACAAATACCATCATCATGCATGCATTTAGGAGTTTGCCCATGGAAATGTAACATCCCATAAAAATACCAAAATTTAAAATTTTTTAAAATAACAATAATTATCGAAGTTGTTAATGCAGAACATATACTATAATTAAATTTCTTAACTAGGATAATTAATAACGATGACACGTCTCATAATAAAAATATGATGTAGTTGTATTTTCTATTTCAGATTTAAATGGATGCTAAACTCCTTAACGAAAGATCTTTTATGATTATGCACAAGAATACAATTTTCAGATTTGCTTAAGTTCTAAATGCGATTACATGTTGTACATAGGTTGTATTATTATGATTTTCTTGACGATGTGCTGACAGTTTGTTTGTATGATGATGAAGGGGTCCTACGAGGTACCCTGGGGTTTACTTAGATACGTTTAGCTAACGCATTTGAATCCTGTTTCCATGTGCAGACCACAGGTAATCATTTCTACGACAAACATGTGTTAAGAGTACATGTGTCTTTCAATTCATCATCAATGTTATATTAAAATGCTAAGTACTTCCTTGTGAAACAAATTACTGGAGGTATGGATATTTTGGTTCCAATTCTAGTTTACGTGCTCGCTTACAAACTCTTCAGTGTTATAAATTCGCGTCATTCATTTGTTTTTATAATTCTATGTTTATTATCATATGACTATTGTCATTAATATCAAAGTAGCGATACTGATGTCCATTGGTAATTCTATTAGAAAGCTTGTAGAATTAGAGTTTATACTATTGAACTATCATTATATTTTGCATCTACAGAACTTAGACTATCCTAAGTCCCAAATTTATCATTTGATTATCATTACATAGTTAATATATGAAAAGTATAGTGACTAGTGCTTGTGCTATGAACTTAGCATTAGAGTGTATATCGTCACCACTTAAACTATACCTATAGTATTACATTTATCATTAGATTTTGGAATACATAGCTAACATAGGAATTACATATTGTGAATGTAGTGTTTATGCTATGAGCTTAGCATTATAATGTGTATCACACCATTTATCTATACCTATAGTCTCACACTTATTATTTTGAATTGGAAATACATAGCTAAAGCATGAAACCATATAGACTTTACCTTATATGACTTTACGTATAATATAGGAATGAAAAGTTAATTGGTCTATACTAACTTGTGCATTTTGCACTATACAAAAGCATGTGATATTAATATTGTCATGATGCATGAAAATAACCTTCGGGACTATATGATATGCATACTATGTAACTAACAAAGCAATCATTACGAATGTGACAGGGTTTTAAAGCTCGTACTTAGCATGCTTTTGAACTAGTAAAGATAGGCCTAGCATTAACATTGCTCAGTTGTTCGGTGAGATGGAAGCTTTGTTGGATGGTCTCCACATGATTAAGTTTGCAATAAGCACATTAAAAGGCTGAGTTGTGCCATGCACTATCTCTCGGTCTGCTCACTTGGCCACTTGTTAGATGAAGTAATCAATGCAATATTGATTGCAATCGTTGCTCGATTATCAATGTGCCTTGACTGATAGCTGATCCACCGTTGATCTTCATAAGATCTAGGGCTGAGAACGAAACCCTATTCTCGCGTTGGTAAGTAATGGAATTTGGTTTTCTGGCATTCATTATTGTGTTTAGTGGTAAGGTGGATGAGCCGACCATTTGCTGCAATGTAGGGTTTAGTGGAGTTCTATGAGGAGGGCTCCTTCCTCGGTTTTGAACCTTGGACCTGTGAGAGATAGTTTTAAAAGTTATAGGCTTATGCTCTTTGCATTATAGCCACGATACGCCATTGCAGTGATGGGGATTCTTCTTTCAGTGTATTGAATGTACTTCAAACTGGGGTTTGATCCTCCAGTTTGTGAAATGGTCTTCTGTGTTTAGCTCGTGGTTGCTGTCAAATGCCATCATGCTTCATCATTTTGTTGGTGTAGTGTGTCAATGTTCAGGAGCTTCGTTTCTAAGGGTAAGTGTTTTATAATAGTGAATGCAATACTATGATGCCTATTTTTATATTCGCATTTTCTTGTTTTAACCCTTCAAACTGTGTTTTGGCAGGTACCCACTTCGTAGGAGGTTGCTAAGCAAAAGATTTGGAATGGAGATAATACATCCACTTCCTCGTAAGCCCCAGTGGTTCTTGAAACCTCATAGGTGCCTTTGGCATGGTTTTGTTGGTGATTACTATGTGCCGAGAGTTGGAAATACTCAATCGTGTTGGAGTAATGGCTGAGTGTTAAGTTCTAATGTTTTTAATTTGATAAATGTTGTTGAGAGGATAACCCTCTGTTGTTTAAGTTGCTATTCAGCTCTATGATGCCTGGCTATGTCATTTGAAAAGAACTTCAAACTCGTGTTTGTACAGCTATATGTTAAGGGTAAAACCTTGTGTAGTTTCTGGATCCTTGACCTCGTTTTAATGTTTTTGGTTGATAAAGGGTAAACCCTGTGTACTATTTGGAACCTTAACAGGTCCGTAATGTAAACTCTGTTATAATTTTTTGAATGGTAAACCAAGAGCCAAGGGTTCACTTACACTTTTAAAACAATGGCTCATTTGTAATGAAGTGCTGTGTTTTAAAGTAATGGTTGAGAAAATGTGTAAATAACTGTTAATGTGGTGCCGAACAACTATAGTTTTCTTTGGCCGAGAGTTATGGTTTGCATAACTGTAAATAGATAGTTCCTGTACTTCGTTATCGTTGTTGATATTTATGTTTTGGAATCGTGATAAGTTAAAGTTCAGTCTATTATGTGTTCTCTAAATGGCTATTCCACAGTGTTCGATTTTGTTTCATGAATGAAACCCTACCTATAGCTTTCATTGCCAATCTTGCTTGCACTGAGCTTTTGTATCCGAGACTGGGCCTTAACCTGTGTATGAAATGGTTTCGACACTGTGTATGTTTCTAGTTAGGGTTGTAAGTTATTGTGAGACATTGATATTGAATCATGTTTTGTGCTAAGTGATGCTTAATGTCTTGTTAGTAGTCTTGATATGTTTAAAAGATGGTATGGTTATAAAAATGTTAGCTAGGGTTTGAAAATTCATATCTACTATTACCTAAGAATAAACGTTTAATGTTTGCCATGAATGGCTTGATGAGAAGTTTATGAACTGTGTACTAAATAAACATTTAGATTCTAGGGTTTGTAATATCTTAGGGTTTTGATACTATAATAAAAGAAATATTTATATCTAATATTGAAATCTATACTAATATAGATGTGATAATAGTGATGAAAATATTAATAAGTGTTTTACCTATCAGCTATAAATAATACTCTGTTATAGAGAATAGTTTTGCAGCTGTTATATAAATCTTAGAGTATGAAGTGCTTGACAACATGAAATCTATAATATTGAAATACATACTGTTACTTATCTGAAATAGATGGAGATGAACTGAAAAGTATGGATCTGTGCAGAAACAAAATGTGTTTTTCTTTTATTTAAGAAATAGATGAATGCTATGCATCTGTTTATACTATACTGTAATATATTATGCATTTAAAAATATGACCTAATTTAACAAGAACACTACTGTATTCATCTTTTCATTCAATAGCATTCTATCTATCACTCATCTCTATTAATTTTGCTTTTCTATACTAGAGTACTATACAAATAATAGTATGGGAAAAATACAGAAAAGAATTTAATCATTCATTTAAAATACTTAATCATTCTTAAAACAAATCATCTTTGACTCAGAAAATGAATTAGTTCTTTCTGTATAACTGCAAATAATAATTCTACCATGCAGAAAACATTTAACTATAAACAAAAGTAAGAAAAGTAGAACTTGGTTGACTGTAAGAGAAACACATAGCCCAAGGAACCTGTTCCACCCAACCTATTCCCGAAGATAGCCAAGTTACTTGCCTTAGGACCCCCGAGCCTATTCACTGAACCACCAGGAGGAAGATTCTGTAGAAGCCTTAGTACATCAACTTGCAGTAGAATATAGCTTATCCAGTCATAAAGACTCAGCAGTCAAAGAGACGTGCACCAACACCTCTAGTTTTCCTTCTCAGTATCACTAGCAGACTCACAATTGCACTCTCACATAGCCTCCCTATTCAAATCTCTCAGTGATCACCTGATGCACTTGAGGAATATTTCTACACAAAATATTGTAGGCTTCCTGCCCAATTTGAATTGCCTTATCTAGGCTACCTAGGCCTTTTAGTGGTTAACTGGTCATTAATGAGATGACTGCTCTCTTCCACCCACCTGGGGGATAATGCCACAAATTTAGGGGTAGTTGTCCCATAACCAACAACTAGTGGTGGAGTGCAAATGCTGCCATATGTCCCATACCTTCTAACAACATCCATTCCTCCTAGTGGGTCAGTGAACACTCATTTAACAGTTCCCTTGAGTGTTTGTCTCCTATTTTAATTTATTAAATAATAATAATCAGTAATTACAATCATCCTTAACCAAACTTGGTCATAATTACAAAAATTTGTAATTATAATTTAACATAAAGTGTTTTGCAAATAAAATAATATTCTCAAAATTTGGGTAGGTGATAGGAAAGCAATCAAATGCGGGCAAGTTTTCAAGTTTAAATGTAATGGAGATGGACACTATCCAGTAGGAGACCTTGCTTAGGTTTGAAGATTCACGCTTCCTTATTTATAAGGATGAGGCAGACACCCGAAATGTTTGAGCTTCTATGGGTCTATTAGTTCTATGTTCTTTCTATACATAATATTGTTATAAGGGTGTGTGCAAGTTAATGAGGGTCTCTTTTGACACGGTAGATGCAATAGAAAACTGAAAAAATAGACATCAATCAACTTACATGTATTTTTTGAGACACATACACAATGAATCTTGCGATGAGTAAAAAATATGAAGAGTGGAAATTGAATGACATTTCCGAATATATAATTTTTTTCTATTGAAAATTTTCTTAACTATCTAAAGTTTGATCCTTTTTAACATGCACTTTTTATTTTTTGGACAAATTATAAGGTATATGTTTTTGTGGGTGCAGTCTTTGAGTGCCTAAATGATCGAATCAACTTATGAAAACTGGTAGACATATAGAGAACAAGTAGTACTAGTGCACCGCTATCCCCCCCAAAAAAAAATTAATATTCTCTATTTTTTTTAATTATCTAAGTGATCGAACCTTGAAAAAAGTATGCCAATTGTGGGTGCATCCTTTGAAGGTATTAATGCAATTATTTTGAAACCGTTTTTTAATAACATGTAGAGGTCGGTGTCCTTTAGTGCACCATACAATTTGTTTTCAAAATGGTTGAGAAACATAAGAGTTATGGACAAAACACTAACAATGTGTTTTTTGAGTTGAGTCATGACACAAGAAAAATAAGAAAAAATAGAAATATATATATATATATATTCTTTTTAAAAATTACATATTTGGAATATGCAAAAAAAATTCTCTCAGTGTCTAAAATTTCATAAAAAATGATGTGTGTAGCATACTGTAACCAACGGCTAAACACGGGCACACTTAACAAATTGGATACAATGCTCAATTAGCCATGGTATATCATACTGCAAAGCACATGCATGGTAAAGCAGAAGCAAATTATGAAGCAAACACATATGAATACAAATGCCATGGTAGCTCTTGTGGAGGTTTGGGCATAGTGCTAAGTAACACATATACATTTTATTTAAATTTAAATTTTAAATCCCACCAAAACAAAACGAGTGCGCATTTTGTAACACTATAATTTTATTTTTTGCGTATTATAACATTAAAAATATTTTTTGGTGCTAAGGAGTTAGAGGTAGAGAAGGGGGGGGGGGGGGGGGTTTGTAATCCTATAATTTTATTGTTTGTCGATTATAACATTAAACATAAATCTTGGTGGTAAGGGGTTAGAGGTAGAGAAGGGGGGGGGAGGGGGGGTGGTAAGAAGTTAGAGGTAGAAAACGTGGAGTGGGGGGTGGTAAGGGGTTAGAGGTAGAGAAGGGGGCGGAGTGGGGGGGGTGGTAAGGGGTTAGAGGTATAGAAATGGGGGGGGGTGTTAATGGGTTAGAGAGAAACGAAGAGAGACAGGTTAAGGGAGAGACAGTGGGGGTGGTAAGGGGTTAGTGGTAGAGTGAGAGGGGGATGTTCCATGGATTCCAAATATAGCCAACCTAAGGCTTCAAATATCACCAATATAGGGCTTCAAGGTGATAACCATGAGGCAATAAATGCTGTATTGTTTCTAATTTGATGCACACAATCCAATGGGAAATGGATGCATAATTTATCACTAGAAGGGTGTGATAACTCCCTCCAAACAATGTCACTAGCACAAATCCACGAAACCTGATAAGGGTGGGAAACAAATTTTAAAATACAACCAAGACAATATGTGTGTCTATCTTTTTCCTAAATTAGATATTAGTACAAATATATAACCCTCTGGTTTTCTTTCATGTTTTGAATGGAAATTTATTGTTTTCATTGTAGGTATTGGATTTAAGAGTGTTTGCTTAGTCACAAGCCAGCCTTGCATTTTTAGAAATGGATATAGGATAAGATTCAATAACCCCCCGATGTTAAGACTTGATATATTATTCCCGAATGGATAGAAGATAGGCCATGCACAACACAACTCAAAGAAATTAATGGATTCCAAATTACCAATACTATTATAGTTCTACCCCTATGTCCTAAAAAGGTTGAAGCTATAAAGCAACAACTCTCTAGTATTCATCCTAGAGTTCTTTTTTTTATGTCTAAGATAAATAAGCTCTGAGTTTGTGAGATGGAACATATGGATCTTAACAGTATTTATACAATCTCTATTTTACGAGAAACTGATCTTATAACTTCTTGGAGCAATGAAAGTGAATCCTTCATTTTGCATTTGTTAGCAAAATAAGATCAAATTTCGATGACATAATATAGTTATTACATTTGAAGGCAGTTGTTTCCTGTGAAAGAGAAGTGTAGGGTTGAGTCGAGGAAAGATGTCTAAAAATGGGCTATTACATTAGCTTTTCCATTAGGCAAACGAATTACATTAGGAGATATGGTGGCCAAGAGGAATCCAATATGTTTTTCTTCCCATAGAAATGGTAACCGTATTTCCATTTAATATAGGAAGATTTAAAATACATGTAACAAGAGTTTTATAATAGCTTTATTTTTTGGGCATGGTTAATGTGTCTGACAATTGGTATTCTCCTCGTATTTGGTCATTTGGTTGGTTGAAAGGCCTGCTTGAAAATCTCTACATTGAAAATTTGTATTTCTTTGCTGAAAATTGAAAGGGACTTTTAAGTCACTTGCAAAATGCTCAATTGTTGTGGCATATATTCGTAAGGATTTTATGGTGAGGAACATGGCTTCAGTATTGATCGAATCAAGCATGACTGATAAGGATTTTATGGTGAGGAACATGGCTTCAGTATTGATCGAATCAAGCATGACTGATAAGGATTTGCAATGTTTGAAGAGAATTGATACTCGTGGTGTACTAAAGGGGGTTAATCCAACATTAGTTGTAGCGAAATGAAAAAGTGGAGAAAAGAAGGTAAGGATATTGATATGGGTTGGGAGAGAACTGATGGTTTCGCATATGGAGTTAGGGTCAAGCAAGTAAAGTCATATGCTTCCTTTATGGTTGAATCATTTGAAAAGAGGTATGGAACTGTAGTCAATGAAGTTTCTTTCAAACTTTGTATTGATTTTCGCATACATTATGATCGAGGTGGGAAGGTATGTGATATATTATTTGAGTTACTAGAAGACAATGGATTGATGTCTTGTGTAAGACTTGGAAAATGGGATGTAAAGGAAGAATATAGACAAGTTTTAGTACATGCTGCTGATCCTGAAAATGTAGAGAACTTAATGAAACAGATAAATAAGTTTTCACAAGATGGCATCAATATGGTAGATGAAAGGGTTGTGAAAATTAATTTGTTTGATTGTTATGATCTAGTGGCCAAATGTATTTTAGTATGCAATAATAGTGTTTCTCCATTGGGAAATAATTTTTGTCCTTGGTGCGCATGCCATAAAAAAGCGATACACATGGTTACAGATGAAATCAACATTGAAGAAGGAGATACTATCACTGGTGTTTCTAAATGTTATGCAATGTCAACATAATTGTTCCTTGTAAGCTATGCAAATTTATTACAAGTTTCGGAATTTATGTTTATATCTTGGCAAAACATTGTTAATCTAACTGTGTTCTTGAACTTCACTATAGGAGTTGAATCTCACTTTGGAAGCAAGCAAAGGATGGGAAGAAAATTTAGATGAGGATATTATAAACATTCAACCAACCTTATCTGGTAGAAAGATGACTATTTTGAAGAACTATCCAATTGTTAGTAGAAATGATGAAAAGTTACACACTTTCATGATTAGTTCTTAACTAATAATTAAGCTTCTTAGTATTTCACTAATTCCTATATTCAAAAACATTTGGTGCCAATTACATTTGACTCCTAGATCAATGGACAAACTTGTATAGTGTTCTCGCCATGCTGGGATCAAAACAATTTTGAAGATTTTTCGTGAAATTCAAAGAATTGCACAAGATTATGACAAGGTTCATCCAACTAGAGGCATGGAGAAGAACAAATTTGTTCAAATTTGGGAAGAGATGGAGAAAATTGGTGTTCCATGTAAGCCACGAGAACCATAACATCACAAAATGAAACAATACAATGATCTTAACTATCGGAAATCAGATGGATCATGATCAGACAAGATCCTCATTCGACATGACAGAATTTTAAAGGTTTAATAATTATGTTAACATATCAATTATTTTTTATGTGGGCCTTGACTAATAATAAATGATGTTGTTATTATGTTTTGACTATTGTTGAATGGCTTTAAGTGTTATTTACTTTGAACATAAAACTTAGTATTTATTCATATGCATTGAAACTTATGTATTGTTTCTAGGTTAGTGAAGGCCTACCAGATGAAGAGAAGAATAACAAGTTGGTGAGGATGTGGAAGTGTTATAAAGAATTCCACATGTTGCAACTACAAGGGTGTAAGGGGCATGATGTATATGCATATGAGAAAAGGTATGTAGGTTTCATCATATTATCTATTTTGAATGGTGGTATCATTTCATTCATGATAAACATTTTGAGCCACTATCATTGCAGGATTGGCTTTCTTGCAAGTGAGTTGCTTTGATTGTGTTCTTGTTGTTTAGGATATGAGATGGTTCCTTATATGCATGTCCAAGGGGCCCATGCGCTTGAGATGACACATTCTATTTATCCTTATACATTGGGACACTTAAGGAATGAAGTAATGGAGCGTAAGCATATAGAAACGAAAAATTTGAATAACAACCAAGGAGGAGGAAGAGAAGTCCATAAGGACAATAGAAGCACATTTGAACATGATAGAATGTGTCTTGTAAATGATATGAGAGAACAATTTTTCAAGCTTGTTATGAGATCAAAAGGTACTTCCCCAAAGTTTAGACAAAGAAGATTGTCGCTTTCAAATATTAGAATTCAACTTCGTGTTGAATATGATAAGTCAAGAAATCAATCGAATCAGGAAATTGCAACACAATTTGCATCACGTTTCCCTGATGTCACTTGTCAACAAGTGGAACAACTATTTAACTCATGGGAAAAACAATATAAGAAATCATTGATTGCACCACCAACAATAAGTTTTTCCTATTTTTAAATGTTATCTAGTTTGATTTTCATTTTATAGTGTGAGGAGTCATAATGTGTGTGTTTAATTATTAATATGTCCTCCCAATTCATAACTATCTTCCGAGATCAAAACCAATCAACAAATATGGAGAAGAGGCTTATCGTGAATCACATCGCTTTGGAATGCACAAGGAAAAAAATGGTGTGAAAACCAAAAAGCAACAATCTATCTTTCCCTCCAATAGTGAGTATTATATTCATTTAATTCATTACATATCAGCATGTTGATTTGTGGTTGAAGGTACAACTTTTTCTTGAACTCTAACTTTCTCCACCTCATTCATCACAGGAAATGAGGCAAGCCAGTGTGATCAAACACAACAAATGCAAGGCGAAGTTGATTCTAATACACTAATGATGAATGGTGAAAATAAAAATAAAACTTTGGGTGTTTCATCCTCGAGAAAAGAGGCATTGGATACTAGTCAAATAGAAGATTTGAATGGAGCAACTACTGTTGATATCCCATTGATGGAATCTATGATTCACAATAGAAGGTGTCTTTCATCCTTGATAAATGGGGAAAAGCAAAGTGCTGAAGAACAAGAAATTCAAAGGATAGATCTTGGCATCCAAGTGATGGAAGCTAACAAACATATTAAAACTGGTGTTGGTAAACCAAGTAAGAGACAATAAAAAAAGAGAAAAGTCCAAAATGATCATAAAGCAACATTGTATGCAAAGTCGTGAAGAATAGAACATTCCTAATGATATGGAATCCTTATGGTATTAATGTATTAAGAGACCTATTTTGACGATATTTTGGAGGTTAGATATATTTTGAAGATTACTGGATATAGTTTTGAAAAGTTCTAATATTGTATGCACCTATAAGCATTGTATTGCCATTTCTCTCTAGAAATAAAAACTTGGAGCTTTTAGAGGAAAGAAATAACCATTTGCTCATATTTCATCATCAATTCATTCTATTATGGTTGCATTCTGTTACATGTGTATTTATAGTTTCTTTTACCCAAGAAAAGAAGAATATAATTGTTATTTCATAGAAATGAAATCGAGCACAACTATCCATTGTTACTGCCAAAATTCACCAAGTCATCATAGCCAATATATGAAAAAGAATATTAAAAATATTTGGTCATTTGAAAATGCTCTAAGAAAATCCTTGAGTATATAAGCAATGGAATATATTTCTATCACTCACTAATGTACAACAATAGAAAAATTACGACAACTAAAAATGCTTTTTCATTATTTGTTGATAAATACAAAACTCCATCATACAAAAATGCATTTTTCATTATCAATTAATAAATACAAGACTCCATCATATAAAAATGCATTTTTCATTATTTGTCGATAAATACAAAATTCCATCATACAAAAATGCATTTTTCATTATCTCCTAATAAATACATATATACAATGATTTATACATGTATAGCATGCTTTTGAGATGGTTACAATCCATCCTCTTGAGCAAAAGACAAATTTGTATGGTCTCTCATTCCTTTCGTAGAAGACTCTGATTATTCTGAAGCTATAGGAGGCACGTTTTGTAATTTGTTTTCAAGTTCTTTAACTTTCTATGTAATGTTTTTTAAATTTCTAAGAAAAGCACTTTTTTCTTCAATCAGTCTGTTCAACATTTCCACATTTTCCTTATACGTCGTTGATTCTTCTTTTTCCTTAACTTCCCATTGTTGTCTCGTATTTTTCAACTGATTGGTAACTTCAACTAATTCAGCTGTCAGTTTCTTTATTTCTTTCTCCTGCTCTTTTTCCCTCAACTCTATCTCATTGGGAATGACAAGAATTGCCATCATCGTAGCAGTTGGACCCTGTAATTCCTTCTGCAAATCAACAATTGTGTATTTTAGTGTTTGAATTTTCATATCGCATCCCAAATGCTAAACTTTTGGGCCTTCGAAGAGTTTTGATTCTATCTCTCTTATTTTTGCATCTTTTTCATCCATCTTCTCTTTCATTTCTTTATATAATGGTGATGAACCAAACACATCACCTAGAGCAATTCATGTAGAATCTTCTCTCGATTTGCTAAGGACTTATTTCTCTCTTCTAAGGACATTGTACTTGTATGTTTTTTTCTTTTTACCCTTACCCTCGTCTCCTTTGGTACCCTTACCTTCACCCTCACCACCTTCTTTATTATCAATTTTTTTCCTCTCCTTTGTTTTTTAAGTTCCATCTATTCAGAGATCCTTTTGAACCTTTTGTCTCTCAGCTTATCAGCTTGCTTAGAAATGGGTGTTCTCAAACTGAAAATTAATGATTCTAATTCTCCAACTTTTTGTTCATGGATTCCCTCCCACTCTTTCATATTCAACTGATATTATTGTATTAATTGTTCCTTTTGTAGTGCCCCTAGACTACTGTACACATTGAGGGCACCTCCTCAGTAACCCGACTGTTTGAAACATTAATAAAATAACTTTTTGATTTTATTTTTGAGTATGTGTATCTAGACAATGGATGTAAATGAATTATTACATGTGTTTAACGATTAACTATCATTATGGAAAATATACTTGTGAATGATGCTTACAACTAGCTATATGGTTGATTATGTGATGAGAATGAAGAAAGTAATTATCGACGAAATGCATATTGGATTAGATGAATGAGTAATGTTTGAGTAAATTATAAATGCTTAATGAAGTAGCATATTTATGAATCAAATGATGATTATTGAGGACAGTACTACTAATATTTGTTTGTGAGAAATGTCTATAGCGACACATGAAACGGTTCATCGACGGACACATAAAGGAATATGAAGGGTCATAGAGTACGGATAAATCACACACGGGGGAGAGCGACGACGATGTCGACTTCTGACGGAGTACCACTCATGAGCAGATAAACACTGATCCGTTTGCTCAAGAGGAAAGCGTGAGGGCATACAAGGTGGGCCACAACGGAGCTAGTCACGTAGGAGTTGGGGGGCGCACAGTGAGAACGGACACACTCCTCAGCGCCATTAGTCCCTAATAGCGTGTAGACGGAGGATAGAAGGTAACGGCTCCTGATATCCCTACATGAAGTTCCCGCAAGTCAAAACGAAAGGATGACGGTAGAAGGACCCGACGATGCGGTACCCTATCGAGAACGGAAAGAGGACGCAAGGACCCAACGATGTGGTACCTTGCCGAGGAATGGAAACTACGGATTGGACCCGACGGAGTGGTACCATGTCGGGGAAAGAAAATTAAGGAACGGGGAAGCCCAATGGCGCGACACCAGGGTCCTAATGAAAATGGTTATTAAACCTAACTACATAAAAACATGTAAGTTTGCACCTAGAACATTACTTAGAAATGCATTTGAGCACTTTAGGCATTTGCACATAAATGATTATTTTGGCATTTAAATAATATTAAATGTTATTTAGACACTTGCACATAAATGAATATTTTTGAACATTTAAAATATTATAAATCTTTATTTTAGGAGCATAGTAGAATCCTAAGCATGGACACCTAGTCAACTCAAAGCTAGGAGTTAAGTAAAATATCTAGAGGACAAACATGAACAAATATAGGAATGTTGGTGCAACTCCTAGAAAAACTAACACATGGATGGGTGAGTATTATTAAATTGGAAATTTAATAAAATATGTATTTATGCATGAAACAACATGTGTCGCATGAAATTTTCCTTTAAAACGAAGGCTTTGGGAATGGATAAAGCATTCAGATCCTAGATGACTATCTTAATTTTGAATTGCCTCATGACTTGCTGCTATTGAGGGTTTGGCTGGAAATATTGGTGGGGGGAATCCCAAGCTCCGTTTCTTGATTATTGTGTGTGAACTCTACGACCCGATTAGCTCGGGGTAGGGAAGTAAAGAGAGTACTTCCGGAGTGGTAGGGTGGTTTAACGAGGTGTCCGGGGAGTCATCAAGCTAAGGGAACTGAATTGACAACGCTGCAACTCGCTCTCACTGGGCACCGATTGTTCCTGAATACCAGGTATGATTAGCTAGTATATTTTGATTACTGCTATATGATCGAATCTGGAAATATGTGAATATAGATCCATTAATTAAGAAGTAAGCAATTTTAATTTGGATGGAATAGATCTGTCTATGATACTTTCTTTGAATGATTTAATTTTGGAGGTCGAAGTACAGCCTGTGCTAAGGAAGGTAAGAATTATTTCTTTTTAGTTCGAGGAGTCGCAACATTTTAAAACGCCGGTCGTAATAGGCCACATCTCTGTCTTCAGCTTTTGGAATTTATTTTAAACCATCCCAATCTGGAGGACTATGCGAAACCTAGCTTGTATTTAATCAGTATGAATTATTTCTCTGTTTAAAAACTTAACTGTCCCTTGTTTTATACCATAGCACTATGTATTTTATTTATAAGATCCGATTTTTTTTTAAATTCAACCTCTTTGTTTCACTCCACATCCTGGGCCTGCGGTTTAGTAATCGGTTCCTGTTAGCATAGAATTATCCACCTGGCTCTCCCAACCGTTAGTTCAAGTTTGATGTTCTCCGCTTTATAATGGATGTCTTTATACTGAGATGAGATCGATGCTGTATCTTTAATAGTTACAGTGCTCGATCGTAAGAACCAGATCGGTTTTAGAATTTATTGCAGTATTCGGTCTTCCTTTTTGGATCGGTATCTTATGTTTAAATCGAGTAATGAATATATATACAGGTCGACGCCAATACTAGAATACGATAATGTGAAATATCCGTGACGTTAAAAATGAAAAACGATAATGTTTTGTATGCTTGCGTTAATGTTAGATGATGCAAGTCAATTACCTCATAGTAATTACGGAAGTCTAGTGTCATTAATATTGCATTATAATCAGTTAACCCGCAATACTGAGAATGAATAATGCATTATATTTGATACATCATAATTGTGTAATTAATGGTTTGCTTGATAGTATCGAGAGATAATAGTGGCATTCAATAATTGTTATGAATTTGCAAAGTTTTTAGTTTACCATGATTGTTATGTGCAATTATCATATATGTAGAATATATAAATATCTATTATAAATTTGCAAAGATTTTAGTTTATAATGAATGTTATGTGTAAGTTTTATATATGTAGAATATATAAATACTATTTAAATAAATTTGCAAAAGTTTTACTTTACAATGAATATTATGTGTGATAAATAGAATAAGTAAATACTATTTATAAAATTGCAAAGGCTTTACTTTACAATGAATGATGTGTCATTATCATATATGTTTATTTTACAATGAATGATGTGTAATTATCATATATGTAGAATATATAAACACATATTTTAATTTTGCGAAAGAATTACTTTAGCATGAATGATATGTGTAGTTTTTCTTTTGCTTATCTCGGATTGATTGAGTTTATAGGAATTATGTTTTCGAAATGATTTAGTGCAGATGCGTAACAAATTTAGTGATGAATTGTTTACTTTAAGTAATTTTCTTGTTATGTGGCAAATTAATATGATTATTAGTGAAGCCGACGGTTTAAATTACATAGTGTTAATTCATTACTGCCTTATCTTACTACCATAACATATGACCCGAGGTCTTATAGCTTAATAACCGAAATAGTATGGACATGGTTACTGTGCCCACCATGTTGTTTTTCTTATTCATTTTACTCGTGAAATTGATATACGTATCATTATATTGTCATGAAAAATCATTGAATAGTTAGATCGAAAGAAAAAGGCCTGTAGTAGAATGTATAGTCTAACTGCTTGATGATTACGTTTAAGGGTTATGAAAAGGGATAAAAGTTATAGTCTAACTGCTTGATGATTACGTTTAAGGGTTATGAAAAGGGATAAAAGTCTTAGTGTTTATAAGAGTTCATTTTAGTGCTAATTTCATTAACACCGGAGAGTTATATATTGTACCGAATATATAATTAGAATTATATTATGATAGGAAAGAAGTTATACATTAAGGTGATAAGAATGTTTTGTTTTATAGAGAGTGTATGTTACGTTTTTATTAATTAGATATTCTTGCTTACATTATGAAATGAAAAGGGATTTGTATTGATATAGATAATTAAA
This sequence comes from Larix kaempferi, assembly GCA_027924585.1. NCBI lineage: Eukaryota > Viridiplantae > Streptophyta > Pinopsida > Pinales > Pinaceae > Larix > Larix kaempferi. The sequence continues at coordinate 5,447,485 of BSBM01000008.1, forward strand.
TGCTTGTATCAAGAGAAATATATTTAAGAGAAATATATTTATTTTATGCATACATTATAAAATGAAAAGAGATTTGTATTAATATAGATAATAATGCTTGGATCAAAAGAAATATATTTTATTATTTAGATATTCATGTTTACATCATTAAAAGAATGGAGATTAGATATTCATGTTTACATTATTCAAAGAATGGAGATTAGATATCCATGCTTACATTATGAAAAGAATGGAGATTTACATTAATACGGATATGAGTACTCATGTCAAGAGAATTATAGTTACTTATTATGAATTAAATAATTGTAACTTGCATTCTAAAAAGAGAAAGTTGGTATAATTTGTATCTCAAAATACGGAAACGGAGATAAAAAAAAAAATAAATAAAAAAAATTCACTTGATGAGGCACTACACCTTTTCTTTCATTTTCTTCTCCAATATCTATAAAGGACCCATTTCTATCCTTATTGGTGGTATATTCAAAACATCTAGTCTTTTTTTCAACTCTTCTTTAAGTTCACTCACTTCATCTTTAGATTTTCCAAAGCCTCTTTATACACAACCCTCAATGACTGAATTTCCTTTTGAGCTTCATCACTGATTTTGTTTAGTTCTTTGGATAATTCTTCAACCTTTCTTATTTGCATTTTACAATTCTGTTCGCTTTGAATTGATTTTCCACAGCTGTATTTTGCAACACTACTATCTATTTGAGGCATTCTATAATATTATTATCTTTTATCACGCCCTCTTCCACCCAATTGCATATATAGGAAGCTTGTTCCTTGAAATGCTCCATTTTATCATATAGTATGAAAACAAATCTACTATCAAACTTGTATGATGGATTTACTAAATGCATAATGGAATCCCTTGAATCAAATTTGAAAAAACAATCATACTCAATTGCCAACTGTTTAGGAGGAATTCTATCAAGAACCTCTCGAGGAATTGAAAAGTGAGCAGTAGTTTGTTCCATTTCGTTGTCTATCACCTCCTCCCAATGAACTCCATCTACATGTACATGTAGCTCTTTCAAAGTTGTGGAAGCATGAACTACATCAATGGTGACAAAATCAAGAGAGTGTACTCATAATTCGTCATGGTGCTCAAGAGTTTGTAATGGAAATTCCTCATTCTGTTAAGGGGGCTGTACTGGTAATTCCTCATGGTGCTCAAGAGATTGTATTAATTCCTCATTATGTTGAGGATAATGTACTAGAAATTCCTCATTATTTTCCATGTTATTATATTTCCTAAAGTATGTTTTATGAGCAGGTGGTTTTGGCAAAGATATATTTTCATGCTAATTGATATTATCAATCTCTGTTTAAGTAGCATGGGGTTGGCATAAATCAATTATTTTTTGAGGTGTGCGCAACAAACTAAATTTAACCTTCTTTAATTGGATCTCTTGCATGGGAGAGTGGATTTTATTATCCAATAGATAAGGAATATCTATAGGTATATATTCAACCCAATGTATCACTACCCTCATTGAAATTCACTCGAAATGTCCTTCGTCTGATGATTCAAAATCATCCTAAAGACAATCTGAATCAATTTTTTGTATATTCTGGGAGGGACATCTTGCATTCTTAAACCATTCCTCGGAACAAATATTTCTCTCCCACAAATTTTATTGGCCATCTGGTTCTTCTCCTATTTGGGGGTTTTCCAAGAGCTTTAAATCGCTCCCCCTCTGCGTTGAATATTTGTAGCTCAGGAAACCAAATCAGGGTTGACATATACTTGCTTCCCAAAATTCTCAATTCCATATTTAGAGCATCATAATTCAAAATTTCCTCATAAAAAAAATTTAACATTCCAAACAAAAAGTCAAAAATTTCTGCTTTCCTCATAGTTTCCATACCTGATGGCCAAATATTTTCATCTCGAGTCATGCATCAGAATTCTCATGGAATTTTTTTACTGTGAACCTATCATCTCTAGACGCCCATGTTTCAACTGCGGTCACAGAGGAGGATTCCCATGTTTCAACTACTGAGGATTCCCATGTTTCAACTACGCCCGTGGTAGAGGACACCCATGTTTCAAGTTCGGCCATGGTTGTCCAGGTTCGAAGATGAAGTGATGCACACACACTGTATTTTTGTCTCAAACAAATTATGCATGCACATAGTATTTTAGAAACAAAACGTAGGACTTGAGTGAATTTCCAAGTCATATTTCATGAGTTGGGGATGCACGTTTCCCTATACTTACATCCTACTTTTAATATTTTTTTAAGCCTTGGATTCAGAGCGAATTTTATAAATGGGTTGTACTTTGACATGAAAAAGTGCATAAACATAATTGATCACTTTTTATAAATTGTCACATCCCTAAAATTTACCTATGAAAAAAATTCTAATTCATTTATGTTTTACTTTTCAAAAGTATAACTCCAGTCCCTAAAGTATTTCGGATTCAAAATACTACTTTACAAAACTACTTAATCAAAGACTATGATTGAACAGGCTAGATAGTTATGAAATATGGATAATATAAAACTTTGTATTTATATACTGTGTTTGTAATTATAATGTTGAAATCATCCTGAGAGTATTTATACTTATTATTGCATACTAACTCTAGGATTTTTGGTTTGCATGCCTAGAGATGCATGGATCAAGTCCTGGATCCTAAACCTCATCTGTACCAAGTATTTATAACTTACCATACTACTTACTATTTTAAAAAAATCCTAACATAAACTTTGTATTGAAATATTAAAGGTGTGCGCTTATAGTATAAGACAAGACCTAACGTTTTGACCTTAGTCTCCTTTAATAAATGAATTCTACCCTACTTGCAATACAATATAAAAATATGAGGTTAGGGTTTAAGTTCCATATTGAAATCTAAGTTTCGATCTTGGTTTGAAATGGATTCTCGTACTAAGGCATAACTAAGGTTGAATGTTCAAATCTTACAATATTAAAGTGTGATCTTGTTTTATGACTGATGCATGTGATTTTGGACAGCGCGACCCTAGTTTTAAATGTGGCCATGTGATATACCAATGCTTTCCAAGCCTCGATTTCGTTGATAGCATTCCAACCTCCATCTGGATTCCAGGCTCAATCATAATCGTTGGATTAATTTCATTTTTGGGGTTGGTTATGTTTCATTCAATACACTGTCTCTTCAGACCGCGTTTGATACTACTAGTTCTTGGTTATGTTTTTAATTCATTTATTAGTTGCGTTGTTTAGTTTACCAAGGGTCTGCTCCTAGTATGTGAAACCCTAACGTTAAAAAACCAACTCAATCGTTCTCTATGAGGGAGGAAACGGTACACTGTCTCTTCAAACCGCGTTTGATACTACTAGTTCTTGGTTATGTTTTTAATTCATTTATTAGTTACGTTGTTTAGTTTACCAAGGGTCTGCTCCTAGTATGTGAAACCCTAAAGTTAAAAAACCAACTCAATCGTTCTCTATGAGGGATGAAACGGTTACAGAACTAAGTTATGTCATGACTTCATCTGCGTTTATAATAAAAATTTCTGCTCGAACTGTGGAAGTTTGGGAAGCTACGGCCATGGAAAATCTATTCTGGCGTAATGGAAGTTGCAAGGAGAAGGCATAATTCTTCTGGTAAGTTAACCGTACTCACACTTGCATTTGTATAATGTATTTATTATTTTACAAAGACTAATGTTGTACTTATTCTATTTACACAGGTTCTCAATGATGGTGGTAATAATACACTGGTAATAAAGGTTAAACGGTCTTAGCAATGATTTGGTATTTGTTGTTTTCGCGTAGAGATAGAGACTCGAACTAGTCAAATTCAGGGTTAGAATAATTGGTAAGTTTCTTTACCTGGAATGTTTTAAGTTCTAAATATTCTTCGGAGTTTTCTTTTGGTGAAACCAGATTTCTTATATGGTTTCTCTGTTTTGTTTTGCGTACCCGAACGAAGGCATGGACCTTGCTGCGACTTGTAGGAGATGAAATCCATTCCCCACCGAACATGTATGGAAATAAGTGTCCTTCATCGAGGACTAGTGATGGCTAAATTACACTCTGTAATCCAGATTGTGGCTTTTTGAATTTATAAGATCCATTGATAAATTTTGTTTGGAGAAACTCTTCAGGCATTGGCTTGTAATATTAAAAGAAAATAATAATGTATGTAATACTCTGCGATTTTGGGTTCATATCCAAGTCTGGATATAATCTTCACATTTTTACTGTATTTCCTAGATATTTCTGGAAGATTCGAGTTCTTGAAATAAATTATACTATTATGTTATGGACCTAGCTCAACCTCCTGGTTGTATAACTTACTGGTTACTCTCTGTTTTCCTCGTTTTGATACTACTGTATGCATTACTTCATAATTAATATATTTCTAGTTGGATTATTTTGGATTGTTTTGGTTAAACAATAGGATTTCTTTTATGAACTATTCTGTTATTAGAAAATTAACTGGTCATTCGGCTATGTTCTTAAAAACTACGGGTTCATATAGAAAAAGTATAGGAACACTTTATGAATACTGTGTTTGGTTCTCAAAATGTTAATATACTTATTTCCTACAATTTGGTATTTACTTCCGATTTTGTATGGAACAAGGTTTTAGTCTTACGATTTCCTAAATATGAATATCTTGTTGTTGAAATGTAATTTAGTTTGGTTTTAAGCCGTAAGTGATCCTGGATTAATTCTTTTGTCTTCTTGCATAATTTCTGTCCGCGTTTAAATGTTTAGATAATCAAATTTATTTAGCCTCTTGGCTTCTATATTGACCTATGCTAAGTTATGAATAAAGTGATATGTATTTCTATTCAAGCCTTTCGGCTCTATTCCTCTTACATGTTCTGAATTATTACTTTAATACATTTTGTTTGTATAGATTTTATATACATATATATTTATGCTATTTAAACAACCTAGACATTCATCCATTTAAATGAAGAATGCACTAACAATTATAACTAAAATAAATTAAACCTAGCACATATATTCAATAATAATAGTATAGATTTTATATACATATATATTTATGCTATTTAAACAACCTAAACATTCATCCATTTAAATGAAGAATGCACTAACAATTATAACTAAAATAAATTAAACCTAGCACATATATTCAATAATAATAGTTAAGACATAAGAATTCTATCATTGTGTAATCCTCCTAAATCCATATAATAACCCTATCATAACTATATATTGGAATGCAAACCATTCTGCATATTATGTAAATAATAAGAATTATATAGTTATGCACATTATAAAAAAATTAATACCAAGAGTACAATGTGAATAGAATCATTAAAAATGATAACGTAAATGACTAATAATCTGTAACATCATAAGAAGATAGGAAAATATGAACACTGAAAACGAATATGAAGGTCATTGTTCCTCCCAACCAAACTTCCAGAACAACCAAGCTTACTTTCTTTGAAACCCCCGAGCCTGTTTGTTGAACCACAAGGACAAAGATTGAGAAATACTTGATGGCCAACTTTCAACTCTTAACTCAATACTTCATTTCCCCCTCCATCCAGAAGCCTCATGCTTATTCGATGGATTCTCTTTATATATTTGTTCCTAGGACTTAGGTCATTAATGAGCCATGTGCTCCATCTTCTCAAACTTGAGTTCGACCTAATTTTTAGGGAGGACGCGTGGTGTATCTTGTTGATTTATTTATTACTCTATCCAACTAGTTGGAATCCTTACTCAACACTTGCCATTCCTCCTTGTGGGTCAGCAAACACTCTTTCAACAACTTCCTTGAGATTGGATTCCTTTGTTTATAATAATAATTATCAAAAAATTATTTTACATGTTTCTTTGACCACACTTCGTCAAAATAATAAAATAAAATAAAAATCATAACATATGGTTTTTAAAAATTTATTTGGGTTCTTTCGTCTATTACATACACCTGGGGATTTTAAATTAACACCATCCTCAGTGTTTCTTAAGTTTCTTTCAAAATATCTTGAAAAAGAATTGGATATGCCTCCCGCATATTGCTTTCCAAATCGCATGTAGTGTCTTCTGGGCTAAGGTGCATCCACTGCACTTTTACGTGTTCGATAATACAATTCTAGAGAATAAGTTCTCTCTTGTCGATAATACATTATGGTTCCACTTGGAATTCTGCTCCGGGTTCCACCTAAATAACATTCCAATCAACCACATGAGTAGCATCATGAACATATCATTTTAATAATGAAATGTGAAAAACATTATGTACTTTTATTGTAGGTGGTAATGCTATCTGCTCGGATATTGGTCCAATCCTTGTTAAGATTTCGAAAGGTCCACATACGTGGGTGCTAATTTTGTACATTTTCCCAATTTTAAGGAACTTTTTCTCGGTTTCACTTTCACATATACATGATCCCCTACCTGGAACTCTCTTTGAGTTGTTTTTAAATATGCATAACATTTTTGTCTATCTTGACCTATCTTCAAGTTGTGTTGTACCTGTTTCACTGTTAGTTCCATATCTTTCAATACTTCAATACCTAACATTAGTCTATCAATTGGACTACTCCAAGAAATTGGAGTGTTACAATTTCGTCCATAAAGTATTTCAAATGGACTCATTTTAGCAGAAGCTTGAAAACGATTATTATATGCAAATTCAACAAGATGTAAATACTCTTCCCATTTACCAGGTTTATCCATTACATACATTCTAACCATATCTTCTAAAATATGATTCACCCTTTCAGTTTGACCATTGGTGTGAGGGTGATATGTAGTACAAAAATTTAATTGCGTATCTAAGCCTTTAAATAAAGCTTTCAAAAAATTTCCCATAAACTTTGCATCCCTATTTAAAATTACTACCATATGTACACCATGCAGTCTAAAAATCTCCTTCATAAAAATATCAACAATATTGATGGCTTTATAAGTAGACTTTACTGGAATAAAATGTGTTGCTTTACTAAGTTTGTCCACAACAACCATAACTGAATCATTATGTTTAGAATTTTTAGGTAAATCGGTTATAAAATCCATGCTGATAACGTCCCACTTCCTGTAACATCCCAAAAATCACAAAAATTAAAAACTTTTCTATGTGACAATAAATGTTATCTGATAATGCGGAAATATAACAATGCATGAAATATAATCTATAATTAACTATGCTGTTACATATCACTTCTGCTGTTGCTTATAAATGTTGAAATAATTGTTTAACTAAAGTACTTTTGTTTGGTTGATGAAAGGGTTCTTTGGATGCCCCGAGGCTTACTTAGCATTCGTGCTAAAATATGTGAACTCATACTTGTGACAGATTGACAAGTAAGAGATAACAGTTACGAAAGAGAATCCACAGTTATCAAGAAGAACTACAATGTTTACATCACAATATTGTACCCAGATTTATTTGGTCTCCATCATGTTTTCTGTATGTAACTATTTACTTTCTATCTCAATGATGAATTGTGCAATTTCATGTTCAACTGTTTGTTAAAAAGTTTAGACTTTACAACATGCGATGATGGTATCGTTCTGAAATGTTTCCTCTTATACCATGCATATCTTTAAGGTCTGTCTTACTATTGTTTGTAGGGTTATTATTTCACCGTTGTAAACGTGTTTTATTACCATTCTAACAACTATCGCGTTGGTGTAATGTGAGTTGTAATTAACGTGATACCCTAAGCGACACCTATGGGTTTGTACTACACTATATGCACAATATGGTTTCTGTGCAGCTATAGGACATATGTGCATCAGGGAGATTCTATTTTATTCTATACACTAACATCTTCTTGGATATTTATGTGAATGATATGAGTTGAGTACAACCCTTATTGTCTATGTGTAACTATATGGAACCATGTTCACATGTATAGGTTAGATGATACTTTGTACACTTGGTGATATGTAAGAAATTACATACAAGGTGATACTTAACATATGCAAACCTTGTACTATCGTTCAATGGTTAAATATATATAAACTATACAATAATGTAAATTATGCAAACTTGATGAATATAGTTTCTAACTTGGAGCCTTGACAGGTTTATACTATGTCGACAATACCAAAGCAATGCAAGGTGTATTAATTGTTATATGGTGGATATCCATGTTACCGTTTGGCAAGTAAGATCGTAATCTTTGGTATTAAATGCACACAACTAACAAAATAATGGAAATCCATCAAGGATGATACGGTAGACTTGGTTCACATGCTAGTTTCCAAAAATAACCTTACAGTGCTGAGTTGTAACCTGACACGAGGGCAATTGTTGTAGAGTTGGCTCCTCCGTGGTTTTGGTAATGATGGCTCATTTAATACGATTGACTGGTTGTAAGTTTCATAAACTCTGCTTAAGATCTTCACCGTCGATCTTGTGAGGGTTTCGATGTAGTGGTTAAACCCTACTTGGTTTGGAATATCGTGTTTATTGTGTCATTGTTTTTTGATGCTAGTGGCTCTGCACTGGCCGATAGGCCGAGGGTTTGTAGCAAGTTTTGAACCGCCTGTGGGCTGTAGCTCCTGAGTCTCATATTCTAATGTCTGGAATTTATAGATCCGAGCTCTCTTCTGTTTTGGTATGGTGGTGAAGGTTCTTTTTGCCAGTCTTTAGAGTTTTGTATCAGTATGGTTTGATACCCGACGTGTTGAGGGTTTGTTTCTTCTGCATTTTGGTTGAAAGGTAATGGCTCAGAGCCTCGCCATTGTTGCTATCTCGCCTGGCACTGTGCTACTGTTTTGAAAGGGGTGAAAACGCGAAGGTGGGAAACAATTCCATGACAAAAACATGAAGTTGGGAAAGAGAGCACGCAGATGAATAGGGGAAAAAAAGTCAACCTGAAACTCTCGGCCTATAGTTTTTAAAACTCTAGGCTGAAATTTTGAGAGTTCAAACTCTCGGCTGAGAGTTTAAAAAATCTCGAGGCCGAGAGTTTGAACCAATCGACGTGCTGTATTTTTAAAAAAACTTTCGGATGAGATTTTGAACTAAACTCTTGGCCTAGTGTTTGGAAGACATTTTCTCGCGTGAGAGTTTTTGGTCAACAATTCTAGCACCATTTCTACAAAATTCAAAAATGTGTCACTTTAACAAGGTCGGACCACTACAAAGCATGAGAATTACATGTCGTATTTTATACCAGTAGATGCATCATTTAATCTACTTTCTCATAATATAATTTTTTTTTTAATTTCATTTAGGATTGCTATTTTTTACTATTTTTTTAGTAAACTTTATCATTAAAAAATTTAGTGACTGAAAAATCAGTCACAATGAAAATTCAATATCATCACAATGACTAAGCCAATTTTTTTTTTTAAATACAAGGATGTTCCTTGAAGTATCCTCTTCAATGGGTTGTTTTTAGTTTTTCCAATAAGAGTCACATTTGAAAGAAAATGTGAAGACAAAAACATGTGTCAATAATGCACCATTTTCTAAACATACGTTGTTTCGATAAATAATAAAAAATAGTTCCCAAGTCTTAAAAAACTCAAAATATAGTCCAGGATCCAGCGTAGTGTGTGTAGATTATGAAACTACAATTTTTTTCCCTAAAATTAATAACCATCTATCAAAAAACTGTCGTCAACACAGGTCACTCATTATCCATACCTAAAATTTTCAAGTATATGCCGTATGTTGACAACAAATTTGTCCCACGATATGTCCATAAAAAAATTAAAAAAAATACAAGTAGAAAATTAATTCAATTCTCTAAAACCTTTGTGTTTACCTCAAGTTGAAATTCCTAAGGGAGATATGGGTTTGAAGAGGTCGAAGTTGAAAAACATAAAATTTGGTAGTTTTGTTTGTAAAAAACAAGCCAAAATTGTTTCCCAGCTTCATGTTTTCACCCAAAGGTGAAAGGTTGTGTAATGGCTTCGACTAAACCAGCCATTACGAAGTAAGGTTTTCATTACAGTTGAAACACCAGTGCGTTCCTTGCTGCTACGGCTAATATTTAAAAAGGTAATGTGATCAATTTCCTTCCTTGTAACATTTATATGAGGTGATATCAGTTATATGAAACTTTGATGCTTGAAACCTTTTTGTTTAGATTCTGTTTTGACCACCTTGGTATTTTTATTGCAGGTGTAACTATACAATGGCCTCTCAAATCTGGCATTGAAGGTTGGAATAGCTTATACCAATCGGTAAGCCTCGGCATCGTCTTGAGTCTCTGTGTAGATGAAAGGGCCAACTGTTTGAATCTTGTTTGTTGTGTTTACAACTCAGAGAGTTTTATGATTAGGGTTTTGTAAAACTTGTTGAAGGAATGGGAGGATATCCCTCGACCCATGAGGTAATTGTTGGTTCTGGTTTTGAATGTAATAGGGTTAAGACAGGGTTTCACCCTCAGAATTGAATGAAACATTATTTGATGTTTTTGATACTATGACTATTGTTTCCTTTGTAAATGGCTAGATAAAATGTAAATGTTTTAATTCTATCACATGATGTGTCAGTTACTACCAGCTAGATTGTGTAGGATTATGACCTGTGTGAAGTCTCGTTTATTTTGTAAACTGTAGGTTAAGTTTTCGAACTCCTTCAAAAGAAATTTCAAATGGAAGATTTAAGATTTATATTATTGTAATTATATCGTTATGTTTATTTGTGTTTGGTCTGAATACACGAGTTGTAACTCATCAATGGTTTGGGAATAAGTAGTGAATGTTTTTGTGAAATGAGAATACAACTGTTTCTTTTATAGAACAATGGATAAAATGAAATTGTTGATAAGGCTTACGGCCTGTATGTGCTTCGTTTTTTGTTTATAAAGCTATTGTTGCATCATAAAGAGAAATTAGGGGAGTAATTTCCAGTGTTAGGGTTTAGTCCTTGTTTTGGAACATAAAGCTTAACAATGCTTTACTTAAGGTCTTGGTAATAAACCTTTGTTCATTATTTTATTTGAAGTCTTCTACATTCGTTCTGATTATTCAATCTTAACTTAAACAATCTATAGGCTTGTTTATGGTATAAGCATTTGGTCTTGGTAAAAAGGTTTGATGTCTGTTATTTCTATTTCGATTTAATTGCAATGAAAGTATTATCTAAACCCTAGAAATGAATCTATGGAAGTTCACTGTTGGGCTTACAGAAATGATTACTGTATGAGTGTTTGGTTTGTTTATTGTTAAAGAATATGCTGATAACAAATTCAATTTCCTACTCTAGCAAGGAAATGTAAAAACTTAGAAATGCAAAACTGTTTATGATGGACATCTATAACTCGACTCTGTTTAAGAAATATAATTACTCTTAAACATAGATAATATTTGTATGAGAGTCGATGGTCGGTACATAAATAATTTGTATTTATTCTATGCATTATTATTAAAAGAAATTGATATAACTAAGCTACTAAATGGAATCTACCCTGTAACTGTAGGGAATAGGAAATATTTTCATTTAAACTTTTAGAAGGAAATTTATGTATTTCTAAACAAACTGCTATTTAAACAAATAAAGAAATACTACTGTAATTTCTGGAAATACTTGTCTAAATCAGAAAATACTAACAAAACATTGATATAGGTAGACTTAGAAAATTAACAGTAAACAATAATTTAAAGAAACACATCATTTGCATTCTTTCTATCACTTGGCTACCTTGCCGATCATACCTATCTATTTTAATCTATCTCTGTACTAGAGTATGATGCCGTTCCTTTTTGCATGGGGAAAAATGCAGAGATCATTTTATTCAATCATTCAAATGATACAGAATTAATAATTTATTCAAGAAAACTGAACAAAAGAACTTAACAGTAAAAGTTTAAATAGATGACAAAACTTAACAAAAATAAAAGTAGATAAGACAATAGAACCTGTAAAAGATGATAGGGCCAACAAACACCCAAGGAGGTATGTTTCTCCCAACCTACTTCAGAAGAAGCAGCTCACCTGCTGACTTCTAATGAACCCCCGAGCCTGCTTACTAATCCAATAAGTGGGTGGAATCTGTGTAGAAGCAAGGCACTCAAAAATACCTTCTCCACTCGGTATCAACCTCCTGAAAACAAAATGCCTTCTCCACTGAGCATCAAACTCCTGAACTCAATAAGAGTTTGGCAGACTACCAACATGATCAACAACAGCATATCGCCTCTTCAAATTTCTTGGGTGCAAACAAAGCAACCCCAAGGTAATTTTCCTTGTCAGGAAAAGTGATTGAACCTCAATTCAATATTTGATGGCTATTATATAGACTGCCTAGGTCTTTTAGTGGTTAGTTTAGAATAAATGAGCCTCAAGCTCCAGTCCCATCTTTCAGGGTACTATGACCACATTTCAAGGGAGTTGTCCCATACCAGCAGCTAGTTAGTTGCATCATGATGTTGCCACTTGTCCATTGCCTTCTACCACAGATTCCATTCCACTTAGTGGATCAGTAACCACTCTTTCAACAGTCCTCTTAGGTGTTTGTCTCCTATTTTATTTATTAAATAATAATATATTGTGCAAATTACAATCATCCTTGGACACCTATCCAATGCAAACTTTATAACAAAAGTTATCATAATGTTTCTAAACATAAAATGTTTTCCCAGCTTAAAGGATATGTTACACTTCCATTCTGGAATGGGTAGAGGCTGTAGCAATCCGACTGGTTGTTGATGATCAGCTTTTACTTGTTGATAGTCAATACATCTAGCTAAGTATTATGCAACTTCATTTTTCATATTGGGCCAAAAGAAATCCTTTCTTATCATGGTAATCATTTTCTGATATCCAAGATGTCTTGAATATGGTCTTTTATGTAATTCACTTATAATGGTTAATTTAGTTTCTTCCAAATTAGGTATCTATAGTCTCCTTTTATGTAATAATAATCCTTTTATGTTCAAACTGAATTCTATTTTTACATGATTAGCTTCATTTTCTACTGTCCTTTCTTTTAGTTTTTGATACTCTTTATCAAAATTTGCTGCATTTTCAAATTTTTCTTCCAAATCTATCTCGTAACTGCTACTTGCAGTATATAGCATATTTGCATGATGAATCAAAACATCAACCACTTTATTTTCCTTTCCTTTTATATGTTTAATTTTGAAATCATATTCACTTAAAAACGATAATCACCTAGCCTATCTAGCATTTAAATTTTGCTGGTCAAACAAGTATTTTAAACTAATGTTAACAGAAATTAACAAAAATATTCTAACTATAAGATAGTGTCACCACATGTTAAGGGCATGAATGATAGTAGCTAACTCTAGGTCATGAGTAGCATAATTCTTCTCATGTTATTTAAGTTCCCTAGATTCATATGCTATAACATAATTTTCTTGCATTAACACTCCCCCTAGACCCTCTTTACAAGCATCCGCACATATAACAAAATCTTTATAAGGATCAACAATTTTTAGGATAGGGGCATTCGTTAATAAATATTTTGATTTATTAAAAAAAATTTCACATTTTTCGTTCCAATCGAACTTCTTTCCTTTCTTCTGTAATGAGGTGATAGGATATGCAATCTTGGAAAATCCTTCAATGAATTTTTGATAATAACTAGTAATCCCCATGAAATATCTTATATCAGATACATCTTTAGGGACATGCCATTCCATTATAGCTTTAATTCTATCAGGATCCAGTGGTATACCTTATTTAGAAATTACATGTCCCAGATATTGAATTCTATCTTTGAAGAAATAACATTTTCTAAGCTTAGCAAATAGTTCTTGATCTCTTAATACTTGTAATACTATTTTTAACTGTTCTCCATGCTCTTGTTCATTTTTAGAATAAATTAATATATTATCGATAAAGACAACTACAAATTTATCTAAATACTTACTTAATATACTATTCATTAAACACATAAAAGAAGTTGGAGCATTTGTCAACCCAAAGGGCATTACAACAAATTCATAATGACCATATATGGTTCTAAAAGTAGTTTTGAAAATATCTTCATCTTTAACCCATACTTGATGATATCTAGATCTCAAGTCTATTTTAGAGAATATCGTTGCTCCTCTAAATTGATCAAATAAGTCATTAATATGAGGTAAAGGATATATGTTTTTAATAGTCATTTTATTTAGTTAACTATAATCTATACATTGCCACAAAGTACCATCCTTCTTCTTTACGAACAATATGGGTGCTCCCCATGGAGAAACACTTGGATGGATGTACTTTTTATCTATTAATTCTTGTAGTTGTGATTTTAATTCATTAAGTTCCAAAATGTTCATACGGTATGGAGCTTTTGAGGCTGGTACCACTCCCGGTACCAATCAATAGTGAAATATATTTCTCATTTTGGAGGTAATCTAGGAATTTTTTCTAGAAATACGTCCTTATAATATTTTAAGACTCGTATATCATCTATCTTAACTTCATTATTTTTATCTTAACTTCAATTATATGAACATGAAATACCTTACAACCTTTACGAACAGACCTCTTCATTTGTAAAGATGATATTTCTCTAATAGTAGTCTTCCTTGGGATTCCTTTTACTACAATGGTGTTACTCTCTTCATCTATGCATGAGAAGGTTTTATCATGATAGTTTAAAATTACTCTATGCTTCTCTATCTAGTCCATTCCTATCAACACATCATAAGATCATAAAGGAAGAATATTTAAATCAGCATGCGTCTTAAAACTATTCATATTAAATTCATAATCTTTTACAAAACTAGTTATTTTTTGCTTCATTCCTATAGCAAGTTGAACTAACCAAGACTTTTCAAATTTATTCTACTATAATTTACACAGCTCTACAATTCTTGGTGAAACATAACTTGAACTTGCACTAGGATCAATTAATATAGATATTGGTTTATCTTTTAACATACCTAAATGATTTCCATTATAAATGTTTGAGGATCTTCTTTCCTGTTTTACAATGCTACGCTAATTTTGGGTATGCTCCTTGCTATATCTCCCACCGTAGTATCTTCCTAAATATTGTGTACGTTGCTGAAATTATTTCTTCTAACTAGACAACATTTAAAATAATGTGGTTCACCACATTCCCAACATTTCAAGGGTTCTCTTTGAGTAGTATTTTTGTTATAAGCAATAGGTACTTCTTTTCCTTTTATTACTATAGGATTCTTTTGTCTATTACTCTTGTAATGATTTCCTTGATAACTCCGATAGTTATTTACAAAAGTTTTATTAAATCTTGTACCTTTCCTTTTTTGTTCAAAACTTTTGTGTCTTTTATTCTTCCAACTTGATATATTATCTCTTCTTTTTTTATTTTGGTCATAACAGAAATTCGTTTTTCTCATAGTTTCATCTCATGTTTCGGGATTATCATATTCAATTCTTTCTTTATAATTTGTTGGTAGAAAGCTTAGAAAACGTTGTGTTTTAGGCTTTTCATCAATAATATAGGGTACATAACGTAATAAGCTCAGGAAATTATTGTAGGGAACCCCGCTAGAGGTCCTACTTAGAAAATTATTAGAAACTTAAAAACACAATATAGCCATTTACATGCATAATCATTTATAAAACTTATCAAATTTGAGAACTAACAAAAACACAAAACCTGTTACTGCAGGTCGAATCTGTTGCTAGAGGGGTAGTCGTCGTCGTCAATCTGATCCTGCTTTCCCTTGCTATCTGCTTCACGTGTTGTGTCCCTCTAGAAGAAGCTCGTTTAACCATTGGCGAAGCAACCGTTAGCTTCACCACCCAACCATAGGCTCATGCTTTCAGTCACATGGCCTCCACCGAGCTTTGGGCTGTAGATCTCACACACACTAATCAAGAAACTTAGCTTGGGTTTTCCCCCCCACCAAAATTTCCAACCAAACCCTCAATAGCAGCATGTCTTTTATCTTTTCACAATTATGAAATCCATCCAGGATCTAGGTCCTTTAACCATTCCCAAAGCCTTCCTTTTCAAGGAAAATTCCATGCGACACATGTCCCATCATGCATAAATACATATTTTATTAAATTTATAATTTAATAATACTAACCCATCCATGTGTCAATTTATCTAGGATATGCACCAACATTCCTAAGTTTGCTCATGTTTGTCCTCAAGATATTTCACTTAACTCCTAGATTTGTGGTGTAGGTGGGGTTGACTAGGTGTCCATGCCTAGGATTCCATTTTTCTCCTAAATAAATATTTATAATATTCAAAAATATTCTTTCATGTGCAAATGCATAAATAACCATTTCTAATCTTTTAAATGCCAAAATATTCTTTTTTGTGCAAATGCATAAATAACCATTTCTAATATTTTAAATGCCAAAACATTCTTTTATGTGCAAATGCATAAATAACAATTTATAATGTTAAAAGTACTAAAAATGCATTTTCCTCAGTAAATGCTCTAGGTGCAATTTATACGTTTTTAGGCCATTAAGTTAACAATGGTTTTTAATAGGATCTCGGTGCCATGCCATTGGGCCTCCTTGTTCCTTAATTCATTTCCCTAACATGGCACCACTCCGTTGGGTCCAATCATCAATTGTTTCCATTTCTTGCCAAGGTACCGCATTGTCGGGTCCTTGCATCCACTCTTTCTATTCTCAGCAGGGTACCGCATCATCGAGTCCTTGCGTCCACTCTTTCCGTTCTCGACAGGGTACCACATCGTCGAGCCCTTCTGCCGCCATCCTTTCGTTTTGACTTGCAGGAACTTCATGTAGGGATTTCAGGAGCCGTTACCTTTTGTCCTCCATCTACACGCTGTTAGGGACTGATGATGCTAAGGAGTGAGTCTGCTCTCACTGCGCGCCTCCCAAATAGTAAGTGACCAACTCCGTCATGGCCCACCTCGTATTCCCTCATGCTTTCCTCTTGAGCACGTGGATCATTGCTTATCTGCTCATGCATGGTATTCCGTTAGAAGTCAACATCATCGTCACTCTTCTCATGTGTGATTTATCTGTACTCTACGACCTTTCAATTCCTTTGTGTGTCCATCGGTGAACCATTTCACCTCTCGCTACACACATTTCTCACCAACATATATTAGTAGTACTATCCTCAATTATCATAATTTGATTCATCAATTTGCTATTTTGTTAAGAATTTATATTTTAGTCATAACATTACTTATTCATCTAATCAGAAATGCATCTCGTCAATATTTACTTTCTTCATTCCATCACATAATCACTCATACAGCTAATCGTTAAGCATCATTCACATGTACATTTTTCATAATCAAAGTTAATCATTAAACAACATGTAATCATTCATTTACATCAACTATATAGATACACATATATCATCATATTATTTATTCACAATCAGTAGTAGTCATGAATATACTCAATATAACATCAAGGGGTCATTTTATTAATGTTTCAATTAGTCGGGTCACTCAATAGGTTCCTCAAGGTCTGCAGTAGTCTAGGGGCACTACATACACCCCTACTTACTTAGAACTTCATCCCGAAGTTCATAATAAATGTGGAAAGCTATGACGCATCTTAGTTGCGTCCTCCCAAGTCGCAGTGCTAGGCATGTAACTGTGCCACTGAACTTTGACTTGATCAATCAAGGCTAATAATTAAGCAAGATGTAATCAATCAATTATCCCACTCCACAGATATAATTTAATTCCTTAATTCATTTATCAATTATTGTCGTCATTCACATCTTCATGTTTTCCTCAATCATTTAAGACATAACAAGGCTCAAGAGACCACTATATCGAAGTTGTTCAGCCAGGTCACTCGACAGGTGTCCTTAAGGTCCACGATCGTTCTAGGGGTATTACACTTATTGGACACTTCTTTCATAGTCATAGTTCCTAATTTTAAGTCGTAAAATTATTTAGCCTTTTCTTAATAGTATTGCTCTAATAAGTATTTCCTTTTAAAGTACTTTTTTTTAAATATTACATGTCAAGTAACGTTCCTTAATGTATTTTAACTATTTAATATCTTGCCACCAGATGTCAGCCTTCCCAGTTACATTATAAATTGCCATTTTTTCTTTCAATTCGTCATAATAATTATAGATTTGAAAATACTTTTTCATTCCCAAACGCTAGGCCTCTGCCTCTTCTCATGTTTCAATCTCACCATTGAATATATGAGGTTTTCTTTTCTTAAACTCACCAAAAATTTCTTCATAAGGTTTACATTTTCTTCGTTGTTTATTACCATCATTGCTTTCACTAGACTCCTTAAAATTATGTTTACTTTGTTTAGTTGATTTTCCACTTGAAGACTTAGTTTCACTATCTGGAAATTTTAATTTTATTGCTTTGTGTTTATAAGATATAGTTCTTGTTGTTTCTACATCAGGTCCTTTATTCCTTTCTACTTTCTGATTATGTATTTTTTTCAACAAGACATTGTTTAGTTCTTCTTGTGCTTTAAAAATGCGTTCATTATCTTTTTTAACACTTTGTAATTCTGCTTTCAAATATTTTACTGTTTGTAAAAGTTCAGATGGGTTTTCATTTATGCTCTCATTCAAATGTACCCATATGTTTTCATCATTAATATTCTCTTGTTTGATGTTTTCTTGTTCCTTAGGGAGGGACTCTTCTTTAGCTAACATTTCAACATCTACCATATTTGTCCTGCAAAATAAAAGCTATTTTTCTCTTCCTAAAAACAAAGAGAATTAAATCGTAACATAAGTTAGTTTTTGGTTTATATTTAATTAGGCGATGGGCCTTATTTTAGGCTGAGTGATGTAACCATGCTCTCATACCAATATGTCACATCCCCAAAATTTACCTATAAAAAAAAAATCTAATTCATTTCTATTTTACTTTTCAAAAGTATAACTCGAGTTCCTAAAGTATTTCAGATTCAAAATACTACTTTCCAAAACTACTTAATTAAAGACTATGCTTGAACTAGCTAGATAATGATGAAAGATGGATAATAGAAAAGTTTGTATTTATATACTGTGTTTGTAATTATAATGTTGAAATCGTCCTGAGATTATTTATACTTCTTATTCCATACTAACTCTATGATTTTTGGTTTGCATGCCTAGAGACGCATGGATCAAGTCCTTGGATCCTAAACCTCGGATCTTTACCGGGTATGTATAACTTACCATACTTCTTACTATTTTAAAAAAATCCTAACATTAACTTTGTATTGAAATGTTAAAGGTGTGCACTTATAATATAAGACAATACCTAAGGTTTTGACCTTAGTATCCTTTAATAAACGAATTCTACCCTACTTGTAATACAATATAAAAATATTAGGTTAGGGTTTAAGTTCCATATCAAAATCTAAGTTCGATCTTGATTTGAAATGGATTCTCATACTAAGGCATAACTAAGGTTAGATGTTCAACTCTTACAATATTAAAGTTTGATCTTGTTTTATGACTGATGCATGTGATTTTGGATAGCGCAACCATAGTTTTAAATGCGGCCATGTGATATACCAATGCTTTCCAGACCTTGATTTCATTGATAGTGTGTCCACCTCCCACCTAGACACCAGGCTCAACCATAATCTTTGGATTAATTTCATTTTGGGAGTTGGTTCAACTTGAAAACTGTGATCATTCAATACATTGTCTCTTCGGATTGCGTTTGATACTACCCATTCTTGGTTATGTTGTTTAGTTTATCGAGGGTCTTCCCCTGGTATGTGAAACCCTAATGTTGCAAAACCAACTCAATCATGCTCTATGAGGGAGGAAAAGGTTACATAACTAAGTCCTGTCACGACTTGCTATGCATTTATAATAAAGCTTTATGCTTGAACTGTGTAAGTTTTGGAAGCTACGGCCCTGGAAAATATATTCTGGCGTAATGGAAGTTGCAAGGAGAAGAAAAAAGTCTTCTGGTAATTTAACTCTACTCACACTTGCATTTATATAATGTATTTATTATTTTAAAAAGACTAACATTGTACTTATTCTATTTACACAGGTTCTCAATGATGGTAGTATCAATACACTGGTAATTATTCTGAGAAGTGATAAAGGTTAAACAGTCTTAGAAATGATTTGGTATTTTTTGTTTTCATGTAGGGCTAGAGACTTGAACCAGTCAAATTCAGGGTTAGAATAACTGGTAAGTTTCTTTACCTAGAATGTTTTATGCTCTAAAAATTCTTTAGAGTTTTATTTTGGTGAAACAAGATTTCTGATATGGTTTCTCTATTGCATTTTGGGTACCCGAACGAAGGCATGGACCGTGCTGCGACTTGTAGGAGATGGAATCCATGCTCCCCCAAATAGGTATGGAAACAAGCCTTTTTCATCAAGGACTAGTGATGGTGAAATTACACTTTGTAATCTGGATTATGGCTTTTTGACTTTATAAGACCCGTTGATAGATTTTGTTTGGAGAAACTCTTCAGGCGTCAGCTTGTAATATTAAAAGAAAATTATAATGTATGTAATACTCTGCGATTTTGGGTTCATGTCCAAATTTGGATCTAACCTTCACGTTTTTACTGTATCACCTAGAGATTTATGGAAGATTCAAGTTCTTGAAATAAATTATACTATTCTGTTATGAACCAATTTCAACCTCCTAGTTGTATAACTTATTGGTTACTCAATGTTTTACTCGTTTTGATACTACTGTACACATTACTTCATAATTAATATATTTCTAGTTGGATTCTTTTGCATACTTATATCCTACTGTATTTTTGATAAATAGTTGTTTTGGTTAAATGGTAGGATTTCTTTTATGAACTATTATGTTCTTAGAAAATTAACTGGACAGTCGGCTCTATTCGTAAAACTCTGGGTTCATATATAAAAATAATAGGAACATTGTATGCATACTATGTTTGGTTCTCAAAATTTTAATATACTTATTTCCTACAATCTGGTATTTACTTCCAATTTTGTATGGAACGGGGTTTTAGTCTTACGATTTCCTAAATATGAATATCTTGTTGTTGAAATGTAATTTATCTTGGGGTGATTACACGAAGGTGGTTCACCATTTTTGCCGTGCGAGAGCCAAAAAGCTTGTCTTCCGAACCCTCGATTGAGGTCTTTCCAAGCCCTCGATCGAGGTTTTAAAAGCTCAATCGGGGGTTTTAAAATACCTCGATCAAGGGCTTGAAACGACCTCAATGGAGGGTTTTTAAATACCTCGATCGAGAGCTTGGTTAGACCCTTGATTAAGCTGTTGCTCGATCGAGGGCTTGGTTAAACCCTCGATCCAGCTATTGCTCGATCGATGGTTCGAGACAAAAAAAACAAAACAGGGCCCGGCTGGCTGACCAGGACCTGTTCGAAAACGACACTGTAGAGACAACAAAAAGGACGGGACAAAATCCCTCCACCAAGCATCTGCAACCAAGTCACGACGCCTCACCCCACGCCCAACTCAACCTCACCATGGCTTCTAATCCACTAGGTAAGTGGATTTCAACCTTGCATTTGTTTTAAAATAAACCTAAATTTTAAATTTTATTTGTTTTGCTATTTGTTTTTTAAAAAAACTTAAATTTTATTTGTTTTATATATAAAATTGTGTGTTTTTTTACAAAATGTAAATTTTATTTAGTTTTTATCAATTTGTGTGAATGTAACCATTGAAAACGAAAAACCACCATCAAAACCAAAAACCATTGAAACTAAAATCCACCATTGAAAACAAAAACCATTCTTTTTGTGTATAAAAACCATTGAAACCATTCCAAAACCACCATCGAAACAAAAAACCATTCCAAAACATTTTTTTGTTTTAAATTTATATTGTATTTATTTTTGTAAATTATTAATATTTTTGTTTATGTCAACCGGTAGCATTTCACTGCATAAATGCTACCGTTTTTATTTTAAAATGTGTTTTGACAAGGAGAAATGCTGCCCGTTTTTTTTTCAATCCTCTGAGAACACCAAGAGAATTGAAAAAAAAATAATCATATTAGGTTGTCGATTTAACAAAAACCACTAACATTAAAAAAAACTCAACAACACCACAGTGACATGTAGAAAACTCATTTGGTCTCCATCTATAACCTTAGATTCAATGTTACTTTGGAAAACAACCTACAATTTCTCTAATGGAAAATCCATAATTAAGTAAGTAGCATCATTATTATTAATTTATTTAATGAGATGAAGTGTCATTTTTATTTTTTATCACATAATTATCATGTATATTTTTATAGTTATACATAATATCATATAAATATTTATATATAATAAACATATATATATATATATATATATATATATATATATATATATATATATATATATATATATATATAATTTTTTAATAATATATATTATATAACATTTTAAAAATAAATATTAAAATATTAAAATTAAATTTAAATATGTTTAGTAAATTCAATATTTATTAATATAATTATATGTTAATATAAACTAATAATTTTATGTTAATATAAATTTTAAATATATTGAAGTTAAAAAAAAAATCATTTTCTTAAAATCAAAGCTTAGGTCTAATACCTCAATAATCATCACATTAAAAGCTATCCAAACACATTTAGGTGCATACAACATGTCCATATCAAGATAACATGGGACCCTAAGAAACCCCTGATCATGATCTTCATAAGAAACATAAACAACAAGTATATGTTCTAGAGGAGCTAGTTCATACACATTGTATATGTTTTTCTTGATGAGGAAATCCACCTAGGTCTCTACTTGATCCAATAGGGATAATCCTTTGTAATGTCATGGTAAACAACAAACGAGTAACATAGTTTGTAAAGGAGAGGATAGGCTAAATTGATTTTGTTTCCCCACACCTCCTATAATGAGAATTAGAGCGAAATGAATAGAACAACTCTGACTAGGGAAACCAGAGAAGTTGCAAGGTTGGGTAAAGTCGACCACCATGCAAATTCACCAATTTATCCACCGATGGGAGTGAGATCATATTGTCAGTTTGAACCTTCTAGAATTCCACTTCCCACTTCATGATGGCCACACTAACCACTGTAATAAACTCCATATACACAAACCAAGAGATGATTATGAAAATGTAGTGGAGAGGAAAGAAAAAGGGAAAGAGAGGGTAACCAAAATACCATAGAGAGAACAGATGCATGGGGATTTAATTCTCAATACCTAGTACATTACATAAAAACTTAATATTATTCGAAAATGTTGATCATCTATTTTTATGGTCTTTGTGGGGACCAAATTCAAATCCTGAGTGATTTTGATGGAAGACTAACCCCATGTCATGGCCTCTTAGCTAAAGGAAATTGTTTGTGATTAGTCATTTTCCCATCAAGGGTGGTAAATAAACATTGAAAATACTCGCTCCACCTCTTGACCCTCAACTAATAGATTTGTCCCTACAAGATATTAAGAATATATCATTCTAAAAATAGTTTAGTCTCCCCCCCACATCCCAACCTCTAGTCCTATTCCTAGTGTGACATTAAGGACTTTAACTAAGAAATCCAACTATTCTCAATGAATATATGTATCCAACATGCTCACATGATTTGAATGTGACCATCACATTTTATCCCTAAAGATGTTGCACTAGCTGCCGCTTGAAACTAAACGCCATCCTAATTCTCAAGGGCATGTATTGTCACAGATTTGTTTCAAGGACACAATTAATCATGTGACCCTTATCTAAACATGAAGAATCTATCACTACTAAATAACAACTTTTCTATGTTTCCTTAACAATATTGTACTTTACCTCCATTCACACAACTCCTCAAAGCCTAGACACAAAGTAATTCTCTACCATGTAGATTAGCCACACAAGACAAACCATCTTTTAAATAGTGGATGCTTTGCTTATTGCTTCCTCCTTAAGAGATATGACCTATTGGCACCTTGTGGGAGTTTTGATCTGGGTTTTCTAGCTGCCGCTACTGTCATTTTAGCCACAAGCCACTAAAGCCCACAAAATTGGGGCATAAACAATACTATGCATTTCCCAACAATTGCCTCAACAGACCTTTAACGTTGGTAACTTGCATGCAAATGAAACAACACATGTCTATACATTTTCTAAACAAATCTACATGCTAGTCAGTTCCATGTGAAATGACTAATCACACTCTTCTTAACGAGCCACACATATCCCATGCTCCATTTGAACATTCTTATTGGATTTACACAACCTCTTCAAATATGCGGTTACTTTAGGATTTGGTAGGTAGAGTCTTCTTGAATCCCTAGGTGTAGATACATCAAACAAACCACACTATCTCTTGGTTTGGTTTGGATTCTCATGTGGTATGTGTCTTAAGCCAACGCACAAACAACCCTCCCATTCGTTGATTTGTTCTCATATATGTCAATAGATCTAGAGCATCGTGGCTCTCTATAATAATTCCTATGCTATAAAATTCCTATCCTATCAAATTCAACTCATCATTCAAAATATTGGAAATATCATAAATTATAATCATTCACTCACTCATGTCATTCACTCACTGCTTAGCTTTGCTTTGCTTAGCCATTAAAAAACTTCTTTTGTTGTTTTGGTTCAATTTAAAAGGTAGATTATCGAGATTCAAACATGTAGCGAGCCCCAGTTGACTTAGGCTTGATTCCATTTCTCCTCCATCCCATACCTGTATGTTGTTGCAACAAGTGTTGAACAACTAAATTTGATGCCTAAGCCCCTATGATGCTAGTGTTGCTAATAAAAATGATATCGAAATTGAAATTGGAAATTGAAACTGGAATTGAAATGTAAATTTGAAATTAAAAATGAAAATGATATTGATATTGGAAATTGATATTCAAATTGAATTTGAATTTTGAAATGAAATTCGAATTGAAAATTGAAAATTGAAATTGAAATGAGAAATGAAAATTGAGAATTGGAAATGTAATTAGAATTCAAATCAAAATTGAAACTTGGAATTTGAATTTGAAACTTGGAATTTGAAATTGAAATTTGAATTTGAATTGTGAAATTTGAAATATGAATTGAATTTGAAGTTTGAATTTGGATTTGAAATGCAAAATTTGAAATAGAATTTGAAATTTGAATTTGAATTTTAAATGTGAAATTTGAAAGAGAATTAGAATTAGAAATTGAAATGTGATGCATAGAGTTCTGAAGAGATACTTCATTGCTTCGTGCTCCGTGACACACGAGGATCTAATGTCACCCAAGAGGGCAGCCATTGGCAGTGCTCCCGTTCGCCGTGGAGTGCGGCCATGCCAGGGTCGGCTACTACTAGTGGTAGCAGCAGGAGAGCTAGTGTGTCAGTTCATCTCGATGACATACATGTTGATCCCTAGGTGTGGGATGGGCGGCAAGAATCTAGTGCATCAAAAGCATCAGGTGCATATTTTTTGTTAGATACATTTTCAGCAAATTTTTAGCATATAATGCATTGAATTTCAGTTGCAAGTTATAATATATATTTTTAGTAACATTTGTGTTTTTGTTTGGATTGCAAGTGCCCCATTAGGGGGATCATACGATGATGAGGTCGCAGGCATCACTCTCACTGATATCACTACCCAGCAAGAGTGGGATCACTCATGTATGTGCACATTGAGGGAGGATTCTCCCACACGACGATCTTTATTCATGATGTTATCAACAGTGGATGAGATGTTGGCCCTCTACAAGAGGGTGGGACTTTTTAGTGACATTTGGCATCATTCATGCCAGAGGAGGAGACAAGATGTCATTGGGATCCACAAATGGGAGGATGTCAAAGTCACCATAAAAGGGCATGACATCAAGGGTACTTTGTTGGCCATTTTTTCAGTACTTGGCCATTTTTGCCAATGGTGAGCATTTTCTAGTAGGGTGGAAAACAAGTTGATTGGTTGTTTTGGTAGGCCATTATATTCTTCTCCATATACTTTTAATCAATAATGAGTCAATGATCAAGTGCATTCATCCAATTGAAAGCTTATTTTTTCAGAATAAATTAATCCTTCACTGGTGAGAAATGGCACGCATTTTCGTAAGGCCATTTAGGCTAGTTTTAGGTGCAAAATTGGTTGAGTGATTTTTTTGGTAGGCCAATATATTCTTGACCAGATCCTTTTTTCCAAGATTGAGACTATATTTAGGTGCATTGGTAATCCACGTACATGATGGATCCTTCAAAACAATTTTATCTCTCTCATTGAGGAAATGGCGTTCATTTTCCCAAATCCACTTGAGCCATTTTTTCAGTAGTTAGCCATTTTTTACAACAGTGAGCATTTTCTGGCAGGGTGCAAAATAGGTTGATTGGTTTTTTTGACAGGCCATTACATTTTTTGCCATAATTTTTTTATCAATAATGAGTCAATGTTCAAGTGCATAACTCATCCACTTGAAATCTTATGTTGTCAGAATAATTTAATCCCTCGCTGGTGAGAAATGGTGGGCATTTTCCTAAAGCCATTTAGGCCAGTTTTAGGTGCAAAAATGGCTAATTGGTTGTTTTGGCAGGCAAAATATTCTTGACCATAGCCTTTTTTTTCCAGTAATGAGACTATATTCAGGTGCATTAGTCATCCACCTACAGGATGGTGCCTTCAAAATAATTTTCTTTGTCTCTGTGAGAAAATGGCGGTCATTTTCCCATAGACACTTGAGAAAAAATTTTAGTACTTGGCCATTTTTTCCAATGGCGAGCATTTTCTGGAATGGTGCAAAAGAGGTTGATTGGTTGTTTTGGCAAGCCATTATCTTCTTGGACATAGAATTTTTATCAAGAATGAGTAAATGGTCAAATGCATTTAAATCCTCCACCTGAACGTTTATGTTGTCAGAATAATTTAATCGCTCACTAGTGAGAAATGGTTGGCATTTTCCTAAAGCCATTAGGCTAGTTTTAGGTGCACAAAAGGCTCAGTGGTTGTTTTGGCAGGCCAATATATTCTTGTCCATGATTTTTTTTTCCAAGACTAAGACTATATTCAGGTGCATTAGTCATCCACCTACAGGATGGTGCCCTCAAAATAATTTTCTCTCTCTCTCTGAGAAAATGGTGGTCATTTTTCCATACCCACTTGAGCCAGTTTTTCAATACTTAGCCTTTTTTGCCAATGGAGAGCATTTTCTGGAATGGTACAAAAGAGATTGATTGCCTGTTTTGGCAGGGCATTATCTTCTTGGCCATAGAATGTTTATCAAGAATGAGTCAATGTCAAGTGCATAAATCCTCTGCCTGAAAGCTTATGTTGTCAGAATAATTTAATCCCTCAGTGATGAGAAATGGTGGGAATTTTCCTAATGCCATTTAGGCTAGTTTTAGGTGCAAAAAAGGTTGAGTGGTTGTTTTGGCAGGACATTATATTGTTGACCAGAGACATTTTTCCAATACTGAGACTATATTCAGGTGCATTAGTCATCCACCTACAGGATGGTTCCTTTAGAATAAATTTCTCTCTCTCTCTCTCTGAGAAAATGGTGGTCGTTTTCGCATAGCCACTTGAGCAAGTTTTTCAATACTTAGTTATTTTTGCCAATGGCAAGCATTTTCTGGAATGGTGCAAAACATGTTGGTTAGTTGTTTTCACAGCTCATTATCTTCTTGGTCATAGAATTTTTATCAAGAATGAGTCAATGGTCAAATGTGTAAATACTCCACTTGAAATCTTATGCTTTCAGAATAATTTAATCCCTCACTAGTGAGAAATAGTGGGCATTTTCCTAAGGCCATTTAGGCCAGTTTTAGGTGCAAAAAAGGATGAGTGGTTGTTTTGGAAGGCCAGTATATTCTTGAATAGGATTTTTTTTCCAAAACTAATACTATATTTAGGTGCATTAGTCATCCACCTACAGGATGATGCCCTTAGAATAGTTTTCTCTCTCTCATTGAGGAAATGGTGGTCATTTTCCCATAGCCACTTGAGCCCATTTTTCAGTACTTGGCCATTTTTGTCAATGACAATAAATCAGCCAAATTTGCTAGTATTTGCAAATATGAAATGAAAATATGAAAATGTAAAAAAACAGAGAATAATAAAACTCACATTTTCCAATTTGAATCACTCAAACAAGCCAAAAATTGAACCATATGTGTGATCTTTGGTGAACTAGGGAAGATTTTCAATATTTTTACACAATAGAAATTTTTAGGATAAAATTGAAAATATTGAATAGTGGAGTAGTGGTGACTATCAGGACACATCATTTTCAACTTGTATCATTGAATTTGACTATGAAACATTCTTACTAGCACATGAAGAATGTTTTTATTTCTGTGTTAGATTAAATAATCTAAATTTAGTCCTTAGATAAAAAAAATGTAAAAGACCACTCATTTTTTTCTCAGAAAGAATCATATTATATTTCAAGTAGAAATGTAATACATTCTTCAACAATATGTAAATTGGTCTATCAAAATACCCCAAGATTCTTCAGCAGAGTCAAAGTCCAAAATGATCAACACATTTAATCCTGGAGCAGCGACTATAGAACCAGAGTGCATGTACATATAAATTGCACTTCATGTAACTATCATAAATAAATATTATCAGCAGAACTAAATAATAAGAAGGGAGAAAAAATATTTAGACCAGTCCAAAGTTAATTTTAGATGGTTTTCCCCACAAAGATGAAGACAATTCCACTTTTGTAAGGTTTTTGTTTTTGGAAAGTTCTACTCTATGTTTTCTATAAGTGCAGACCCTCACAGGGCATGTTTTGATGATTATATAATACTGAAATAAGTAGCTTTTAGGACATAAAAATATAGTACAAAACCATCTTCTCAATAGCCTACATGGTACAAAATGTATATTATCATTTCAAACATTCAAATTTCATATATAAAGAAAAATTTGATGGAAAAGAAAAACCATTTATAACATAACAGTAAAATACCAGAAACAATTGAATGCAAGAAATAAATAATTCATATATACTAAATAATATAATTCACCATAAATAATACACCAAACAGTATAAAAATTTATTAATGAAAGGAAAAATGTTTACAAATTCAAATGGGGTACACCAGTCCTCATCCCTAATCCATAACACTGATGGACAGGACCCCATTGGTGTGAATCTCATGAAAATTGTACTTGTACATGAGGTTGTAAGATATTATACAAATAGTAAAATCTAAATTTTAGTCCCACTCTCCATTTTCCGTGAGGTTGAGTCTGATCAATTGAGCCTAAAGTTGGATGATATCTATCAGGAAAGGTTTTCCATGTAAAGAAAACTTCCTCCTTAAGATTCTCATAGTCTTTTATGTTGAACTCTAGTGAATTATTCTTCTTTACAATCCCGAGATGTACATAATGCATTGCAATTAGTTCAAAAGTAACAATGAAACTTTCATATGAACAAGGAATTTCCACATAAGATTCACTATGTATAATGTTTCAAGACCTTATGTGATTGAAAACTTTGTAGGAAAGAATATGAATATTTTGACGATGTACTCGATTGGGATGGAATACTGTGATATATGATGGCAATGCATTGTGTGTTCCATATTATGTAGAGGTGGCTAATCTAGCAGTCAGAACTTCATTGTCACCTTTTGTTGCAAGAAGTTGAAAAGTGGTGTGCTTATCATCATTCGTAGCAATAAAATGACAAAAACAAATTCTCCTTTTCGACTACTAGTGCCCCACCTTTTAATAGAGCTCACAGTAAAGAAAACATCAACAATTCCTACAACACAACATAATATAACATTAGATACTATAAATAATTTTTGCATATATGAGTTGAAGAATATATATTAAAAGATACACATGTATACTTACCATCAATATTTCAGTTGGTATCAACAGAGCTTGTTTTGTGTGAAACACCTCATGTGGATGCAAATTCACACCTTTAGGAATATAGTGGCCTCTACCAAAAAATCTACATGATTTTCAAATATTTTTACCAAACAAAATGTTCCACCAGTTGAAACATATACTAAATATTCCAACACTTCTACAAGACATGGAATTTATAGTGACTCATGTTCAGACATTCTAGGCAATTTTTCATAACAAATACAGACATACATGCCCGCATTTATGGTAAAATAAAATGGATATGTGTTGTGCACCAACGACCCATCCATTTGAATGAATTTATTTCTACCAATATTCAAAAAACGATAATTTTGAGTCTGTAGGGGAGACACATCTGAACAAGATCCCATATAAAACCCTAGCTTGATGACTGCAATGGAATGTTTTTTATGATTTTCATCTGTCCCACTTGAATATAATTGTGATTTTATTTTAGAAAGTGAAAGATGTTGCAACATAAGCTTTCCACTTTCATCTGCATACACCATTTGAACAAGTAGAACATCATCATAATATCTGTCCATGTGTCATTGGTACTAACAGTGTAAAGAATTGGTTCATCACCACAAGGATCCAACATTGTCAACTCTACATTTCATGTATGTGAATCATTTATAACTTTGTAGATAATGATTTCTTCTGAACTATTTTCTCCTTTAAGAACAACAAGTGTATCAAATTTTGGAGCCTTTCCCTTAACATATTGCAGAGTTGAATGACATCGGAGTTGATAAGGTACATCCCTATCATTAGGTTGGTTCTCAAGATCATTATCGTTGGATACATCATCGTCACTCCAACAATCCATTTTTGCAAGTCTATATAATTTTCGTGACTTTTGTCGCTGTATAGACAATTGTTGCTTCGTTTTTCATCTCTTTTCTCGTTCAGCAAGTATTCAAAAATCTTTTTCCACAACCTCTGGAGGCAATGAATTTTGTCCTTTATGTGGCAACGGATCAGGGTTTGTATTGAACATGATCAGATTTATAAGAAGTAAAATTCTGCAAGCATGACAGGAATCCAAAATTACCTACACAGGTTACACATGATCTCTTAATTGGAAAGCAAGAGAGAAAAAACAAAGTAATTTTAAAGGCATAATATAAATACTACATAAATTCTAACCTTTGGTAAAAACCTTCGATTTCTTTTCTCCTTCCAACCAAGATTTTTGATTCGCATCGAGATGGTCCAAACTGATACCTGCATCAAATAATAAAGGGTAAAATTAATTACTCTACATGTATAGTATATGATAAATCATTTTATAGTCTGTGTAAATACACAAATTGTAGGGTAAGGATGTAAATTTTTTTAAGCACAAAAAATTGGAAAAACAATTCTTACAAGTGGTATCACTACACCATCGATTTTTCTTAGAGTATTTAAATGCGATCCAATTTGGTTTGATCAGAGAGATGATGCATTGAATCAATTGGATTATAAGCAGTCCATCACTACACCAGTCAATTAACAGAAAAAGTAAAAAGAAACTATTGTAAGTCGGTCACTAAACCATCATTTTTTTTCATCATATTTCAATGCAATCAATTTTGGTTTGATCACAGACCTGTTGATGGGTTCGTATATTTTTTTCAAGTAGGGTAAGAGTGTTAAAAATTTTAAGCACAACAAACTAAAAAAAAATACTTACCAGTCATATCACTACACCATCGATTTTGCTTAGAGGATATCAACGCGCTAAGATTTGGTTTGATTAGAGAACTGGCATGTTGACGGTTCAAGTAGGGTTAGATTTAAAACAAGACATGAGTTCGAATATTTTGTTTAGGGTAAGATATAAAAGAAAATAGGTAATTTTTTTAAACAATAGAGGGTTCCTCTGCAATGCATATTTTGTAAGCAATAGAATGTTCCTCTTTCCTTACAATCATCTCTGAAACAAAAACATCTTTGAAAATATACAACCTAGGGCGTAGAAAAATGGAAAAAACATATTCTTACCAATCAATCACAATAGCATCAATTTTTCTTCAAAGTATTTCAACACAATCCGATTTGGTTTGATCATAGACCCAGCGTGTTGACAGGCTCATAGATTTTGTTGAAGTAGGGTAGATTCAATACAACATATTTGGTTTGGAAACATATTTTGGGTCTGGGTAAACCGAAAATTTTGGAGAAAATAAAAAAAAATATGAAATTGGAGGGATTTTTCCATTGATACGTGTTTTCTAAAATTTTGAATTAACCCCACATCGTATCATGTGCCAAAATTCACATTGTTTCTTGTTCAACCGGAAACAATTTCAAGGGGAAATAGGGGTTTGACTAAATACTTGATTAGTGATCTTAATTAATTTTTAATTAATTTTTAATCCATTTCTTATTTAGGATACATTTTGGTTGTGGTAATATATTATGTGGGCTTAAGCAAGCTCACAGGGCTTGGTATGCCAAAATTGACATCTTTATTCTATCACAAAATTTCATGATATGAAAATCAAATTCAAATGTTTGTTTTCAGCATATTGGAGACTCCATTCTAATTATTGTTTTATATGTTGATTATTTAATGATTACTGGATGCTCTACGTAGGATATTGCTACAATAAAAATTGCTTTGCACCATGCCTTTTCAATGACTGATTTAGGATTGTTGAGACAATTTCTTGTTCTTGAGATCAGTCAATACACTTCAGGTATAAATGTATCTCATTCTAAATACATATCAGATCTACTCACAAAGTTCAAAATGTTAGAGTGAAAGCATGCTAAGTTCCCATTCCTCTCTGGTATCAAACTAGAAGAAGGTTATTCTACTCCACTAGTCGACAACACATTGTATAGACAAATAGTTCGGAGTCTGCTCTATTTGACACACTCTCAACTAGATATTTTTTTTTTGTAAGTTTAGTGTCAATATATATGTAGCGGCCACATGAAATTCACTATAAGGAAACCAAAAGAATGTTGAATTATGGGAAAGGAACTAGGTCTCATGGATTACACTTTGCTTCCCACTCTACACTGGATCTCATTGGATTCACAGACTCTGATTGGGATGGTGATAGTTCATATCGGAAGTCAAATTCTGGATATGTTTCCATGCTTGTTGATGGCCCCATTTTTTGGTCAAGAAAGAAACAAAGTGGCATTTCCATCTCCACCACAAAAGCAAAATATAGGGGTGTTGTCAATGCAACAACTCAATGTGTTTGGTTGCAAGGGATTCTTTCAGAGTTTGGTATTTGCTTAATTATACCTATAGTCATTTGGTGTGACAATCAAAGTGCCATAAGAATCTCTACTAATATGGTTCATAGGTAGAGAACAAAGCACATAGAGATTCACATAAATTACATTCAAGGATTAGTGCATGACAAGATCATCAAATGACAATTTTGTCCATGTTCTGAACAAATTGTGCATATATTCACCAAACGTTTTGCTAATAAGACCTTAATTCACTTGAGATCCTTGCTTGGGGTGACTGATTAGTTGGTGAAGGCTGATTTGAAAAATTTATGTCCATGTTTTTGAAGGAAGGTTTTTTCCCAAGTGGTTTTCCTTGTTACTTTAGTTTTATTGGACAAGTTCAATATTTTTTTGCAAAGAGTGACCTTATCCTTTGTTGTTGGGCCCTATTTGATTTATATTTTATAGGTCAGGATTAAGGGGGGGTGTTGGAACATTCTATCCATCTAGACCTTCGTTATACATTAGTTATGCATTCCATGATTAATTATTGAGTCTCATAGCACCTAGATTATGCTGTTGACCCCCTAGTGCTTACATTTTGTCATTAATGGTCACACTATCCACTCAGACTTCCTTATCCCTATCTTTTAGGATGTAATACACTCTCATGCATGAATTTAGGAGCTAATTGAGTAATTTCCATGATTTAAGGCTTCTTGTCTCCTTGATCACCTAGTTAACTGACCCTTACACCTAGTTTCATTGAGTTTGAGTGCAGTAGCACCCTTTTGACCACTACCAGTCACCTCTCATGCCTCCTTTGGGTTTTCTTTCCCTAATTTCTATCCTAGTGGATCAATCATGCTCCAACCACCTTCAGTTAATTGGCCATCCATCATTAGCTTCCACTAATGCTTGTTGGGAGATGGATCCAATGCTAACTAAGCATGTGTCTTCAGTGGAATTCGAATGCCATCAGAGGATCATGAATTATCTTGCATGTATTCTTATTTTATTTCCCACATCTTGTTCCATGAATAACATGATATTTTTTTATAATCAGAACTCTTTTTTCTCTATTAAATTCTTCTCTATTTTTCTGTAGATCTATGTTAAAATTTGTGAGGATAGTTTTACTGTTGGAGATCCACCTATGTGAGATAATTTCACATGGTATCAGAGCGTACCATCTATCTATTTTATCTAATATACTTCAATTGATGCATCAGAAGCTATGGAGTTTCCACAAAAATCCTTCGGGAAATAACCTTGATGACCTTGGATATGCCCATGAAATATTTCCAGGTGTGACAAACTCCCAAATGTGCTCAGTGTCGAGGTAGATTTTGAGTGAGATGATATTAAACTTTCTTCGAGAGTGTTTTATTGTAGTTTATAGGTCCGAAGCTCATCAGGAGCATAGTTGTTGAATATGGAGTAGTCCCAGCATATTCTCTTTACTACATATAGTTACTTTGATTAGAAAGCGGATATGGTGATTCTTCTGAGAAGAAAAGGTCTTTATAGAGTCACCATGGGGACTAAGAACACGCCAAACTCAGCAGTTGAGAAGGCCAAGAGGTAGAATAAAATGGATGAAGCGTATGGTCTTCTATGAATCAGTACTTGTATAAATATTTTTTTTCACCTCGATAGTTTGACCACTCCAAATCAAGTTTGGAGAAAATTCAAAACTATGTTTAGAAAGATAGATGAGATGAGACGCCATCAGCTGGAAAATGAAGTGCTTACTATGAGCTGCATTATTTTTTACTCCCTACATGACTTCTTCACAAAATTCAAATCATTGGTACTTTATCTCAAGCAATGTGGAATTGAGAAGAAAGAGGAACAATTGGTTTTGTCCATACTTTCAAAGTTGGGCTCATACTACTCATTCTTTGGGCCTACTTTTCATGCAACCATGTTGGCAGTGAAAAATTGGAAGATGCCTTCCTTGGAGGATTTCATGGAGGCCCTCACCTAGGAGAAAGACAAATTAATTCAAATGGGTACTATCAAGACATCAAAGGAGCAAGCGCTTGCTGCAGGAGATTCCAAGAAAGGAAAGGGGAAGAAACAATTCAAAGATAAGAAGTTGTCAGATTCAAGGAAGGATAATCCCAAACCATCAGTTGCGATTTCAAATCCTCGGAAGTTCAAGCATAAGATGAAGAATGAAAATAGAAAATGAACCTAATGTAAAAAATGATGGCATCCAGAAATTTCTTGCATGAAGAATACCATTGACATGATGGCTCAATTTCTTGAAAAGAACAATCTTCATGTTCCTGAGAATGCAAAGAGAAGAGATGCAATCTCTAGCACATAAGACAAAGAAAGGTGCCATGCATTGAAGGTTGGAATTGAAAGTACCTCCTCATTCATCATTTATTTACGTTCATCTAGACATATGGAAGCCTCAAAAGTGTCCTTCTCTTCTCTCAAATCCTTTCATGGTCCTCTGATTGTGATGGGAGACAACTCTGAAATTCATTTAAAAGGAAGAGGAAGAATTTAGTTGGAGAATGGAAGCTTCAACAGTGTGTTGTATGTTCCATATCTCTATGCAAATCTTCTCTCTATGTATCAAAAGACACATATAAGAATTTCTAAGAGAGTCACTTTCACATCCAATGATGTAGAGATTGTAGAAATTTCTATCGGAAGAATCATAGCACTAGGTGTTGTAGATCACAGTTTGAAAGTATACAAGTTTTCTCATTTTATTCCCTACTTTTCTACAAATGATCTTTTGACTCATGCCAATGGGACTAGCAATTTGTGTTATTATATATTTGACCATCTAAACTTCAAATAGTTGCAATATTTACACAAGTTCTCAATGGTTGAAGGGATTCTAGAGATAAAGTTCTCAAAAGGTAACTATCAGGGTTGTCTCCTTGGAAAACATTCAGAGCACATATATGAGAAGGGAAAAAATAAGAGAGAAAATGCACCTCTCGAATTGGTTCATTATGACAGCATAGTCCTTTTCCTACCTTTTCACTTAGTAATGCAAAGTATGTTCTTACTTTCATACATGACTACTTTAGATTTTGCTAGGTATATTTTCTCAAAAATAAGTCAGAAGTATTTGAGATTTTCCAAGTTTTAAAGCTTCTATTGAGAACTTTTTTGAGAGAAATATGAAGGCCCTCCATGTTGATAATGGAGGTGAATATGTTTAGAAGGACCTAAAGCAATTTTTCGCTCATGTTGGCATTCAGATGCAGCATACCATTCCCTACACACCTCAGTAGAATGGTGTGGCAGAGAGGAAAAATAGAACACTGAAGGGGATGGATACCTGTATATTGGAGTCCAAGTCTATTTCTCCAGGACTTTGGGATGAAGCCATATACTATGCAGCCCATATTCAGAATAGGGTGTCCCACAAAGCAGTGGAAGGAATGACACCTTTTGAATATTGTGCTGCTCATAAGCCTGATGTGTCATATTTCAGGATTTTTGGTTCAAAACATTGGGCTAGAATTCCTCCGGAGAAGAGAAGGGCTTTGCAAACTCAAAGTCAGCCATGCATATTTGTTGGGTATGTACAAAATGAAATTTTTTACAAATTGTATGATTCCTCAACTCATAATATGTTCATCGAGAGGATTGTGCAGTTTGAGGAAGAACCTTTGCAATAAATTTTAATGGAAGAAGGAGAATGCTCAAACCCTCCACTTGATGACGTAAGTGATGTTTCTAGTGATATTTTTTATTCTGTTTTTGATTTTAATGTTGAATATAATCTTGATATAGAAGATCCAAATCCACCTTCAAAACCCAAGTGAGATGAAAAGACTCTTGAATCAACAGGAGATCTTGTTGGTGATCCTAAAGAAACTAGGAAAACTTGACCATTATT
Organism: Larix kaempferi; assembly: GCA_027924585.1. NCBI lineage: Eukaryota > Viridiplantae > Streptophyta > Pinopsida > Pinales > Pinaceae > Larix > Larix kaempferi. The sequence continues at coordinate 5,484,145 of BSBM01000008.1, forward strand.
CAAAGATGCACATTGTGATTTATTTGTGAATGATCATTATTTTCCCAAGAATTGGTATCTGATCCATATTCATACTCAGAAGCCTCAAAATATCCAATATAGAAATCTTCCATGGATGAGTATTTTTAGTCTCTTCAAAAGAACGAAACTTGGGAGCTAATCTCCCTTCCTTCTGCAAGAAAATTGGTACATTGCAAGTGGATTTTTGAAACAAAGGTGGATCCAGCTGATAAATTATTCAAATATAAGGCAAGTAATGTTTCTAAGGGCTTCTCACAAGTGCAAGTTCTTGAATACACCGAGACGTTTTCTCTGATAGCCATGATGGATTCAATACGGCTAGTTTTGGCCATTGCCGCATCCAGGCAGTGGGAGTTCACCACATGGACTTGAATAGTGCATTCCTCCATGGGGATCTTGAGAAATATAATTATATACAGTAGAAATATGGTTATATTTGTTATCCCTGTCTTTTTTGCAGGTTGAAGAAGTCACTATATGGGCTTAAGCAAGCTCCCAGGGCTTGGTATGCCAAAATGGACAGCTTCCTTCTATCACAAACTTTCATGAGATGAAAATCAGATTCAAATGTTTATTTGGAGAATATAGGAGAATCCATTCTTATTATTTTTTTATATGTTGATTAGTTACTTATTACTAGATTCTCTACATATGAGATTGCTACAATAAAATCTTCTTTGCAGAATTCCTTTTCAATCACTGAATTAGGTTTGTTGAGACAATTTCTTGGTCTTGAGATCAGCCAATCCACTTCAGGTATAAATGTATATTAGACTAAATAAATATCATATATACTTAAAAAGCTCAAAATTTCAGAGTGCAGGACTACTAAGTTCCCATTTCTCTCCAGTATTAAACTGGAAGATGGTGATTCTATTCCACGAGTCGACAACACATTGTATAGACAACTAGTTGGGAGTATGATCTATTTGGCACACTCTCGACCTGATATTCATTTTGTTGTAAATTAAATTTCAATATATATGCAAAAACCACATGAAATTCAATTGAATGCATCTAATAGAATCTTTAATTATGTGCAAGGAACTGGGTCTCATGTGTTATACCTCAAATTCTCACTTTGAGTGCCATTTGACATCTTCATACCATAACACCATGCAAAACCTAATGGCTCTACCTCCAAACAAGTGTTGGACCTTACTCCTACCTAGTTGTTCCCCTCCTTGGAATTCCTTGGATTCCTTGGAGATAAATCCAACTTACCTCAGTCAAGTCACCAATGTCTATACTAGTAAATTCATCCTACAGATAGTTAAACTTACTTAGAGATCATACAAGATTCAGACAAGCCTAATCTAAGACAACTACGTAATGAGTCAGACCTTAAAATCGTATATCTAGTTCAATGTATGAATATTTGAGCATTGAGAGAGAGGGAAGAAGGTTTGACTTACTTCAAATTAGCCGGTTGTCCTAGCTCCAACTCCAAGCCTGATGTCCAAGATGTGAACCTGTGTGAGCAAGACAACCACAATATCTCAAAATACCGAATACAATGATTAAGATCTAACTTCTAATGAAAAAATATCATGAATATAAACTAATAAGAAACATCATATGGGAGAATAATCCAAGTTTTATTAAGGTAGATTAAAGAAGATCAGTACAATGTTACCCTTGATGACCAAGTTGTAGTGTCTCCTTCCAAGCCTTCCTCCCTCCTATCTCTGCAAAACCTCTAAGACCATAGGTTTGATTCCTCCAATTTTATCCCCTTAGCTCATGGATGGCCTCATTCTTATAGGATTTGGGAGGCCAAAAACTAAGAGAGGAAGGTGGATCTAGGTGAGTGAATGGTGGATAAAGAGGTTGAACCAGGCCAAAGAGGGAGGGTGAGTTAAGATTCGAGAGGAGCTCAAATCCCAAGAAAATATCCTCGAAGGTAAGATCCAATTTCCAAGATAAATATGGTTAAGGTAATTTTTGCACCCCGGGCACTTAGCAAGGCACGAAAATGATGTAATTTTTGTGCCCCTGCTGGCATGCAAGGCGCGAAAATGAGGAATTTTCATGCCTTGCACCACTAGTAGGGCACGAAAATTCTAGTAAACTGTGTTTAAGGAGGTGGCATTTTGAATTTTATGAGTTGGAATTATGCTAAGGTAAGTTGGATTTATCTCCAAGGAAGGCCAAGGAGGGGACCAACTCGGTAGGAGTAAGGTCCAACACTCGTTAGGAGGTAGCGCCATTAGGTTCCGCATGGTGTTATGGCATGAATACATGAAATGGCACTCAAAGTGAGACTTTGAGGTATAGCAGACACCCACTAAAGTGTGAGGTCAAAAGAAACTGATGGATGAAAAACTTTACAAATAAATGAGTCCGCAGAGATAGTAAGAAGGAGGTTGGAGATGAGATGCAAGGAAACATAAACTATATGTCAAATAATGCCAAGGCGAGTAGACCCATGCTTGGGAAAACTAACTCAAAGAATGGCTACTGACCAATACATTGCAGATCCATGACATAATTGACATGATATATACTAGAGAAAAATCATGGCTACTAAGAACAAGCGTAGATCCATGACAAGATAATGACACAGCCACGACCAATACAATAGTGGATCTGTGTGACAATACATTAATGACGTTACCAACATAATGTTGATGTAGGGACCTAATCAATAATCATCGTCGCAACTTGGATGTGAAAGGAACATCGGGACCGTCCAAGGTATTCTACCCAATCCCGGAGCGATATGAATCTGACCATGTGATTACAAGGTGTTGAAGTCAAACATGGCATAGACTACTTGATTACCAACGAATGATGTAATCCATTTACAAGTATGAGGGTAATCACCAATGATGACAATGATCCCCAATGTATCTCTATTACAGCCCAACAAATGTGAATAAATTTTTTTGAATTCAAACATTCGATGGATTATTCGATTAGAGGCCAGTAATGAAAACCTACTGTCGAATACGAGGAAACTTGCCATTGAGGCATGTAGGCACCAGTGTACTACGGTTGGTTCCTAGGCCTAACTCCTGGATAGTGAGTTGATGTCGACAAGAACAGACTCGTCGAAGGAGGGCCATAATGAATCCCATATCATCGACATGAAACTGATATAGGAAAGAGGTGTGGAGCAACAAATCAAAGAAGTAAGGACTGACATAAAAGCAAAGACTTGACAATATTGCAGAAGGTTGACTCAGGTTAACACTGATGCTTTGAACATATAATGACATGTGATATGACTTGGAAACAGGGATTAACAGTAGAAATGACCACAAGCAGAGCTGACTCAAATGAAAAAATGACTCACAACTGAAGTTATGACCAGGGCACAAAATTTGCTTTAACCATCTTTATCTTGGAAAGTGAATCTTACCTTCGAGGAGATTTTCTTGGGATTGGATATCCTCTCGAATGAATTCAACTGATTTATTCGATATAGATGGTATTATTTATACATGAAGAGAGAAGTTGGAGTAGTTAAAACCGCTCCAACTTCTCATGCACTATATCTTTAACTAATACATTCATTTAATGATAATAATGACATAGGAAAGGCCTTATGGCCCCCTCAACATATCCCCCACCAACAAAGCCTTTCTTCATCTCGAAGAAAACAAAGAAATATGTATCAACATCCTGGGTTTATTCTCCTGCTTGTTAATCTTTCAGAATTTACTTCAATCTGATATAGGATCTTAACTGAGAGAGTAACATGTACAACATATCTACAACATATCTACAGCATATCAATCATGGACACAATAATGCAAGCACATAAGAGACACAGAGTTTCACTGGGGAAACCCAAGAAGGTGAAAAACCCAACAACTTCCTCAGAGATAGAAAGAGCAATGATACAACCAAAGTGCAAGAGAGATTCTTCTTCTAGCAGATGATCCTCCTCCTCACAAGTGCGCCACTTTCCGAGAGAGATAGAAGTGAGTAGTGAGTGATCAAATAGAGATCTCCTTATCTCTATTAATACTTGTCCTGTCCTGCCTAATAAACCAGTGGGGTTGACTTGTCTAGCTTAGCCTAATAACCCATGGTTACATTAATCCGGGCCAACCCCACACTTGGTGGTCTAATAACCCATTTACCCACATGACTCATACAGGGCCGACCCCACACTTGGTGGTCTAATAACCCATTTACCCACATGACTCATACAGGACCGACCCCATCAAGGTGGTCTAATAACCCATCAAGTATAAGTTACGACACTTACAATATAAATGACAACACTTCCGTATAGAGGAATAATAACATCTCTATAGGAACACAATATACATGGGTAAAATACATTCCAAAGTTACATATACATCAACACTCCCTCTTAACTAGGAAGGTATTTCTTGACACAGATCTGCTAACACAAGTCTTCTTCTCTGGATCATCATCAGTGAATCATGATCCTCGAATCATCGTCATCATCATGGCTGTTGCTATCTCAATCAATCTCTGAATCTACTCATCATAGGAAGTTCTATAGAGCCAGTCCTTTTTCATACTGGTTGTAGGCCCACCACCTGCAGTTATTCATCATCACTGGCCATACTATGGAATCCTCACAACTTATTACGTGCATCACAAAACCTCGCAAGAGCATCCAGGATGTTACGAGCACACGGCTCTACCTGTCGGATCTCCCAGGGTTGTATTATATGTGACTCCCACCACAAGACCTTTAAAGAGTGTCTTGACTTAACAAGAACTCTAAAGAGCATCTGAGGCCTTTTACGTGACTAGAACAACCTGTATAGATCTCTAGGATGGATTACATGTGGTCATTGAAAAACCTCGAAAGAGCATCCCAGGACTGATTACGAGCACACAGCTCAACCTATCGGATTTCCTAGGGCCAGATTATATGCCATAGGAGAAAACCTTGAAAGAGCATCTACCAGATATCCCATGACCAGATTACTTGCCATAGGAAAGACCTCGAAAGACTATCTACAAACCTCCGAGGGCCGGATTATATGTCCTCCCAAAGAAAAACCTCGAAAGAGAGTTTGCCAAATATCCCAAGGCCACATTACATGACATAGGAAAAACCTCGAAAGACTATCTCCAAACCTCCCAGGGCTAGATTATATGCTTATATGCACAACCTGTTCCACGGCCATAGAGTATCAACCTGATACTCACCATACATCATCTTGATGTACACATGATCATCCTAATCATCATCACTGTATCGTCCTGATGCATGTCATCTAGAGCAACATCATGAAGCTTGTCATCCATGATCATCCTGATCATATAATGCATCCACCTGATGCATACCAAGTATCTACTTGATACATATCATCATACATGATCCATCTGATCATACAATGTATCCACCTGATACATACACAGATACATGATCCACCTAATCATACAATGTATCCACCTAATATATATCAACATACATGATCTACCCGATCATACAATGTATCCACCTGATACATATACAGATACATGGTCCAAGCATCCAACATGATGCATATACATATACATGATCCAACTGATCGTAACCAGCATCCAACATGATGCATATACATATACAGGATCCAATCTGATTATAACAAGCATCCAACATGATGCATATACAAATATATCAAGCATCCAACATGATGCATATACAGAGCAGTAACTGGAGCATCATCCAGTGCTTACATCCACAACCATGGGAAGGATCCTCCTCTCACCATGTTTGAAATGGCTACTTCAAATGTGTCCATCACTTCTCCCTTGAAGTGTCGTTAATCTAAAGAACACCAAGCCTCTCTCTGAAGTACTCAAACTTCACTCTGGCTAGTGGTTTTGTCAACACATCTGCAATCTGCTCATCTGTTGCAACATATAAGAGCTTCACTGCTCCTCTCTGCACCATATCCCTGATATAGTGATATTTGATCTCAATGTGCTTTGACGTGTCGTGGATAACCGGGTTCTCAGAAAGCTTCACACAAGTCTGGTTGTCACAAAAGATACCAGTAGCCTCCAATGGGAGATCAAATAACTCAGACAGTAGCTTCCAGAGCCATACTGCCTCACAACTAGCTGAACATGCTGCAACATACTCTCCCTTGGATGTACTCAATGCTACGCAGGATTGTTTTCTGCTAAACCAAGAGATCACACATGATCCCATACTAAAGAAGCACCCAGATGTGCTCTTCCTATTTGCAGCACTGCTTGCCCAGTCCAAATCAACATAACCATGCAGGTTAAGCTTTTGATTCGCATCATACTTGAGCCCATAGTCAATTGTACCCTTCAGGTACCTCAGAATATGTTTTACAACAATCAGGTGAACACCTCTAGGATCCATCAGGAACTGGCTCAATGTGTTCACCGCAAAGCAAATATCTAGTTTACTGTTCGTCAGGTACATCAAGGACCCAATCATCTGACAATACATAGTGACATCAACCGGATCAGATGAAGCATCTCACAGAAGCTTCAGGTTCATTGCCATAGGTGTGGCCATGGCCTTGCAGTCCATCATCCTGAACCTCTTCAGTATCTCTACTACATACTTCCCTTGTCCAAGGAAGATCCCATCTACACTTTGCCACACCTCCATGCCTAGAAAATAGTGCATCATCCCCAAGTCCTTCATCTCGAACTCAGCAGCAAGCTTCCTCTTGGTATCGGTAATCAATCCATCCTCACCTATTACAAACAGGTCATCCACATACGAGAGTAGTATCACAAGATTGCCTTCCTCAACCTTGTAGTAAAGGTTGGAGTCTGCTTTACTCTTGGTAAAGCCCAAAATGAATAGAAAGTTGTCTATCCTACCATACCAAGTCCTAGGAGCTTGCTTCAAGCCATATAAGGCTTTCTTTAGTCTGCACACATATGACTCCCTGTCATGTGTCTCAAAACCAAGTGGCTGCTCCACATACACTTCCTCCTCGACTACACCATTCAAGAAAGCTGTCTTGACATCCATCTGGTGTATCTTCCATTTCATCACTGCAACCAGCGTAAGTACAGATCTGATGGAGGTGTATCTAGCTACAGGAGCAAAATTTTCTTCATAGTCTATTCCCTCTTTCTGAGAGAATCCACGAGCTACAAATCTCACTTTGTATTTCTCTATGCTGCCATCTGCAGCATGCTTGATCTTGTAGATCCACTTGGAAGTTACAACTGACTTCCCTTCAGGTCTTGGGACTACATCCCAAACATCATTCTTCATGATCGACGGATCATGGCATTCTTCCATTACTTCATCCCAGATCCTGGGAACTTCAATATATTCAATATCTTCAAAATGTTCAATAGATATCTTTGTTGCTGGAACAAATGTTGTAGTCCTTCTTTTGTAGGTGATGGTATATGATCTTTCCTACAAAACAAGTTAAATTGTATGATTAGAAACATCTCATAGTTTTCAGAACAAATTCTTACATATAAAGAAATATGTCATACAATCATGCAATTATTTTAGCCAATGCTTCAATACAACATTCATCCATATCCTGTAACTTTCTAGATGCCTTCCAATCTCTACCATAACATTGTTAAGAGTTTGCACTACTCCAAACATGTCAGCAAAGAGGTTTCATTTTAGATAAGTAGCAATGGAATGTTGTACAGTGTCATAGGCCACTTACCCATTACATGCATATTAGTAGTATGTTGTTCATTAATGCAATTATTCTAATATGCCAAAATACACAGCCTAATTCTAGGAACATCAGTATATACATCATTGAACAGTATTATTTAAACAATCAAATATGCAAGAAATGATAATTCAAATACTTATATTTGTTTGTTTGTTGGGTTGACTCCCTCTTAGTCTTTGCTTCCTTTCTGCAACTCCATTCTGATGTGGATTGTGAGAAGTGGTTGACTCCCTCTAAATATCTGCATCCTTGCAGAAACTACTGGAGTGTACTCCCTCTTGATCTTTGTTTCTTGGATTACCTGTCCTTGAACTTATATCCATCCTCGATCACTATGCATGCTTACAAGTATCATTATTGTGATATCCTTGAGATCTCATACATAATCATACATTTATTAGTATAATCTCAATGCTATTAGAAACACAGTAGTCTTAAACATGTATAGTAGTGATCATTTTAAACACAGATAATGAACATTAGTATTCAAGGTTTATATAGGACTCTTATGGTTAGTCATATCATTAATTAAAGTAAGAAACATAATATGCCTAAACCCATGATTACTCAAACCTATAACTTCATGAATAATCATAATCAATCATGCCAAGTATACTTATATAAGATATCCTAACACAAGGTAGGATTTTAACTTGATATAGGAAAAACATACCTGGATTAGCATGTTAGCTAGCTATGTCTAACATACCCACATGATGTCTTCTTGTTCTTCAATGACTTGTGCTAGTAACCTGCATATCTCATAAGTTAACCATTATAGAACCAACTTATACAAACCTCGTAAGTAGATCTTCTATGTGATCCATGATAATGGATGGATCTTTGTCTTCATGTCTCCATGGTCATATGTTCTTGAACTAGAACATGATTTGTCTTTCTTGATGTACCTTTCATGTGAGCGGACAACATCAACCTCATACAACACCATAATGCATTAGTACAATCATAAGTGTCAAAACCCTAATCAATGAAAATCTTCTATCATGCATTCATAATTTTATTAAGGTGATATGACAAGTCAAAAATTAATCAAGATTGTACTAACGTAATAATATAAAGACAAACATATCGTAAACTCAATCATGAATAGATTTTGAAACATACCTATAAGTCATACCTATCAAGATTGCTTGTAAACTTCTTATGTAAGGCTTTAGCCTCATTTCCCTCTGAAACAGGAACTTCACTTATGTAGGTGACCAATTCATTCTCTTCTAGGATTAATCCAATCCACTTGATTTGCAGGAACTGGATCTGGCGCTGGATTAGGTTTTGTTAGAGAAACCCTAAAAAATTCAAACTTTGAATTTCAAACTTCTAAAAGGATAGAAAGATGCGCCTTGATGAGTTGATCAAGGCGATATACTCAGAATTTGAAAACTGCAAAGTTTCACCTGTCAAAATTACTTTTGAAACTTTCGGATCTTCTATACATGATCCTGAACTAGGGTTTGATAAAACCCACCCTTCTTCCCAACCAAAATGTTCGATCCAAAACTCTAAACTTCGATTTTTCTGAGGAGCTTCCAGCCATGGTCACAGACTTCAAAAATTCCAACTTTTGCAGAAGCCCTAATTTTCCACTTTTCCGATCAAAGTCCCAAACTAGGGTTTGATCAAGCCTGGCCTTCTGCCCAACCAAAAAATTTGATCTTGGTCTCTAAATTTGGATTTTGATGAGTAGCATTCAGCCATGGTCTCCGATTACAAAAATTTCAACTTTCTCTGAAACCCTAATTCCCAGAGCGATGAATGAAGGTGCTCAAAATTCAATTCTGTTTTGACAGAAATATGTACCTAATTGTTTTTGGTGTAACTCCGAAATTACGAATCCATAGGGTCTGAAACTTCTACTTGTGGTAGCTCGACTTGTCATCTTTTTACGAAATTTCATTTGGAGCTTCCTAGCCCAAGTTGTGACCTTTTTTCCTAGGTCACTTGTTTATGACTAAGATCTGGAAGAGGCAGATACCCTAGATTGTACAAATCATAAAACACAAAGTACAACGAATTAGAAGTTGTTCTTCGAACACAAGGTACATGGGGATCTTATATTCAACTTGTAAAAGTTTTAGATCCTGAAACTTTGCCGAAATAGATTTATAGTGAAAGTGCTACGATGACTGGTTTTTGCTATATCAAGCCCTAGCATCGCAAGTGCAACAAGTGTCATACATGCCATATCATGCCTTCTTTTAGGCTAGCTCTGATGCCATGTTAATTTTTTAGAATTTACTTCAATCTGATATAGGATCTTAACTGAGAGAATAACATCTACAACATATCCACAACATATCAATCATGGACACAATAATGCAAGCACACAAGAGACACAGAGTTTCACCGGGGGAAACCAAGAAGGTGAAAAACCCCGCAACTTCCTCAGAGATAGAAAGAGCAATGATACAACCAAAGTACAAGAGATAGTCTTCTCCTAATAGATGATCCTCCTCCTCACAAGTGCACCACTTTCCGAGAGAGATAGAAGTGAGTAGTGAGTGATCAAATAGAGATCCTCGATCTCTATTTATACTTGTCCTGTCCTGCTCAATAAACCAGTGGGCCAACTTGTCTAGCTTAGCCTAATAACCCCTGGTTACATTAATCTGGGCCGACCCCACACTTGGTGGTCTAATAACCCATTTATCCACATGACTCATATAGGGCTGACCCCATCAAGGTGGTCCAATAACCCATCAAGTATAAGTTACGACACTTACAATATAAATGACGACACTTCCGTATAGAGGAATAATAACATCTCTATAGGAATACAATATACATGGGTAAAATACATTCCGAAGTTACATATACATCAACATTGTTGAGGTAGTCCTCACTATGCATCAACCATGCATATCGGTCTTCATAGGTAACTTAGCCGCAACTACCTCCAACTTGATAGGAAAATACACGTGTACAAGGCTCTACTATGACTAGTTACTCTTTAGCCTCCATATTCAATATGGTAGTAGTCTATTGAAGACTCACCCTCTCACAACAGCGGTCGACTATCCTCTTTTGCAATGAGGTCTTTTTGTTTAAAGCCTCACCCTTGCTCATCTTGTTGGCACTCATCTCCATCGGCTCAGGCATGCTGGGACTTTTGTCTCTTTGATTTTCTATGCCATTTCTCTACCTTCTGGATTTCTGAGGTCACAATCAAAGAACATATTTACAATACAGCACCGAGGAGTTCAATCAATTCAAATGTTTTGATGTCATCGTCTAGTTTTTAATTTTTTCTTCTGTGTGTTGTAAGATGGCTTCTACTTGAATGTGGTCATCATCGAATTCTTCTATCGTGAGGCTTCATGCAAGTTTGTGAGCGCTTCGTTGCTTGTGGTTGATACCAACTTCTATATATGATATTGGGCATTACCAACTGACTTGAATCGTCTCGACGTGACTCAACTGACCATGGTCGAGACCGATGACTTGTAGTTCAACTGACTTGACTTGACTAGGTGAATCGACTGGAAATCGACTAAATTACGTTGATTGGAGGGGATCCCCTGCCTTTGTTGAGACTCACATTTCACCCTGTCAACTGCAAATATTAAATTAGAGTCAAATTTGTACTAATGAATCAATTGAATCATGACTCAAATTAAATTACTGCAAATTGACTCAAAAGTGACCCAACTTTTACATTTTTAGAGGATCGACCAAAAATAAGACTCAAGTGAGACGACCTCAACGACATAAAGTCTCGACCAACACAAGATCATACCATATTAAGGGGTCTTTTAAATTCCCACCACATATAAAGATTCCAATCGAACCTAAAAATCAACGAACCGTGACTATCACAAGATATCCTTCCATAAGTGTGACCTAATTGACTCATAGTTTTATAGTATTCCCTTGAGGAGTCGACAAGCACTCAATAAGACTTCTAACTTACATTCATATTGATATCCAACATAGTTAAAATTGTAAAAATAATTGTCACTGGACGGCGTAGTCAATGGGTAACACACCAATTGGTCAGCTTCATTTAAATATTAGCCGGTTGTACGGTGGTTGCTCAATTACTGCCCGAAACCAGTGGTCGGTTATACCTTCTTGCTCTATCAATATTTTAATGAGTTTATTGGTCGGCGAGTCGACTAGCAATCAGTGCACGGGCAGTCTCGAACTCTGCTGGCGATCGTAGTCGGTGATGGGGTGAATTCTACGAAATTTTGGTGGCCAACGGTCGATGGTTTTTGGTCGCAGTGGTTGATTTCTCATGCATATTTCTTTATTTTATGCTCTTGTTTCACATTTGAACTTCGATCCACACTAGCATAGTGAAAATATCAATTGATCTTCAACGAATCGAGGAAAACAATACCTGGAGATAGACTATAGCAGATATGGCGACTGCCCAACAATATTATACACATCTTTCTGTCAATCGCTTGATACCCGTCATGGTAATTTCATGTTCACCTCTCACATAAGAGCACATATATTATTTCCTCCTTAGCACCAGGAGCATTTTAAGAATCGACAGCAAGAACCTTCAGCAGTTATGATATCTTTTGTGTGTGTAGGCGAACTCTTCTCAAAGAACACACATTTGAAGCAACATCTGAGCATTTCTTTCTTTATTGCAGGTTACTTGAGCATTTCTTTCTTTATTGCAAGTTACTTGTTCAAGTTCGAACAACTTCCGACTAGCGAATGAATTTATAGAGAATGGCTCTCTTGGTTCAAATCGACATCTTCTTGGTCGACTGTGTACTTTGGCCATCTCATTTAATTGAATTCAGTCGACAAAAAGAAATCGCACGCGTTTTCTTGGGAAGCGGCACCAGTACGGCAACATGTAAATATGGAGATGTAATTTTTTTCCTTCATTTCTTGCTGAAGGTAAACCCACCCGAACAATCTTCTACAACGTTGAGGTCTAGTCTTTCTATAGCAGAAATACTTAGTATAAGCGTTTGGGATCAGCATCTATTACGCACGATCTTCCTCAATCTTTCACGCAACGTCGAATTTTTAGGACATACCAGCAGGAATTTTAGCATCTCTAACGTTTCTCACGTACAAGCAGTCTTTGATATTTTTGTTGTTTCTCCACGCTATCTTCCATCGAGCCACTCCCACACACTGCTGCTATCACCCAGCCAAATGGAAACAACAACAGTGCCAATGTTGTATTCAAGCAGATATAGGCATTATACACAAAATTATTCAATACAAGAGAATGGGTCGAATGCATTCAACTGCTTTATTCATGATTGATTGTATTATTTATACATTTTTAAGACAATTTGGAGCAGTTACACCTGCTCCATCTTCTCATGCATTATGTCTTTAACTAATACATTTTAACTAATACATTTATTTAATGATAATAATGACATAGGAAAGGCCTTACGGTCCCCTCAGCAAACATCATCAAGCAAGCATCAAAAGGATCAATTGAAACTATAAAGGACAACAAAGATGTGCACTGCATCGGGAAAGTCTTATCAATTGAAACTATAAAGGACAACAAAGATGTGCACTGCATGGGGAAAGTCTTAAGAACCTCTAATGTAGACATGGAGGTAGGTTGTATAGTTGGGGAATCTTAAGCACTAGGATTATAAGGTACTTGGAAAAAAGGAATCATGGGGATCCTAGGATGGAATTTGAGTTAGGATGAGGGATATGCAAATATTCTTCCGATGGTGGATAATATTTCTCCTTATTGGTGTTGAAAGGGTTATTATATTGGTCGTATTGATTACACCATGTTTATAGGTTGATGTTGATGGATGTCAAGGATGTGATAGATATCAGGACCATTGGGGTGACTTGATGATGGTGGATGAAAAAAGTAAGGTTCCATTGGTTATGCTATGAATACCCCTTGTGATGGGAAGTGATTATGTAGGACCATTGATTGTGATTGGGTCGAATGATAAGGGGGTGGGTTAGGATTCCATTTGGAGGAATTAACTATTAAAGTTACAACGTCATGATTCATTATCTAGGTGAATCTTGTGTGTCAAGATTGAGCCTCCTCTGTTGAGGTAGTGCCTTATGGGAGCCTGTGTTGGACCCAGGAAACTTGGAGAAGAATCTTGAGTTGGACTCAAGAATGGTTACACTTGATGTGTTGAGGCAAGTGCTTTGTATGCCAAAGTGATGATGGTGTGTGTCAAGGATAACCTCTTTTGTGTCAAGACAGATCCTCATGTGTTGAGGTGATGTCTTGCATGTCAAAGCATGTATGGTGTGTGATGTATTATTAACCATGGTTGATTTATTAAGTCTCCTCTAGAGACTAGACACCTCTAGGGTGCATTACTTTAGCATGTAACCACTTGGAATGATAGTAGGACAATATGATCATATCATTGGGAAAATATCCTTAGTATATTTGATACGATAATTACACTGGAACATGTGGACCATGTAGATAAGACAAGAGATAATGATATGATGTGATAAGATATGAGAGAATTCAAATTGCACATAAAAGAATTAATTAAGAGAGAATTTGAATTTTTTAACTTTAGTGAAGACTTCAATAAATCAAAGGAGAACTTGAATTGATCACTATAGTGTTGCTAACAAGAAAGAATCAGTTAAAGAGAGTTAACTAAGTGATAACAAAGAAGATCTATTTAACTAAGTGTTATTGCATGGGGACACTTATGTTAAACTAAAATACGACACTTGATTTGCGACACTTCGAAGATGACACTTAAGTTAGCCACTTAACTAAGTGGGAAAGATTTCAGTTAAGGGGCGAATTCATCCGAAGACTTACTTTAGTGAGTTAATGCACTACATGAGAAGTGGGGTGCTCTCCTTCATGCGATATTGTTGCATCCACATGGAGGGCGAGTTCATACTGAAGTCAGAAGATAAAATTAGAATACGATGCATGCAAAGAATGTATAAATATGTTATACATGATTGATGAATTCAATGTGAAGCAAATTTTCTTCTCCCTTGAAGGAAAGGCGTTTCTATTTGTGCAGGATATTATTATGAGTCTCTCTTCTTTATCTTTCTCTTGCTTTGTAATTGCACTGAGGGTGCTTGATATAAAATAAATTCTCTATTATCTATCAATATGCTAAGGAAGGTTTTACTAGGATTTTCTTCCTCAAGTCATAGAGGGTTTCCCTAGGGTAAATTAATGCGTTGAATGTGATTTATTATGTTCATGATAATTATTTTATTTCAAGTACTATTGTGTTTCTAAATTAAAGATCAACAATTAACATGGTATCATATATCAGGGTGTGAAAGAGATAACTTCATTAATCAAGCTTGAGCCTACGTAGATCATGAGTGTGCACAGTACTTGAAGAATTATGGCTTCAATTTCAGTAAGACTGGAAAACCGTCTTGAAGGAAATTCAAAATTCAATACTTAGAAGAATAGGATCTTGAATATCTTGAAAGAGGTTGATTTGGATGGATATGTATCTGGTGTTATTGAAGAGCCTAATTCTAATGCAGGGTGCAGCAACTTCAAGAATAATCAAGCCAAGGAAAAGAGTAATATTTATGATTCCATGAAAGACAACTTGATTCCCATGATTACTCCATTTAATACCGCGAAGGAATGCTTCGAGACTTTGAAAAATATTTATGAAAGAAGACGCTCAGTCAAAAGAGAGCATTAAAAAACAAGCTTCAAAATCTGAACATGGAAGATGAAGCTATGGCTTCCTTCTTCACAAATATATCTCAAGTAACAGATCAAATCATGAGAATTTGTGTGACATTCGATGATTATGATCTCATTCAAATTGTTATCGATGGTATTCCATCTCCATGGGAGACATTCCTGGAAGCAATAAATGATCGAGAAGTGCAACCTAACTTTGAGAGACTGTGGCATGATTTCCTACAAGAAGAAGGGTGAATCTAGAGCAAGTATACTACCTCCAAATAAGAGAACATATCTATTGTGGCATAGATGAAAATAGGTACAAGAAATATCACAAAACATTCTCTCATGAAAAGGATAATGATTTCAAGAAGTTTGATAAGTTTAAAGTGAAGTGGTTTAATTGCAATAAGAAAGGCCTTCATGCAAGAGAATTCCATGCAAAACAAAGAGAAAAGTTAAACGATAGCTTTCATGCTTCTACTACTACAGAAAATGAACCTACAAGAAAGCATTCATTCGATGATCAAGAGACAAAGAAGGACTACTATGTTTTCTCAGCCCTTTCTGGATCCATTACCACTAGTGTTGAGACATGGCTGGTAGATAGTGGCACATCCAAGCACATGACTGGATATATGAGTGCTATCACAGATCTGAAGGAAAATAATTTTTCCTATAAGGTGGAGCTCGGATATAATACCACGTATTCAATCCAAGGAGTTGGATTCAAGAGATGTACTACATGTGGATGAAATTTTGTTTGTCCCGGGATTAAAGAAGAACGTCCTATCTGTTTCGGTTCTAGAAGATAAACGATTCAGAGTTATCTTTATGTACAACAAAGCGCTCTTGTGGCCTAAGCATGAAGACTTGAACTCTACATCAGTGATTGGAGTTAGAGAGGGAGATCTCTACAAAGCTCTTGGAAAACTCATTCAAGCCATGATCCATGATACAGTGAGTCCTTGTGAGTTGTGGCATAGAAGGATTGGTCATCTCCCTTTCAAAGCACTACCCAAATTGCAAAAGATGGTGAAAGGTATGCCCATATTTAAATCTGATTTTTGTAGTGTTTGTAGAGGTTGTTCTCTTGGAAATAACATTAAGAAGAGTTTTCCAAGTAATACCAAAATATCCAAGGGGATCCTTGACTAGATTCATTCCGATCTTTGTGTTCCTATGTTTGCACCCTCCTTGAGTGGTTGCTTGTATTATGTTTTTTTCGTAGATGACTTCTCTCACAAGTCATATGTTTATTTTATGAAATCAAAAAGTGAAACTTTCAACAAGTTTCAAGATTTTAAAGCACTAGTTGAGAATCAGACTCGGAAACACATTCATGCTTTGATATCAGATAATGGAGGAGAGTTTGAGTCCCATGAAATAAATGACTTCTGTCAAGATGCATGAATAAAAATACAACTGATTGTACCCTACAACCCCCAACAAAATGGGTTTCTAAAAGAAATAACATAACAATATGTGAGGCTGTAAAATCCATGATGTGTGATCAGGATCTTCCCACATCCTTATGGGAAAAATCCTCTTATACTGTTGTTTATATTCAAAACAGAATCCCTCATTCTATCTTTGGAGAAAAGACTCCCGAATAGGTTTTCATGAGTGAAAAAACATATATTGGACACTTGAAGATTTCTGTTTGTCCTATTTACATTCCCATACCAAAAGAGAAGAGGGAAAAGATGGATCCATCTGGAAAGAAAGGAACATTGGTTGGATATAGCGAATCCTCCAAAGCCTACAGATGTTATTTCCCAAGACAAAGAAACATTGAAGTGAGCATATATCTAACTGTTTTCTCCTCAAATGAACATAGACTAGTTGTTTTTCTAGGTGATAGGAAGTCTTTCAATTTTTCATTTTTATATACATTTGAGGTTCTTTTTCAAGAGTTTGAAGTATGTAATAAAGCTCAAAATAACATTTGAGGTTACTTTTCTCCAAAAAAGAAATTTCAGGTTTTGGTAGCTTAGGCGGATAAGGTGATGGTTCATTAGCTACCGAAAACCCAGCTTTCAATAGCTTACAGAATGGAAGACAAAACTCTTCAGCTACCAAAAGGAAAGGCACGTATCAAGTATCGTGGAACAGTTTCGGTGGCTTAGGCGGACAAGGAAATTGTTCATTAGCCACCGAAAGCAGAGCTTTCAGTAGCTTACATATTCGGACCTTGGTTTTCCTAGCCACCGAAAGCTAAAAAACTGGACAGAATGTTACCATTTTTTCACAAATCTGATTTTTACTGATCCAAACACCTCAAGGGTGGTTTATAATGTTATATAATAATTAAGGGCATCATGATCAAGGTTTTGTTCCAAATTTAAAGGTGCCAGCAAGGTGGAGAAGATGAAGCTTCTTGTCTTTTTTTGGAAAAAGAATGATCTGTCCTCCATGTGGCAGTTTTGACCTGATCCATTAGCCTTTGGAGGTTTTCTACAGTTGTCAAAAACATGAAAACTATCAAGTTGGAGGCAAGGATATTTAAATTAATAGTGTTTTTACTATGAAAGGTCATCATTTTCAAATGATGATTCTGAGCGACTGGAGAATCATTTTTCAAAACGCTCATAGATTTTTGTTCCTAACATGTGAGAGAAAAATAACCTCTCTTATTTTTCCTACATGTGTCATAGATTGTGAGAATCGATTCCATCTCTAAGCCCTAATTTTTGGATCTCAGGATTTTCCTGTTTGACACCTTTGAAATGCAAATCTCGAGCAAGTGAAAATGGTTTTCAATGATCTAAGAGAGATTTTTGCTCACAACAAATAAATATACAATAACCTCTTTTGGTTAATATACAAGTGTCATGGATTTGGAGAACTGAACCCATCTCTGAGCCCCATTTTTCAGCAGTTTGGCCAAATTAATGGCGTTTTTACTGTGCAGAGTCATCATTTTAAAATGACGAATCTGAGAGACTAGAGCATCATTTTGAGAAATGGGTGGAGGTTTTTGTGCCTAACACGTCAGAGAACAATAAACTCTCTCAATGTTCCTATAGGTGTCACATATTGGGAGAATCGAATCCATATCTGAGCCCCATTTTTTAGCAGTTTGGCCAAATTAAAAAGTATTTTTCCCCAGTTTATTGAAAACGGTTTTGATTTTCTATTTTAGCAGATTCGATCCAGTTTTTCAGGATCTTGAACGTTTTTGTAAAGGCTATAAATCCTGTTACTCATGTAGAACAATGGTTCGATTTTGGAGAGACTCTTCTATACTTGTATTCTCAGACTTCCCCTTGCATCTCAGTTATATAAGCTTCTTTTGTTATTTGTGTTCAGATTTCTTTTCCTACCTTTCTATACTTGTAGTGAAATGTTTATTTCATGTTTGTTTATTTGTCTATGCTAGATAGCTGTAATCCTATCTTTGTATTGAGAATTGGATATCAAATATCATTTATTTATTGTGATTAGCCATTTATATATGTGTTCTGTGTATGAGTCCGCTAGCACGATAAGAATTATGTTCTCATTTACCTTTTATAAACTCTCTGAATAGCAGTAGTTAAAAGCCTTGTCTACCTGAGTGTGTCCATGCATGTTTTGAGTGTGTGAGTTTCGGTTCTTTCATCCAACTTGATCCAAACACACCCCATCATTCGAAGTAATATTAAGTTACCAGGATCTTTCGATTGCAACCTGGAAAGACTCCTGGAGAGCTAACAATTGGGCGCCGTTACCAGGATCTTTCGATTGCAACTTGGAAAGACTCCTTCGATTGCAAGCTTCCGTGGGAGACGACATAGTTTCAGCTTTTGAGGATAGACAAAGGCTGGGAATTATATTGGTTGTAAGCATCTATCTGGCAACTCCACATTTAAAGAATCCACTGGGGAGGATCATGTCGATAGAAGATGAAGGGACTAAAGTGTAAAACCAGGTATCAGTTCGTGAGATTTCTTCATGAAATTTTATTGATATTTATCAGTTCATTTTTGCTTTTCCCTTCATGACTTAAGAGGATCATCTTGTGCTTTGTATTTTCGGATGATCATCAACCTTCTTTTATATATCCATCCTTTGAAGAAGAAAATCTCCATCCTGCTTGTGTTGTTGATATTGATCTTATGTCTTCACTTCAACTTATTGAGAAGGATGAACATTGTTTTCAAATCTCTCATGAATCTGATCACCCTTGTAACTTTGAAGAAGTTGAAAGTGATTCAAAGCCTTCTCAGATCTCATTATCTTCAGTTATTATTGAACCTTGTCATCAGCTTGTTAAACCTTGCTTTCAGCCCACAGAATTTCAGTCTAGAGTTAGACAAAGGGTGTTTAAACCTCTCAAACTGGCATCTCAACTTCATCCTTATCCTCCCAACTTTGTTGAGTATCTTCCCCAATTTACCGGAAAGGATCATATTACAACTGATATACATTTGGGAGCTTTTGTAAACTTTGTTGATAATCTGGAAATCAGACATGAAGATGTTGTTATGAGATTATTTTCTAAATCTTTGACGGGAGAGGCTACTTTATGGTTTAGAGATCTGGAACCTAGTTCAATTGGTTCATGGACTGATTTCTATTATGCTTTTTCAAAATATTGGGGTGAGAACAAGTCTCTTGATCAGTATCTCATTGATTTTTGCACTTTGAAGAGAGGAGAGGAAGAAGCTTTGGCTGTCTTCAACAAAAGGTTCTACTGTGTTTATCATGACATGCCTTTGGAAATCCGGCCTACATAAATTGTTGCCATGATATATTATGTTATGGCTCAACATTCAGATTTAGTTCTTTTTCTGTTAGAAAGGAAGTCTTCATCCTTAAGGAGCTTGTTTGAAGATGCTCAAGAGATAGAGGAGAACGTTCATGCTTCCAGGATAATTAGAGAGAAGGTTTACTCTGAAAATCTGCAAGCACATGAGCAAGCAGAATGTCACTACATTTCAGATTTTGAGCAGGAAGGTAAGGAGTATAAAGTAGATTTAGAACAGCAGCTTGAAGGTGAGTATATTTCAGATTCAGAATCAGATTCTTTAGTAGGTGTAGAATGCTCTAGAAATAGGTATGAGTCAGAATGCTATGATCAATTTGTTAATCTGGATGAGCCTATGACAACTGAAGATTGCATAGGCAATTATATGTTTTTGACTAATCCTTATTCATATGATTTCAACACTATTTTATCATTATCTTCTGAGCACTTTTCTGAAGAGAAAGTTGTGATGATTAATAATCAAGATCTGAGCTCAAGGGAACATGAAGGTGGTCAGTCTTCTAGTAGAGGAACTGTCATGGCTGATCAAGAGGCTACCATAGATGTGCAGCTATTTCCAAAAGACCAATATGTTTCTCATTTTCCTTTTAAGGATCCAATGGCAGCATTCATGGAGTTATACATTTCAGAAAACCTGAAGATTTTAGATTTCCTCAGCTCGCCATTGTTTATAGGTAGGTATGGTTTCCTGGATAAGTTCTTATCACTGTGGTTACATTTCAGACATCAGCTGCTAATCAGTGATAAAGATGAGATTTCTTCAATTTTTAAATTGCTTGAATGGCTGTTATGGAAGCCAGCATTTACCTAACCCGATTGAAGATCCGGTTAGAGTAGACTAGTGTAGGAAATAAGCTCATTACCTGAGCATTTCTTTTCTCCTAGTTTGCAGCAGAAATAACAGTTAGCTCGTGTGAATAAAGACAGCTCTTGAAAGGTGTTCATAGGGTGGTTGTATTATTGACTCCATGCCCAATGGAACTGCAAGTTCAAAACCTTCCATTGTAAACAACATTTCTTTTTTGTCAGTTTTGTAGTTTAAATGACTCCATAGCCCAATGGAACACTAGAGGATAGGTTTAGATTTTTGTTTACAGGAAAGGGATTGGATCTGTGGTTCTTGAAACCTCACAGGGAGACTTTCATCACTGAGTAGGAGCCATATGTTATCTCCTCAAATGAACATAGACTAGTTGTTTTTCTAGGTGATAGGAAGTCTTTCAATTTTTCATTTTTATATACATTTGAGGTTCTTTTTCAAGAGTTTGAAGTATGTAATAAATCTTGAAATAACATTTGAGGTTACTTTTCTCCAAAAAAGAAATTTCAGGTTTTGGTAGCTTAGGCAGACAAGGCAAGGGTTCATTAGCTACCGAAAACCTAGCTTTCGGTAGCTTACAGAATGGAAGACAAAACTCTTCAGCTACCGAAAGGAAAGGCACGTGTCAGGTATCATGGAACATTTTCGGTGGCTTAGGCAGACAAGGCAATTGTTCATTAGCCACTGAAAGCAAAGCTTTCGGTAGCTTACAAATTTGGACCTTGGTTTTCCTATCCACCGAAAGCTAAAAAACTAGATAGAATGTTACCATTTTTGCACAGATCTGATTTTTATTGATCCAAACACCTCAAGGGTGGTTTATAATGTTATATAATAATTAAAGGCATCATGATCAAGGTTCTGTTCCAGATTTAAAGGTGCCAGCAAGGTGGAGAAGATGAAGCTTCTTGTCTTTTTTCGGCAAAAGAATGATATGTCCTCTAGGTGGCAGTTTTGACCTGATCCATCATCCTTTGGAGGTTTTCTACAACTGTCGAAAACATGAAAACTATAAAGTTGGAGCAAGGATATTTACTGAAATTAATGGCGTTTTTACTGTGAAATATTTTGAGCGACTGGAGAATCCTTTTTAAAAACGCTCAAAGGTTTGTGTTCCTAACATGTCATAGAAAAATAACCTCTCTCATGTTTCCTAGAGGTGTCACAGATTGTGAGAATCGAATCAATCTCTGAGCTCTAATGTTTGGATCTCAGGATTTTCCTGTTTGACACCTGTCTTGTAAATGCAGATCTCGGGAAAATGAAAATTGTTTTCAATGATATGACAGAGGTTTTTTCCTAAAACAAATCAATATACAATAACATATTTAGGTTTATACACAGGTGTCACGGATTTGGAGAACTAAACCCATCTCTGAGCCCCATTTTTCAGCAGTTTGGCCAAATTAATGGTGTTTTTACTGTGTAGAGTCATCATTTTAAAATGATGATTCTGAGCGACTGGAGCATCATTCTATGAAACGGGTGGAGGTTTTTGTGCCTAACACATTAGAGAACACTAATCTCTCTCTGTTTTCCTACAGGTGTCACAGATTGGGAGAATTGAATCCATCTATGAGCCCCATTTTTTAGCAGTTTGGCCAAATTAAAAAGTATTTTCCCCCAGTTTATTGAAAACAGTTTTGATTTTCTATTTTAGTAGATTTGATCCAGTTTTTCAAGATCTTAAACTTTTTTGTAAAGGCTATAAAGCCTGTGACTCATGTAGAACAATGGTTCTATTTTGGAGAGACTCTTCTATACTTGTATTCTCAGACTTCCCGTTACATCTCAGTTATATAAGCTTCTTTTGCTATTTGTGTTCAGATTTATTTTCCTACCTTTTTGTACTTGCAATGAAATGTTTATTTCATGTTTATTCATTTGTCTATGCCAGATAGCTGTAATCCTATCTTTGTATTGAGAATTGAACATCAAGTATCATCTATTTATTGTGATTAGCCATTTATATATGTGTTCTGTGTATGAGTCTGCTAGCATGATAAGAATTCTGCTCTCATTTACCTTTTATAAACTCTCTGAACAACAGTAGTTAAAAGCCTTGTCTACCTGAGTGTGTCCATGCATGTTTTGAGTGTGTGAGTTTCGGTTTGTCATCCAACTTGATCCAAACATACCCCATCATTCGAAGTAATATTAAGTTACCAGGCTCTTTCGATTGCAACCTAAAAAGACTCCTGGAGAGCTAACACTAACATTTCATGAAGAGGTTTCCTTCAAGCACTCCAAAGAACTTCAGTGTGGTTTAGATATGGAGGAGCATGATACTCCTATGGTGGAGGATCTAGTTTTTTTATTTCCCCCTTTCATATGGTGAGTGGGAGAAGCGAGATTAGTCTGTAGATCTGCTTGATCCCAAAGATACAGAAGATCTGATAGAAATATATCTTGATAAACCTCCTTCTAAGAGGAGATCTATGTGGTGTTGAGACATTCTGCAAGAGGTAGAAAAGCATGGAGCACCTCTAGGATCATACAAAGAGCGAAAGAAACCTGAAATAATTTTAGGATATGTAGCACAGATGAGTCACGTTTGTAATTTCCCCATCTTGACCCTATTGCATTAAGATTGTAAATGATGTAAATATTGTTATTTAATCATCGTGAGGAGCTCAAGGCCAAGGCCCCGCCATTGATTTAGCATTTTTATGTATCGACAATTAAAATTGGTGCATATGGCTCTTGTGCTAGATAGACACAATCTAAATGGAGACATCATGTAAATATGAAATTTAATGAAATACCCACAACTAGCTATTCAATGCAACAAAGAGATGGGGCATGATTCTACAAGGAATAGGGAGGGAAATTATTCAAACCATTGAGCCCATGGTTTAATCCATTTCATTGAGAAAACCCATAAATCCCAACTACCCATTTTGGGTTATGCACCCAATTATTTAATTCTTCCAAGAGTTGGTTGAGGTAGTTAATGCCTTGGGAATGGAGAGGTATGGTAATCAATTTTGAGTATGGGCAAGCCACCAACCTGGAAAATCGTATTTGGTCTCCTTGGGCAAGAAAACACCCACGAAATGGTGCCCAAAAGCCATTCTGAACCCATAGCCTTTGCCCTCTCACGTAGTCTAAGCTAGCTGGGCTTTCCCCATCACGTTTTTCACCATTTTTCCTGCATTTTCCATGCCTGGGAGCTCGTTTTTGTATTGTACAGTAGTTGGGAGAGAAGGGCCACGAATTGGGAATGTGATGGAGGTCATTTTTGCCCCAAAATGCCCATGGATGTTTTTTTGAAAATGATTTCTGCTCTCCATGGTTGTTCCCCAGCTTCCATTTTTCGTTTTGGGCTTTCCCACGTTTTTTTGAACTGGTAGAAGCCCCATTTTGGACATCCCACTGAAGAAACATTTTTCTCTTGCCCAACAATTGTGGTTTTGTTGTTATGTGCATCCCTGTTTTGGTTTGAACCTATGAGCAAGAGATTTGGAGTGGTAGTGGACAGAATTGGATTGATAAACCTAGTGGGGGAAAATAACCTCTCAAGAAGATCAATAGGGTTGGCTACTCTTCTATGCACACCTTGGACACTCTAGATTGGAAGGTATGGCCTGAGGGACTGTGCATTGGTGAAGGGAATACTTCCTTGAGTGGGGTTTGTAGGCATTGTGGGTGCTAAGCTAGATAGATCTTGTAGAGGTATCCATGGCTCTATGCTTGAGCTCACTAGATTAGCAATTCTTCCTTTCCATTTCCTAGCAGCCTGATAAACCCAATTGTAGATTGGCTTGGCTCATTTTGGTGTACGTTTGGCTATGTGTGAGTCTGTTGTTCCCTAGTTCCTTGCAAAAATCATGCCCAACTCAGGGGTGGCAGTTGCATCAAGATATTGATAAGCACAACTCGCCTATGGTTGGGAGGAACATTGCAGTTGCATAGGTGGTTGCTCAGGGACTACTTCGTTTCAAGATAAGTACTCTCATGTGCTAATTCTGTATTGTTTCAATGGATGAATGACATGAATATCTTGAATGTATGATGGATGTGTAATAGAACTTAATTGTGCTGTGTTCTCAAATATTTATGCATTTTCATATGTCCATCTTCATTTTATATGAATGTTTCTTTACTAAGTATGGGGCTATATGTCCAGTATTATCATTAGTGTTCTCTCCATAGCCTTGGTAGGATGGGAGGGACATAACAACGTCAGTGATTCAAAGCCCTCTACCTATGAGTAAGCCTCAAAGAAGGAAGTATGGAAATATGCCATGGTAAAAGAATACAAATCTATCATGAATAATGATATGTGTGAAGTGGTTCCTAAACTTGACGAGAAGTCAATAGTAACTTCCAAGTGGATTTATAAAATCAAGCATGCGGCTGATGGAAGTATTGAAAAGTATAAAGCAATATTTGTGGAATGTGGTTTCTCATAGAAAGAACGGATAGACTATGATGAGACATTCGCTCCTCTGGCCAGGTACACTAATATTTGAACCATAATCTCTTGTACTTCATTTTTGGGTTGGAAAATTCACCAGATGGATGTGAAGAATGCCTTCCTCAATGGTGAGATTGAGGAAGAGGTTTACATATAGAAACATGAGGGGTTTGTAATTCATGGGAAGGATTCCCATGTATGAAAACTTAATAAGGCCTTGAATGGGATTAAGCATAGCCCGAGGGCTTGGTATTCAAGGATTGAAGGCTATCTTCTGAGCTTGGGATTCTCCAAAAGCAAAGTTGATGCCAACCTGTACTTCAAGGTTGTGAAGAACCAACCATTGATTTTGGTTCTCTGTGATTGATGTATTGTTCCTTACTAGACAGGAGCAATAGCTAGCTCAGTGCAAGAGGGATCTCACTTCTAAGTTTGAAATGAAATACTTAGGTCTTATGCACTATTTTTTTGGTCTTGAATTTTGGCAAAGGAAAGATGAGATCTTTCTTTCTCAAGGAAAGTACACAGTTGATATATTGTAGAGATTTGGTATGATGGACTGTAATTCCATGTATACTCCAGTGGTGTATAATCTAAAGAAGCTACATGAGTCAGCTTCCAGATCGGATCTAGTGGATCCTACCATGTATATATAGTTCATTGGTTCCTTGATGTATTTGATACATAGTAGACCAGACATATGTTATGTAGTGAGTACCTTGAGTCAGTTCATGTCTGAGCCAATACATAGACATTTGGTTTCTACCAATCATGTGCTTAGATACCTTCAATGTATTATTGCTTATGGACTCATATATTCTTCCAATGGTGGAGCAATGTTCTTCAATATGCCAAATCCGACTGGGGTGGTAGTATTGTCGACTGAAAGAGTACATCTAGATTTTCTTTTATCTTGGGATCAACTATGATCTATTGGTCCAGCAGGAAGCAAGGCTCTATAGTTCTGAGTACTACAGAAGCAGAGTATATTGCAGCTAGTACCACCTTCCAAGAAGTTGTAGCTTAGGAAGCTAATTGATGGGTTGGTCGATGAGAAGCTTGAGACTACAGTCATTCGCTCTGACAATTAGAGCTGCATTAAGCTCCTAGAAAACCCTGTGTTTCATGATAGACCGAAACACATTGAGCTGAAGCATCACTACATCAGAGACATTCCCCATAGAGGTGTCGTAAGACTTCAATACATTTATACTAGTGAACATATTGAAGATATGTTGACTAAGCCTCTAACCGTGACAAAGTATAGGTACTTCCAAGACAAGCTTAGCATGGAAGAGAATGCTTGCCTCGTTGATCGGGAGTTTAAAGTTACATCATCATGAGTCATTCTCCAAGTCAATCTTGTGTGTCAATATTGAGCCTCATGTGTCGAGGTAGTGCCTTATAGGATCCAAGGTTGGACTCAGGAAACTTGGATAAGAATCTTGAATTGGACTCAAGAATGGTTAAGCTTCATGTGTTGAGGCAAGTGCTTTGTATGTCAAAGTGATGATGTTGTACAGTATTGCTAGTCAAGGATAAGGTATTATGTGTCAAGACAGATTCTCATTTCTTGAGGTGATGCTTTGCATGTCGAATCATGTATGGTGTGTGATGTACTACTAACCATGGTTAAGCTATTAAGTCTACTCTTTAGACTGGCCACCTCTAGAATGAATTACTTTAGCATATAACCACTTGGAACGATAGTAGGACAATATGATCACATCATTGGGAAAATATCCTTAGTATATTTGATATGATAATTAAGCTGGCACATGTGGACCATGCATATAAGAAAAGAGATAAAGATAAGATGTGATCAAATATGAGAGAATGTGTATTGTTAAAATTCAGTGAAGAATTTAGTAAATCAAAGGAGAAATCAAATTTATCACTACATTGATGTTAACAAGAAAGAATTGGTTAAAGAGAGTTAACTAAGTGATAACAAAGTAGATTTACTTAACTAAGTGTTAGTGCATGATGACACTTATGTTAAACTAAAAGACGGCACTTGAGTTGCGACACTTGCATGATGACACTTAAGTTAACCACCTAACTAAGTGGGAAATATTTAAGTTAAGGGGCGAGTTCATCCTAAGACTTAGTTCAGTGAGTTAATGCACTAAATGAGAAGTGGGGCGCTCTTATTCATGCAATATTGGTGCATTCACATGGAGGGAAAGTTCATACTGAAGTCAGAAGATAAAAATAGAAGTCGTTGCATGTGAAGAATGTATAAATATGTTTTTCAGGATTGATGAATTCAATGTGAAGTGAATTATCTTCTCCCTTGAAGGGAAGACACTTATATTTGTGCAGGATATTATTCTGAGTCTCTCGTATTTATCTTTCTCTTGCTTTATAATTGCACGAGGGGTGCTTGATGTAAAAGACAGTCTCTACTATCTATCGATATACTAAGGAAGGTTGATGGGGTTTTCTCCCTCAAGTCATAATGGGTTTTCCTAGGGTAAATTCATGTGTCGAATGTGATTAAATGTGATTTCTTATGTTCATGATTATTATTTTATTTCAAGTACTATTTTATTTCTAAATTAAAGATAAAAAATTAACATTAGCTTCTTCACGTTGGTTGGCCTCATTCCACAATTGGTGAGCCTTAGCAAGGTCGTGGAAACAGTGAGTGTAGTTTCTGTAAACACCACAAAAGAATCATGGATGATTATTCCATAACTAAGGGTTCTTACATTTCTTGGGAGTTGTTGACCCATAGAATCTTCCAATGTCAATAGTAGGGGTTCTCCCTAGTGAAAAGTCCAAGCACTACTAAATTTTGATGCAAATTCTGATTTTTTTTTTGACATTGTTGGCAAAAATCCATTATAATGTCAAAGTTTTTTACAAATTAATATTTTATTATCTTTTTCTCCCCAATGATCATCACAATTGTGATGATACCTTAACTACGTCAGAAATAAGATGTTCAATCTTCATACTTATGATGTTGGTGAATTTACACCGATTTAAATAATTTGAAGTAAATAAAATAAACTAAAATAGTTATTTATCTTCACACTTCCTGTCCCTGAAAATTATTGAAATTGTGATGATACCTTCATTACATTGGAAATAAGGCGTTTGATCATTGTACTTTCGACCTTGTGAAGTTAGATCAATTTAAATAATTTCAAGCAAATAAATCAAAATAAAATATTTATTTATATTTTCTCTTCATGTCCCCAATGATTTTTGCAGTTGCGACAATACCTTCTCTACATCAGAAATAAGATATTCCATCATCGTAATTTCAATGTGAATGTGAGGTAAAATAAATTAAAAAAAAAGTTAGGAAAAGTTCGCACCAAATTTTTTTTTAAATTACACATTTATTCTCTTTTTGTCCCCAACCATCATCCCAATTGTAACAATACCTTCAAAACCTTGAAATTGCGAATAGGCAATGTCATATTTTTCACATTTGTGAGGTTAGGCCAACTTGGGCCACTAACATAGTCTTGGCCAATAAATGATTTGACCTTCTCATTTGAATATTTGTTTCCCTTTTACATTAAAGTTTAGAAACATGTGTTTTTTAGTAGTTTCATTGTTAGCTCGAGCAATTTTATGTGTAATAGTGAGTGATGGGAACCGATAGTCGTAGGATAATGTAATTTCAATTTAGTTTTACCTCAAAATGATTGCTTGTTTCTTTAACTAATTCCCATTTGAATCTAGTTTAATGTATTTCCTTTGGATCATATATAATCTCCTGCACCTCCCACCCCTATATAACATGATATTGTTAATAAACTTACTGGAAATGGTTCACGTTAGCTAAAAAAAACAAACATAAAGAAATTTGCAATGTACATCCCAATTCTTTCACATTAAAATATTCTAAATGAATATAAGCTAATAGTTTTTTAAGGAAGAAATTTTTTTTTGTCCATGTTGTAATGGACTTCGTATTCAAAATCCCAACGATATTAATTGTTGACCAACCTAGAAAAAATGGAACATATTACGATGTAATTGTCAATGTTGTTGGAAGGGAGGGAACCTTCCTCCAAATTCCAATAGTATGAAACTTTCTCTCCTTGATTTTATTGCTCTAATATGCCTTCAATCACTATGAAAAGAGAAAACGTGACATCAGAAAATATTTCCTTATTCTTTTGGATGTATAGAATAAATAATACATCGATCCATTTATTAGAACTACAAAGAAAACTAATGATAGAAAACCAATAATCCAACTTACCATTTGAAGACTCATACCAATGTGAATCAACAATATTAGCCTCAAGTACAACCAACTTACCCTATCATAGGCTTCTGATATACTTTTTCAAATGTTTTACTCCCAATTTTTTAATCCCCTTAAATATTCTAACCTGGGTCCAATCTTAATTTTTAATTTGTCATGTGGTATTTACATTTTTCATATTCTTTGCATAATTTATAAAAAAAATTGTGTTCTCATCCTCTTTTCCTAACCAAATTGATCTACTCTTCCTTATCCATTTTGTTCATTCCCACCAACAATTTTCTCTTCTTTTGCTAAAATACTTTTTGAAACATCCTTACCTAGGTCTAGTTCTACATTGATTCTTATGAAGGAAAATACAATTTCAACATTTTTTCTTGGATCATAACTAATGAATGATCCCAAGGAATTCCCGATTTGGACTAGATTTCCTTCCTCCCAAAAGTGCATGGGGATATTTGGGAACCAACCCATACTATAGTTGAAGAGCTTGAGGTTGATCTTAGGGTAAATCTAGATTCCAAGGGAACATGAGAAAGCCTACATGCCCCAAACATTTAGTGCCTCATTTTAAGATCTATAACTTCTTTGTTTGACTCGACAACAAAAAAATGAAAAAACCTCTATCATAGAATTGAACAATTAAATATATCCCCCATTTGGATTTCAGTGAGCCCATGACTAAGTCCGATAATGAGTAGAGTCCATTAAATCTATAGACATGGCCCAAATTCGACCAACACTCGATTGGATCACATTTGATTGGAAATGGATCATTGATGGATTTGGGGACTTCTCCATGAAAAAATAATTCCTTCATCAACATGCAACAAAGTGAATTTAAATCAAATTGAAAGAAAGAATTACAATGTAATAAGGTTAAAACTGTAATTGTTTAACCACAAATTTAAGCACCCTAAGTCTTTATTATAGAACAAAAGACAAAAATGAAATAAAATGATCTATACACATGTAGTGAGGTTCGCTAGCTGACATAGGCGAATGCTAAATCCAATGACGCATCATGCGTGGGTAAGGATTACTCGAATATATTTCCCACTTGAGTACACGTTGTTCATTTACTCATGCATCCAACCTATTAATGGATCTATGCTCTGTAAGATAGCCAAACTCCACATGCACTATGCCTCATTGGGATCTACACCCTCCTAAATATGGAATATGCATGCACATGCCTTACATTAGTGAATCCCTATAAACTAATGTTAAACCCCATTAAACGCTTTCTAATCCACTTCTTCTACAATAATAAGTATATTGCCTCATAGTCAATGCTAGAACAAGGTTGCTAAATACACCATAATAGTTGGATATTTTACATCTTCGGAAAAATGGTTTTCAATGTCCACTTTGAAAAAAATCATTACACAATTGTAAATTCATGTTTTAGACTTAGACATATTTATAATTTTTCCTAACATATTCTCTATTTCATTGAATGTTCTATCATTTCACATGACCAATGGCATAAAAAAGGAAGGAAAAACTTTGAACTTTGGTAGGTGTCATTAAACTTGCATGACAACAGTGCATTGTTTGTGAAAATGATGGCATTATGTGGATTCTTGATTTCAATACAAGGTGTAATATTATCTCCATTTATTTTTGTGAAGAAGAAGGTCCATTATTGGTTGGCATGACTCTCCTTGTACCAACATCAACTAAAGATTTGAATGTCACTACCTTGACAAAGGGTTATGGGGAGCTCAATCCCCCCTTTGTACAGATGGACATGAGAATATAACCAATAGAAAATCCTTAAAAGGAGTGATATAGACCCAAATATCAAGGATTTACAAAAAAATATAAAGTCAGTTTGAGTTTTTCATATTTGCATACAGGGTTTCCATGTATGTCATAATTTCAACCTTTATTTCTAGACATCTTGGCTACCTTAAGTTGAATAAATTACATATATTTTTAACATTAATCACTAATGTAACACCACTTAGTGCACCACATTAATTCCAAATCATTTTTAGATATTTTCTCGATATCATCTTCAAATCTGACTCAATAAACTACATGCAATCCAACCTAGAAATATTGATGTTGATCGATGAATATTTAACCATATATGGGGCCTCAATTAGCAACAACAACAATTAAAAAAAATGCAATGGGTGTGGTATATCATGAAGAACATAAGGGAAAAGCTAATTTTTTTTATCGAAGGAAAAAAGATACAAAATGGTGTGGAAAAGTTCATTGTGTTAAGTCTCGCTAGAGGCAATGAAATAAAATAAAAGGGGCTCTAAGCCTATATCTACCAACATATAAACGCTTGTCTCTCTTATTCGTCATCTCCTTAAAATGCATTTGAGGTTTTCATCACGAAACAATCAAATAATAAATCCATCCATCCAACCTGATTTAGCTTTGGATTCGTCTCCCTTTTCACCCTCCTCCCTCTGTGGGCCATTCATTCACATCTTTACCCATTTATGCACACTATCCTGATCACCTCTAAATTCTCACTTAATTAAACCCCAAGATGAGCTTTCAATTCTAGCTAATTCTCTACCTAAGCATAGAAAATTCTTAAAATTGTATAGTTTGAAGACATGAGGGAATCCCTTCCTAGAATATAAATTTATTATTGGGAGAAAAATAGAAGTATAGTTTTTGTGTGCATTTTTTACTCTTTGCTTTAATTTCTTATTTAGAATAGGGTGAATGGTGGTATCATGCAAGATAAGTAGGTGGTGGTGCCAAATGTTTCCCATGGACATTCAAGGTTCATTGTGTATTTTCTCTATAGCCATGTCACCCTTGATGGTCACTTCCTCATTAGTGTTGCCAAAGGTTAGCTCTCATCTTCAAAATAATCTCATTTAGTGTTTTATAGAATTGTTTGAAAATAGAATTTGCAATTTGTGGTATTGTAATTTATAGGGATTTGGGGAATTTTGGGAATTTTGTCATTTTATTGTCATAATATTCTTACTATTAATCTCTGCATGACTTATGTTTTGATACTCTCAAATGATGTTAGGAAGCACAACAAGGTCATTGTATTATTGGTTATTGAGTTAGAGAAATGTTTATGTTATCTAGCACACAACTCCATACACATATTTGTGTTTTTCTATTGTTATATATTGCATACACATATATGTGTTATGCTATTGCTTGAATTGTTGTTTGATCCCCATGATTCTCCATATATTGATCCATATAAATTAAAATTTACTAATCTTCAATAAAAAAAATCACCCATGAAGAAGGAGAATTCCTGACCAAACACTATGTAAACATCCAAATTGATAGAGCATAATCATATATCTCATTTCGTTTGCACAAAATGTGAATTGAACCCAACAAGTATGGTATATCTAATCCATTGAGTTGAATGGCACCCCCTAAAATGCTTCTTTGATTTGGCATGGATACTTTGCCATCGAAGTCTCTAAACAAGCTCGAGCTTATAGGGTGCTCTAGGAATTTGATGTTTCACCTTTCATATCAAAGGGATAAAAATCATCCACAAACTAAATCGAGAAACCTGTCAATTCTATCCTTTCACACTTGCATTATAGTTGAGGATATATCCCTTGCACAAAAAAATTGCCAACCCAAAACAAAACCCAAGACTTACAGACATGTCAATCCTTAGAGTAATTACACTCACTCTATAGTCATGTAACATAAACTCCTAGTTGCAATAACCCTTTAGTTTGGAATTGGGACGACCAATTTTTGGGTAGGGAAGATTGGAATACTCCATTAGAATTGTAACTGTATGGTTCCATTTGCCCACAAAAAGTTGAGGAATATGCCCAAGATGCTGCCAATTGTTCCAAAAATGTTATAGAACTGCTTCTTGAACTGTTTACTATTGTCTAGAGATCTAAATGAACCTAGAATGATCATTTAGTGTTTCCTTACCACCCAAAATTGTCCAAATTAAACCAAATCAGTTAGAATTTTCCTCCGTTTAGAGAGGCGATTCCCATTTATTGAGTTTAGGAACCCTCATTACTATTATTCATCCCAAACTTTACTAATTTCATAGGTTAGGGTGTTGATTGAGGAATTTTTTCATGTTATTTAATTTTTTCTTTCACTTTGTTATGTGTCTACTGGGTGCTACCATGGACACTACCAATAGACAACGATTTTTAGTCTCTTTTGTCCCTACATTTTGGCACATCTAAAGGTTTTGTGTGAAATATTATAGAGTTCCACTATGTAATGGTTTAGAAATGACCTATGTATTTTGAGTGGACACTACACCCATCTTCAAGATCCATATAAAGTTGTTGTAAAAAGAGAATAGAATGGAAAATTAAATAGTGTTACATGGGAGAATTAGTTATTGTGGAATTAATGGAGATAAATTAGGTTTATACTCTAGGGATGGAGGAAACATAATATTTTTGGTGAAGATAAATAAATTATAATAATGTTCAAACATTTGTACACATTTTAGGGCTGAAAGATGGGCAAATAATACAAATGCATTATTAATTCAATAATTAAATAAATAATAACATGATCAAGGCTATTTTATATTTATAATAGGATATTTAATATTAGATAAATTAGGTTTAGACCGGGGGATTTGTTGGTCCCCCAACAACTTCCCCTTTGTTTTGCAAAATAAAGGGGCCCCCATTAAACTTTTGTAAATATTTATCTTTTGGATTTATTTCTTTTATCTTGCTTGATTTGATAGGTCATTTCAGGACTTTCATTGCTTGGTATTTTACTCATTGCACTGCTTGTATCTTGGTTTTCATTTCATGATGTTTTGGTGATTTTGATCATTTGACTCGCTTCGTTCTCTGATTTCTCAATCATGCTTGTATTCTTTTATTTGATCTTATTTGAGTCAATCACATTCTTCGGTTTGACTAAATTTGATTATCTTAATCTTTCGACAGCTTCAATTATTTTTGGCCTTCAATGACTAAATGATAAATGAGCATTTTGGTGGTTCTTGACAAATTAATTACAAGTCAAATTTTATGATTTCAATCCACAGTCTGAAAGAATACACTTTAAAGATTGAATATTAATTGTTACCTTTCGAATTAAATGCGCCATTAAAATTTTGCAACGCCTTTACTTTCACCAAAAATATTCATGCAATAATTTCACAAAGTTTATTTTTCTATTGCTGTGAGATTTTACTAATAAAATTTTGATAAGGATCCTGTATCTAGTATGTACACATTTTATAAGGTAAAAACACTTTTATTTGGTAAATTTATAAGTTTATATGATCAAATAATACAAATACGGGCTGGTGCAAGCTAATGTTGATCACTCATGACGCATTAGTCGTAATGGACTGCTAGAAAAATAGAAATCTGAACATTAAAAAGCAATATTAGAGCTACCTACACAACTTTTTGGAATATGGCGAAAGAAGATGAAACGTAGACAATCGGATTACCTTATAGAATATATAAATATTATTTATGGAAATTAAGTATAACTCCCCAAAAATGGGGTTCTCCTAAGGTTGGTATGTTATTTTTTTAAGAAAACATAATGAATATGTTTGCGTTAGTTCCCTGGTTTGGTATGCAAATGGTGGAATTTTGAGAAAAAAATTATATACAATCGTAGATAACATGTCGTTCTAATGCAACACTATTTTTCCATATTTATTTATATTAATTTTTATTTATTTTTAATTAAGGAAGTCAGCCAAGCCCTAGAATGACTAGGTCGAGCGTTAGTCCCCAACATCATGGTCTTAACATAATCAACGAACTTTTTTTTTTTTTAGGATGTAGTTCTTTGTGTGTACTTGTGTGGGTTCTTTTCCGTTTTCAAAACAGGTGAGCAAATCAAAAGTTATAGACGAAATAAATAACCTACTTTTTTTGTAAGATTGTCGTTAGTGCAATTGAAATTAATTAAAAAATAGGAACAAATAATAGATTTAATAAAAAATTACATATTCGGAATCTGCACACATAGTTCTACAAGTGTGTGCAATTTCATTAGCAATGGACTAGTGTAGCATATGCAGAATCATGCTTGAAACAAAAGAAGTTATAGAATAAGATGTATTTTGTTATAACATAGTGTTTGGCAACCCAAACCTAAAACCATAGCAGCCAAGTCATCCACCACGTTGGTGGGAAAGGAATTACCCGCCAAAACTTAAAAACTTAAATGGCATGTGCGCGTTGATTTAAATAGCGCGTACGCACCAATACTGTGCACACACTAACAATGCGTATGCGCTATTTAGTAAAATCGGACCAAACCATAACTCAAGCTCATATGCATCCATACAAAAATCCTATTGAATGGATGAAGATGATGATGATGTTGTTGATGATGAAGATGATGACCAAGATGATCATGATGAT